>JAJKFI010000011.1:16963203-17007006 GCA_029204185.1 Lerista edwardsae
ACACACACACACACACACACACACACACACACACACACACACACACAATTAGTGCACAAAATGAACCATGCATCAGTTGCACATAAAATCACTGTGTTCAATGAACAAAACCAACAAAACATGAATGTCACACAAAAAACAAAAACATAACTCAATGAATATTTACTGCAAATCAATGTGACTTTTGCGGTTGCCTTTTAGAGACAAGTTCAGAAATGCGTGGCTTTACCTTGGCAAGTGCCACTCTCATATCATTTTCGCAACAAAGTCTGTTCCTTTTCTTCGTTTGTATGTCTAAAATATAGATGAATGGAATGGACGCACACCTCTGCTGAACCCTTGAGACTGATTCACCGAACCCCTGGGGTTCGATCGAACACAGGTTAAGAACCGCTGTTATAGTGTTTAATAAACGTATGCGATGTAGACCAAGTGGCAGCCTCTGCCAGGGATGCCAGTCCGTCAAACGCCGCAGACGTGGCTGCACTCTGACAGAGTGAGCCAAAATGCCATCGGGAGGGTACTTTCCCGAAGCCTCATATGCCAAAGAGATACAGGAATGTAACCACTTTGACAGAGTTACCGAAGATACCCTTCTACCCACTGTCCGGCCCTGGTAAGATATGAACAGGGAATCCATCTTACGGAATGGGCATGTTCTTTCCATGTAAAACCTGAGAGCTCACCTGACATCAAGGCAGTGCCAAGCTTTCTCTCTATCATGCTTAGGTTCGGTGCAAAATGATGGTAGGATTAACTCCTGCTGACGATGGAAAAGAGAGTTAACCCTAGGTATAAACGAAGGGTCTAACCTGAGCACCACCTTGTCCCTATGAAAAATACACAAGTCTGGGTGAACCGACAGTGCACCCAGCTCTGAGACTCTTCTAGCAGATGTGACAGCTACCAGGAATAGAGTTTTGAATGACAAAATCTTGAATGGGACCATTGCCAAAGGTTCAAAGGGGGGCGAGTAAGGGCGTTCAAAACCAAATGTAAATCCCAGGTGGGAATCCTACGCACAGGGGGAGGCTTGAGATTGGCTACCCCCTGCGAAAATGCTTGACATGTGGGTTGGTTGACAATTGCAAATTACCTGACACACCCAAGGTGCTCTGTAATGCAGCCACCTGTCTCCTTAGTGTACTAGCTGACAAACCTTTCTCCAAACCGTCCTGGAGGAAACTCAAGACATTGCTAACGCCAGCCTCCAGTGGAGAAACCACGTGGGACTTGCACCACCCTCTAAAGATCTTCCAAGTCGGTCTGTATACTTTTCGGGTCGAGGGCCTTCTAGAAGACAGAAGCACACTTGAAGAGAACCCCAGCCCGCTTAGCCTCACCCTCTCAACCGCCACACTGTCAAGTGGAATTTGTGGGGCTGTGGATGTATCAGCAGACCCTGGGACAATAGATCCGGTTGGACTGGAATTTCCCATGGATCCCTGATGGACATCTGAATCAGGTCTTGGGAAGCATGGTCTCCGTGGCCAAAAAGGGGCCACCAGAATTATGTCCATCCTGAGTCTTCTGACCTGCCTCAGGACCTGCGGTGGGAGCACTACTGGGGGAAACCGGCCACTGAAGAAAATTTTTAATAAATTTAAAATACCCGAAGTGGCGATCGCTACTGTGAATCGCCGCCGAAGACACCAGCGCTAACTAGGGAGGGAGCAGGGAGGCATTTTTGACAAACACTGAAGCAAAATACTGCGTTGAAGGAGCTGGTCACCTAGCCTCCTGACTCGCCGCGAGGCAGGAACGGTCTGGGTTCTCGTTCCTGCGTGCGGGAGGATGTGCCCGCCTTTTTTTTTGCTGGCTGAGCCACCTCTATCAGGGAATCTGAGGGGCAAAAAATGGAAAAGCCAGGCATTTCCAAGTTATTCCCAAAAAGGAAACACAAATGGACCCAGGCATCATGGACGCTCCCCAGTGATGCAGTCTCCACATGGCCCCATGTGGTTCTTGAAGAGCTCTGCAAGCCCCACCTTTGCAAGGTTGGGCTTGCTGAAGTCTCTTGCCAGCTGGAGGGTTGGCAGGCCAGATGGGGAGCCCCCCCCCCGGGGCCAGGTCTGGAGACTCATGCATTAGGCTGATGCCCAGTCATACCAACTTGGTAGGCCCTAGTCCCTGTGGGGCCCCTAGGCTTCAGCCTACTCAGCCTAATGAATAATACAGCCCCTGTAGTGGGGCCTGCACAATCTCTATTCAAAATATCTATGCAGAGTTGGCACAAGTCCTTTGGGTGCCTGAGCCTGAGCTTCAAGCACACTGCACCTCCCGTCCCAATGATTTCCCTTCTCTCAGCCCCCTGGAAATGCTTTGCATCCCCTTGTTGTGACCCTCCTAGTGCCCTTGCCAGCAGTGATTGGGGAGTTCCTTGCTTTGGTGGCCTCCATCACTCCGTCACCTGCAGCTACTAAGATCACTCTGCCAGGAACCACTCCGCACCTGTCCTGTATTGTGGTCAGTGTAACACACAACAGACAGCAAAGAGTCCTTGGCCGCATGTCCAAGTGTTCCAAGAGCTTTAATTTGCACCTGCAAAATGTTGCAGGGGGCTGTTCTGTCCTCCCCAGAGATTGTGCTCCGCATTTCCAAGTTTCAGGTGAGCATTAAAGCTGTGACTAAGCTCCACAGGAAGCTCTTGCAAAGGCTTGCCCTGAGCGCATAAGTAATCAAGCGCCCCCATTTCAAAGTTTTTGATACTGTTTTTTTTTAAATGTTCACTACACCAGTCTGAAGAAATACCAGACAAAATGGGGTGGGGGAACACTGCTGGATGGAACCACCCCCGTCTTTGCCCAGTGAGGGGCTGTGGCTGAGTTTGTATAAAGAGGGGCTGGGGGCAATTCACAGGAAGGATGCAGGGAGGAGAATCAATCAATCAATCAATCAACAGGTACTTATATACCACTTTTCAACACGAAGTTCACAAAGCGGTTTACAGGCAAATAGTAATAATAAAGTTAATAAAGTTAAATGGCTCCCTGTCCCAAAAGGGCTCACAATCTAAAAAAAGGCAGACCGCCAGCAACAGCCACTAGAAAGACTGCGCAGGGGTGAAGAGGGACAGTTACTCTCCCCCTGCTAAATATAAGAGGAGCACCACTGGAAAAAAGTGCCTTTTGTCCAGTTAGCAGGGGTTGAAACGCTTTCCCCTATTATTCTTGCGTACAACCTCATTCTCCCAGCCCAAGACAAAAAACCAGGAAAAAGCAGATGGAGAGGGGGTTATATAAACCAAGAGTAGCAGCAGCAGCAGCAGCAGCAGGGTTCAGCATCACATTGCTACCCACTGCTTTAAATCTGCCCCCCCCATTCATATGTATTTTGTACAACTTGAACTCTAACACACAAGTTATTACACCAGCCCTCAGTGTAGGGAGCACACCTAGGATCTTCCAAGTGCACTCCTGGCCTACCTCTGCGTACTCTTGTTTTCTCTCTCCTTTGCTGTCCGATCAAGCGTTTGCTGGAACTGCCTCAGGAAATTCCCTAAACTTCCCTTTTTCTCAGGCATCAACTCCTTCCCCTTCCTCAGCCTTCTTGGAGACAATTGGTTGTTTTTTTTTAAAAAAAATGTTCTTCTGCCAAAGACTATCTTCACTTTTAAGTCGTGAAATGTGCTTTTTTACAACTAAGTGAAAGTGAAATTAAATTGTTCAAGGTTTCATTATTCATTCTCAGATGTCAGCTCCTCCTCCTTTCCCAGCCTTCTTGGAGCCAATTGTGTTTCTGGAATGTTCTTCTGCCCAGACTACTTGTGACAAGTTGTGAAGGTATGTGCTTTTCTGCAGCGAGACGGAAGTGAAATGAAAACAGATGCTTCAAAGGGCACTGTTCTTAATACAGCACAATCTCATCCAGCACGGTCTTCTCTATAGCAGAGAGCCTTTGATATGTTTACTCACAAATGAGTCCCATTCAGCAATGCTGCTTTCTCAGGGCTGGACTATCCATAAGGTGGTCTGGCCTATCCAGATGTGGTCACCTTGAGCATGCAAACTGGCAGGAGGTATTGCCAGAAGTGCTTTTATAACACAAGTATAATGTGTGCATGTGTTTGCGGGGGGTGGGGGAAGGAGGCTTCTCATGGTACAGGTACATTACCCTTTATCTGGACATCTGAAATCCAGAATATTCTGAAATCCAGAAATTTTTGTTCAAGATTTTTTTTTTTTAAACCTTTTGAGTGGGAACATTAGAAGGTCTTGTGCTCATCCCAATGTACAATGCAGGTAAAGGCTGTATAAATTCTATTCTCTGCTCTGTGGTATGAACATGTTGAAACCCATTTGAAACAGACATTGTGGAAAAATATAGCAGAGCATGCACTATTTGTATGGGTAACAGTTAAAAGAGCAAGAGGAGAAGGATTTCTCATTATATGTAAGCAATTATTCTGAAATCCATACAAATCCAAAATCCAGACACCTTCCTGTCCCAAGCAGTCCAGATAAGGGATATCCAACCGGTATCAGCTGCTAATAAGAAATAATGGCGATATCTCTCCTGTATCTTGAAATGATCAAGAAGGAAGGAACGTCAAGGTGTGCTTAGCTAGGGTCGAAGGAACTTTGTAAATGGGGAGCCTGTGGAGCAAACACGGCCCCATGAATGTAAAACACCTGAACCGAATACATTGGCTGCTCCAGATCACATCGTCCAAGCGTCTTTCTGAGCGATGAAAGGGCGCTACCTATGAGCAGGTAAGCCAGCTACGCAAGGTGTCCCCCAGGGGGCAGGGCCAATAGGCCAATGGAAGTGACAGTCATCCATTTAGGGATGCAGAGTGCCCTTTTATTTGGAAATCCACAGCGGACCTGCCTGCTGAGCTGATCCATTGCCATTACTCATCCAACATCTCCCTGGCTCCTCTGCTGACACCTGGCCAGAATTCATGGTTTTGCCTCCTCAACGGCTTAGTCCAACGTACTTCTGAGACCTCTTCCTTGCCTTTGTACCATTGTGACCATGAAGATCAACTAAGGCTCGTGGGACATTGTGCTGCTGGAACTAGTAGTCTGGCAGAGCAATCATGCTATTGCGCACACTGCTAGGCCGCTGATTTAAATGGCAAGAGGTACAGCACAGGAGCTGCAAGCGCTGGGAGGCTTTGCAGGCGCTGGTAAGCCAGTGGTGGGGTAAGACATGGGCAGTGACGGGGGAATAGCAGGGCTTATCTGGAGAGGGAGGAGGTAGATCTGGTAGCAGTAGCACATGCTGGATCTTATCCGCTCTTTTTAAAGCCTCCCTGCCCCTTTTCTCACACAAGCCATCAACATCGCTGGTGTATGTCCTATGATACTCATAGGCAATTGGGAAGCCTACCAGGAAGACACTGAAAATACCTAGTGCAGGCTGATTGCTTCATCTCCTACCACGACGTGAAGTGCCCACTCTGTTGGCGCAGCAGCATGCTATAATTCAGCAAAGGGGAGGATTGGGCAGTAATATTGCTATGTTGGCTGTACCATCTAGTTATGGTACCTCTGAGCCCATTTCTGTTCCGTCTGGCATTTTGATGGACTGATGTCTGCCCTTTGTACCTCTGTAATAGTGTTTTGGTCCCAAAAGGTCCCCCCTTGGTTTTATCATTTATATTAATGATTTTATTTATCGTTTTTACATATTGTACATTTTAGTATGGAACTTTGTAAGTCACCTTTGGCATTTGCTTTGGCATGGGAAAGGCAGGATATAATTTTTAAATAAGGACGCAGTCCTAACCAACTTTCCAGCAGTGCCATAGCTGTGCCAATGGGGCATGTGCTGCATCCTGCAGTTGGGGGGAAGTCACGGAGCCTCCTCAAGGTAAGGGAATGTTTGTTCCCTCATCTCAGAACTGCATTGCCCTTATCCTGGTGCTGGAAAGTTGGTTAGGATTGTGCCCTAAATAAATTTATCTGTGCACCAAATTTGGCCAATAATGGCAAATAATGCTGTGTTCTTAATGGCTGCCCAACAACTGGGGAACTCCCTTACTTCTACAGGCAAGGTCTGAAATATGACACTTCCTTCTGGGCAGGCAGGCATCAGCCAGGATTAAGCAAATGTGTGTTTTCCTTTTCAGCTATCTTCACTGAGTCCTTGAGAAGCGATCAGCTTGAACTAAACTGACAAACCACATCACTTGTCTGCCATTTTATGCTACAGAAAAAGTTTGATATTCATGTTTAGAGGCTCTTGGTAAAGTAATATACATTGTCACTCTTGTTTCATTCTATAGCTATCAACATGAAGCTCCTTGAATTATCTTGGCTTCTCATCTTGTTCGCTTGGTTTATCCTTTGTTGTGCCCAGTCTGTGCTTTCTTTCTTCTTTTCCCAGCACACTTCGTGCACTGATGAGGTAGGCTGTTGCCCACGAAAGCTTATGTCACAGGTGATGGGCCTCAAATGACGTCCTAAGTTTGCTTTCATAGTCTGTCTCAGACAATCATTGCTTGCTTCGTGTCCCTCAGGAAAAACAATAGGCCATTGTTCATGTGCATGAATTGATTCAATCACATGTCTTGACATTAAATATGGGCATTGTGAAGGGTACTGCAGAAATGAGACTTACCTGTGGCACTGGCATTTATGAGTGAATCCCTGCCATGGCAGCAAATTCTGTACCCTGACTCCCACAGTGACAAGAGGATATGGTGTATAGATAATGCCTTTCCTTATGAGAGTTTGGAGCCCAACAGTGCACAGGTTGAAAGCGAGAGACAACAACAACAACAACAACAACAACAACAACCCTTCCAAGGGCACTATCTTGATTGGTGGAGTGGCTTGTGTGCTCCAATGATATTGAGAGCTATGCTGGTGGTAGCACAGCTACCAAGCAAGACAGGTCTCGATGGAGAAGCCAGACTAAAGTACCGAACTACAATCAATTATGATGAGAAGGAAAAAACAGAAATACATACCAGATTGGTCATCACCTAGGTCAACAAGGTCTGCAACAGATGCTATGGCTCCTGGACATCTCTTGACAAATGGGCTACAGCCAGGGCTCATCAGTTCCTGTTGAGGAACCAGGACAGGATGCTGTAATGCAACTCAAATGCAAAACTTGGACAACCATCAAAAATTGGGACAATTTCAAAAAGTTTTGTGACTCATTTTAAACAATTGTAGCTTACTGAAATAACACCATTGGATCTGCAAAAAACGGCACCAGGGGCGAATCTATTTGAAACGGCGCCCATGGCGCCCAATGAAAATGCGCCCCTAGGGGCACGCAACGTCATGATGTCACATCGTGACGTCATGACATAGTGCCCCGCCCCTTCTAAGAGGCGCGTTCTGTTCGCTGCCGCCAGCCCTTTAAGGCAAGCGGCAGCGAACAGAACACGGCGGGGGCGGTTGTAACGCGGCGCCCCAGCCGCGTTCTTTCTGTTCGCTCGTGCCGGCCTTAAAGAGCCGGCATGAGCGAACAGAATGTGGCTGGGGCTCCGTGTTCTGTTCGCTGCGGAGCGAACAGAGCACGGTGCCCCGGCCGCGTTCTTTCTGTTCACTTGTGCCGGCCTTAAAGGGCCGGCAGGAGCAAACAGAACGCGGCGCCGCCCAGCGCCCCGCCCCCCTTGAGAAGCGGGAGGGGGCGCCGGGTGGCAGCGCGTTCTCCTCGCTCCAGCTGGCTCTTTAAGGAGGAGAATGCGGCGCAGGGAGCGGGCGGGCCGTGGGAGCCATTTGGGGGGGCAGGCGCCATGCAAACGGCGCCCCCTGCAAGATTGCGCCCATGGCTCGTGCCACCCCCTGCCACACCCTAGTTACGCCCCTGAACGGCACTTTGGGGAACATGTAAAAATGTAAAAATCACAGTTTGTTAAATCACAGATTTTAGGAATAATGGTATAATGCTGTATACCATTGGATGTGGAATTTCACAAGGAATTCAATGAAAAAATCAGAGTGTTATATCTTTATATCTTTGTTATATCTTTATTCTGTCAAAAGATATGGTCAACACACACACACACAACCCCCCCCCCCAAATACAACTGTCTTATGCAGGGGTGTCAAAACATACAGCCTGCAGACCTGCATAATGAGTCCATGAATGAGGCCCACAAAACTTTTTAATCTGGCACCGGTGTTGCTTGCCTTGTTTCTTGGCAGCAAGCAAGCAGCTACAGCAGCAACAACCATTGATAGCAACTGGTCATCCAGGCCAGAAGAGGGAGCTGAGAGTAGGAAATGAAACTCTCCCCCAGCAAAGGCACAAGGAAGGCCAGTGCAGGAATGCAGAGCAAGCAAAACCTAGTAAGAAGCAACTGTGTGTGTGTTACTCCCAAGAAGGTTTAATAACAAGGAGGCAGCATGACGTCATTTTCTTGAAGCCACATCAGGGCACCTGTGGCCATATTTGTTCACTCAGTCAGATCATTGCCGCCAAGGAGGATTTCTGCGAATTCACAAATGAAAATCTCCCTGCACGTGTGTAAAAGTTAATATCAACCTCTTTAATCATGCCTGCGTGTTCACACTTTATTTTTCCACCTTTCATTTTCTACTGTAATATTTATGAAATTCTGAACATTAACATAATTTTTTTTTATGGGGCATGACCGTTTTATTTTTGCTTGTGTAGATTTCAATAAAGTCTGTGAAAATAGTGCAATCTGAGTTGAAATAGACAGCAAGTATGTTCAGTAATATTATTATGAGGAATTTAACCTTGTAATTGCATATAAATCATAATAAGGCTACCAATAATGTGTCTACATGATCACATGTTTTTATTTTCGTATTTATTTAAGGAATAAACTATTAAATCCTAAACAGTACGAGCAAAGCAATCTGAAATGCTTGGAATGAGGATTGTTTTGAGTTACCTAACATGGCGGCTAAGCCCGCACACCGGCTTCACCTCTTACTCATTAGCGCTTAAGGGATGCCGCCTCCTTGTTATTAAACCTCCTTGGTTACTCCTAATTCCCCGCCCCCCTGCCCCAGCCTCCTGCCTGGCTCTTCCTGCCAGCCATGCAACAACCAGCTTCAGGCCTTCAGGCCTTCTCCAGCCTCAGTAAGAAACAGCAAAACCGTGATGCCGGTGGTGGGTGCGAGAGGGAAGGCTTTGGCTGCAGGTCAGTTTCTCAAGAGTTCCAGCTTGAGTGTTTTTGATTTTAAGAAAGCTCTGCTCTAAATGCCATTAAGCACTGCTGGGAATGGAGCTGTTTTCAATGAGACATTGAATAATGTCTGTGTAATTTAATATATAAAAATAAATGGAGATTTATGGGATTTTTAATATACTTTAATATCCAGATGGTGTATTCTTAATTACTAAATGGTGGGTGCCCCGTCTCCTAAGAACTTAGGGCCAAATTCTATCCAATTTTCCAGCCCTGGTGTAGCCAACCCAATGGGGTGTGTGCTGCATTCTGTGGTGGTGGTGGTGGCAGTCCTGGAGGCCTCTTCAAGGCAAGGGAACATTTGTTCACTTACCTCGGGGCTGCATTGCAGCTGCATCAGCGCCAGAAAGTTGGATAGGAATAGGTTTTTGGATAGCCTTAGTGTTTTTTTGTTTTGTCTTTAGATGTTGCTTTATAGTTTACGGTACTATTTCGTGTTGTTGTAGTCATTTCTTTATATTTGTATGTTTTTTATGCCAGTAAAGGTACATGTATGTGTGTATGTAAACTAGGGTTATAGTTTCCAGAGGGGAGCCACATTATCCTTAGAAGAGAAAACAAAGCCCCCTGTGACATCTCCATGTCTAACAAATTTATCTCAGCACCTGCTTTCACAGGCTGCATCCCCACTTCATCCATGAAGCACAGACTGATACAGGAGCAGAAATGAGAACAGCTGGGTGAATTCGCAAGAAGAAATGAAACGAGGATGATTTTGTTAAGCTCAGAATTCTGTAAGTTCAGCACTGTTCACACATTAGTGATGCCAACTTCACAGCCATGCAAAGCTTACAGCCCTATGCACGCTTTATTGAACACAGTGAGTGTCAGTACACTTAGAACGGCACTGCACGTCCATCAACCCCGTCATGTGATAAGAAGCCCCTGTCGCGATTCAGACCCCCGTGACGGAGCTGCAACTGCCCCTTATAGTGATGCCCACAGAGAAGGCAGTTGCGGAGGGAGGGAGGGAGGAGTGCTGGTGAGGTGGGCAAGGGCTGGGATCACCTTCCAGCAGTTGCTATTGCAGAACAACAAGAAAGAATCTTGTGAGACGTGGAAGACGAACAAGAAACATTCTCGCATAAACAAGAAACATTAGATAGATAGAAACATTAGATTAGATAAGAGTCCTCAGCTAGACTTTTGCCTTCTTCTTCTTCTTCGTTTTTTTTTGCAAGGAGGACCTGGAGCCTCCTCGCGGACAAGCGTTACTAGGCGACGAAAGGGGCAGGCTTGTAGGAGGGACGCAAACCACCCACCTCTTCCTGGGCAGGCGGTGACGTCACCCACCTGCTTTGCATGCCGTGCGCGCGCGCTCAGAGGAAAAAGAGGCGAGGGGGCGTGGCTGCTAGAGAGGGTGCGTGTGCCGGCAGCGGTGGGCGGGGCCTAGGGCGGCGAGGCCTGGCCGGGCCGAACTGAGGAGAGGAGTCGCATCCAAGATGGCGCCGTGCGGACGTGTCCGGGCCCGGAGCCGCCGCGGGCCGGGCCCTCTCCCTCCCCTCTTCCTTCTCCTGCTGCTGGGGGCTCTCGGTCAGGCCCGAGCGGAGCAAGGAGGGGCCGCCGTGGCCGGCGTTGGGTTCCCGGCGGCAGCAGTGCAGGCACAGCAGCAGCAGCAACAGGGGCCTGGCCCGGGCCCCCAACAACCTCCTCAGCCTGGGCTGCTCGGGGTGGCCCCGGCGGGCGGCCTCGGCGGTATGCGAGGCCCTCGCGCGGGCGCCCCTTCGGCAGGTGGCGGCGGCACCTGGAAGCTGGCCGAGGAGCCCTACTGCCGTGAAGACGTCACCCGCGTATGCCCCAAGCACAGCTGGGCCAACAACCTGGCCGTCCTCGAGTGTCTGCAGGACGTGCGCGAGGTGAGGCGAGTGGGAGCCTGCCGGCGGCGGTTATGGCTCCCTGCGCGTCTTGCCTGTACTGGGGTCGCTGCCGGCGTGGGGGTAGGGAGAGGCCCGCGGACACGGAGAGTGCGCTGGGAGCAGCATCCGCTCTTTTCGCAGAAAGGGCGAAGTCTCCAAAAGCGGTCTTGGGGGGCGGTGCAGTCTCAACCAGGCCACGTCAGGAGTCGGTCACCAATTTCCTGGGGAGCAGGCCCCACTAGACATGCATGGGCTCGTTCTGGTGAGACCATAAAGGAAGCAGCCTTCCGCAGACTGTCTTGGTCCTGAGTTGCCTGATTGGCAGCATCAGTGGCTCTCCTGTGTTTCAGACAGAAAAGTCTTTCTTAGCCCTGCCTGGATTGAATCTGGGAAGTCCTGTATATAGAGAAAGTACTTACTTATCTTACAGATCCACCTCCAAAACAAAGGAATAAATATACTGTGCAGTATGAAGCTGCGAGGTACCTTTTAAAAGTGGTGTCATCTTGTATTTAGCAGGTGGAGGGCAACTGTCCCCCTTCCTAGCATGATGGCTTTTCCCATGGCTGTTGCTGGAATCTCTTGCTGCTTTTTTAGATTGGGGGCTCCAAACTCTGGCCTGCAGGCCAGATCTGGTCTCTCCTGGATCCTTCCCATGAGTGAGTGGCGTTCACTTGAAGGAACGCAAAGACCCCAACTACAGCCCCCAGGAGTCTTCCCAGTAAGCCATGCCTGTGCAGAATGTAGCGCATGAGGCATGCTGGGGTGGCTGACCCCACAAGTGGCTCATTGTGAAGACCCCTGGGGTCTGTAGTAAGGGTCTTTGCAATCGTCCCAGGCAGAACGGCAGATGCCATTCGCGTCAGGGACAATTTTCAGCAGTGTAGTGGTCTCCAGTTTGGAGACCACTGTTTTATATTGTGAGCTGTTTTGGTTTAGGGAATAATTTATTTAACCATTTACACTGCCTTGTTAACTACTCTTTCCTGAAAAATATAAATATTCTTAATAATAATCAGTATGTTGGTACTGACCTGCAGCAGCTTTTCAGTGTTCCAGACAAGAGTCTCAGCCATACCAGAACTGAAGCTGTGACCTTCTACATGCAAACTGTGTAGCCTACCAGTGTGCTCTGTGGATCTGCCTTCTTAGTGGAAGTGAATCTGCTTGAGCAGTGACTTAGTAACAGCCATAGTGAGGACCCAGGAAGGTGGTCGAGGCCTAAGGGCAGGAATAGGGTGCATTTATTTATTTAAAGAATATATACTGTCTTTCTACCACAGTCAAGGGCACTCAAAGCAGCTTACAAAATAAAAAAAAACACCAATCCATCAATAAACACACTTGCACAGTCTATTGTGCAAGAGCACAGTCTTGTCAAGCATGAATTACAGGCAAACTCTCTACTTTTCCTGTAAAATTGTGGTACTACAACTAACAAAAGTAAAGTGTTGATCAAAGTGCTCTTGTAAATTAAGATACATGCGATTAAGAAAAAAAGAACACTGTGCCACAAGTGATTAATAGAAGCTTGTGTGTGCAGCTGGGCTACTCAGTCATTGATTATAGATTCATTGTGACACGAACATGGAAAAATAACCATTGATGTGTTTTCCATATTGGTGAACAAAGCTTGTTGCTAGGTATAACAGCTTTCATGAGTTACACTAAGTTATCATAATTGGTTGCTGATGTGACCTGTATAGTTGGTGAAAACTAGCTTGATAGGAATCCAGAACATAGGAATTGATTTTTATATTTGTATACTACTTTAAAGTGGGACGTGGTGGCCCAGTGGGTTAAACAGCTGCTGCTGGGCTTTCCAACCGGAAGGTTGGGAGTTCAAGACTGCGCAATGGAGTGAGCTCCCGTTGCTTGTCCCAGCTCCTGCCAACCTAGCAGTTCGAAAGCACCTAAACGCAAGTAGATAAATAGGGACCACTTTGGTGGGAAGATAACGGCGTTCCATGCGCTACGGCGTATAGTCATGCCGGCCACATGACCACGGAAGCATGTCCTTGGACAAAATACCGGCTCTACAGGCTTTGAAACGGAGATGAGCACCGCCCCCTACAGTCGGTCACGACTAGACCATTCGGTAGTGGGGAAACCTTTACCTTTACTACTTTAAAACAAGCAACTCTTAAAGTTGTTTACATAACAAAGTAATGAGCTGGTTTTCTATCTTGGTGGAACGCTGTCCTGTATCTTTGTGCAACTGCTATGCTTCTGCTAGGACGGCATGTGCCCAAAATATGCTTCAGGTGGTTTCTTGTCTCTTGATCTCATTGCTTGAAGGGCTGTTCCAGCAACTGGCTTTATTAAGTACTTACTGAATCAAGTTAAAGCATTTATTTTCAGAATGAGTAAAGGTCATGGAAAACATGGCTTAAATGACCCTTTGTAGCTTTAAATTTCATTTGACTGTGTAGTTAGCTGGTTAATGCATGTGGTCTTTTGTAAGTTGCACAGGCCAGCATAGGATCTCTCCCCAGCGCAGGGATATATTTTTGAATTCTCCTCCTTGCTAGATGCCTATTTAACTTGGATGCTTGAGTTACAGATAGTATGGTATCCTAAAGTGGTCAGGTATAAATTCCCTCACTATCTTGCACGGGGGATGGAAAAGAAAAACATTTTTGACTGAAGAGGACTCTTACTGAACTTATAGTGTAACTCAGTGGATAGGAAGACGCTGGGAGTCCGAGCCGAGCACACACGCTGGAGTCGGAGCTCTGCTGACCTTATTTACTTTTATTGTTTTGTCAATTCCTCCAATGCCGTTTGGGAAATATTCCTTTCTACTCAGCTGCTAGAATGTTTTCTGAATCCAAGGACACCAACTACTGCTGATTCTACCCTGCTGCAAGGACATATGGTGAGCCTTTTCGCTTAGCTAGAGCGACTTCCACCTTACGCCGAATTCTTGAGTCTCCAACAAAGACATTCTGTTGCATACGGATGAAGTTTTGTGCTTCGTTAAAGAGTCCTTTATCTCCTGGCTCAGAGTCTATTTTGACTTGTTTCTTCCTTCTCTGGTGGATGTCTGCCTTCTTATTTTATGATTTCTCTGCTTAACTTCCACCTAATTTCGGAGAACTTGTTTGTACTTTCTAGCTGGCTAGACGCCACCTGCCGCCATTATCTCAGACGGTGAGTGAACTTTTGGTGCTCGCTGTTTACCAGGCTGTTTGCCAGTTTGGAACTGACTTTATTTGGAAGCACCCCATGGAGTAGATAAACCGTGTATTCTTTGGATACGAGGGTAAAGCAGGCAACGGGACTATCTTTCTTTTTGTGAGTAGAGTAATGCTTGCCCTCCCCCCACGTCGTGCCTACTCGCGTGTTTCTCTCCGCTTGCTTATCAACCACTGCTTAAACAGCCTTTGCAACCAGCTTACTACATACTCCCCACGATGGTGCTGACAAGGAAGCAATATAAAAATCTGGGTATAAACCCTTTAATGTTGCAAGAAGAAAAGAAAACATCACGTGGGAAGCCAGCCAGCTCGTCGCAGGCGAGAATAACGAGCTTCTTTCCCAGAGTTCCTCTGGAGGGTACCGTTTCAGTGAGCTCTGAATTGGAACCGAGGAATCTCTCTCTTAAGTCAATTAATTCACCATCTAAGCTGATGTCATCTGAGCCTGATAAAGAGGAAGAGGGTCTTGTTATGAATTGTGCCGAAGGCCTCCTGCAGGGGAATGCTTCGGTTCTGCCTGACCTGTCCGGTGAGCGCCATCATCAAGAACAAACTGACTCTAATTCTATTCCTCGGTCCTCTCCTGATTCATCTTTTTTAGGTTTGTTGGGTACGCAAGCCTTTTTGATTGCTCATACGCTTAAACATCTGACGGAGGACCTATCTTGTATCAGAACGGCCATTGCTGATCTGAAGTCAATGCTTGTGGATTTAACAAATGCTGCTATGCAGTCTCCTCAGAAACATGACAATGGTCCCGATGTAGCACTTAAGAATGCCGCTAAGTACGTTGAGGATCTGAATAAATCCTCTTCTAGGCTGACCCCCACGGTTCAGGCACCGCCCTTTTTCATCTCAAGAACAAATCGTACCCTTCCTCAGCAGGTGGCTAACGTATCTGATAACTCACCCGAGTTGGAGTCCGAGGCTTCTGAGCTTGACTTTAATCGGGAAATGCTGACTTCAATGCTGCCTTTACCATTGTGTAACAACAGATCGGAAGAGGCTTTAGGTGTCCCTTCATCGTTGAGTTCTCCAAGCCTCTCCAAGGACAAGTGCAAGCATCCTGACCCCTCTTTGATGCTCATGAAGTCCCAATTGGTGTTCATGAATTTTCCCAATCCAAGGAAAAAGTTATCAACTTTGGGAAAACGACTTTTCTTTCTTCGAACAGTTTCGGCATTGGGGGTGTCTGTGCCCCCCCTAGATGAAATCATTGATGTGGAATTCATTTCTTTTCCTTTTGCTAATATGGGTCTTAGAGTGGAATTTGCTAATATTTTTTCTGTTCGCAGAGTTTGGAAATATAAAACATGGTTGACAAATGCTAACATTGAGGTGTATCGATATTTTCGCAATCCCCTTATTCGCCCTCTTCTCCCTTTTAGGACCGTGAAACCTATAGATTTTGTTACTACTGATACTTTATCTCTTTCTGACCCACCACCGGTGAATCAAACTATGCATCATTTAGCTCTGTCTAAAAACCAAGGTCAGTCTGATGTGTTCTTAACTCAACCAGAACCAAATCCAAATAAGATTAATCCTGATCCTTGTGAGGAGAAATCTGCTACTGACAGCTTTGTAAATCCCAATGTCCTCTCTGAGGAGGAGGCCAACTTGATCACGGGCTTTTTCCTTATGCCCGAGGAAAGTCAGCTATTTATTAAAGATAGATTATTTATGCTCCTCAGATTATTAGATATTGACCTACCTACGTTAGAGAACAAAATAGTCTCTCCTCATAACAATTTTTCCCATCCTCCCCCTGTTTCTTTGAATCAGGATGTACTTGAGTTGGGGGCGTTTGAGGTTGGTTGTTTGCATTCTGAAGCTTTAGATATTCCTTGTGCTCCCGAGTTGAGAGAGTCTGAGGTTAGTCGTCCCCGACTCGAAGCAGCTGAGTCGATCTTATTAAATTCACCCCCTAATGCCCCAGCCCAACCTATGTCTTCCTCAAACCTCAATTTTACAAACCCTGTGATTAAAGGGCCTTCTCCGGCTCCCCCCCTGTCCACTCCTATTTTTAATTCCACTTGCTCTTTGCCTGACCCTCCTCCTCACTCCCTTCCCTCCCTTTTCGATAGTCCTTCTATAAGAGACCTGGAGAAGACCCTCCCTATTTGTGATGATGGCTTCTGTCCCTTACTTAATGCGAGACAAGATGTTCAACCTATTTCGGATTCTATTTGTTGACTACCTGACTCTTCTCAAGCTCCCTCTCCCTCAGATTATTCTCTCAAGTTAGTTAGTTGGAACATTGCGGGATGGTGGAAGAGATTTTCTGATCATGATTTCATTCAATTTCTTTCTTCCTTTGATATAATTTTTCTCCAGGAAACGTGGTCCCTTACTTCCCTCTACATGTCTGATTTTATTTCATATTCCCTGCCTGCCTATAAAGTTAATTCAAAAGGTCGTCCATGTGCTGGACTTTGTTGTTTGATTAAATTCTCTCTTAGCCACCTTTTAACTCCTTTAACTTCTCAATCTTCTTTTTTCCAAGCTTTTCTTCTTTCTACCTCTACTTCCAATCTACTACTTCTTAATATATATATTCCTCCCTTTTATTCAGCTTCCTTTTCTCCTTGGGATGAGGTAAAAAATTTTCTATTGGAATTTCTTGCATCTAATCCTTCCTTTCCTTTACTCCTTTTAGGCGATTTTAATTCTAGATTGGGCCCTAACAACTTGGCCCTAGTCCATCACATGAACTGGGACCCGGAATTGCTTATTCCCCCCGAATTTCAAGGTTTCAGATCTTCTCAAGATTGTGCATTTAATAGTAACACTCCCCACTTGGTAGATCTATGTCTTGAGTTTAACTTAAGAGTTCTTAATGGCTCTATAGCCAACGATATTCCAGGCAGGTTTACCCATTTTTCTTATAGGGGGTCTAGTGTCTTAGATTATATCCTTTCCTCCTCAGTTCTTTTGCCTTTAATCTCTGATTTCAGGGTCGAACACAGATCCGATAGTGACCACTTGCCAATTTCCCTAAATCTATCTTCATCTTTCCCCACCCCCCAGCCACTTCATAATCTCTCTGACGTTCAACACAAGTTAAGGTGGTCTCTTAAAACTGAAGAGGCCCTCACCATATGGTTTAATAACCAGGAAGCAATAGACTTAAGTAGGAAACTGGCTGAGTCCCACTTACCTTCTTCGGCTATTAACATCTATGAGTCACTCATCAAGTTACTAGTTGAGTCTCTCAGGACTCCCTGTAAGCCTCATCCAATTTTCCATTCTTCTTCCTGGTTTGATGCAGATTGTTGGGCTGCAAAAAAATACATTAGACTCTTCTTCCGGCATGTCATCTGTAATCCTTCTCCTGTTCTATTAGAACAATATTTTTCCTTGAGAAAAACATGCCAAGACCTTTTAGATGATAAGAAGCATTTGTTTGCCCAACGTAACTGGAAACTTCTTCATAATGCGATCCAGACTGACAATCATAAACTTTTCTGGTCCCTGGTTTCACGCACTTGTCCTTCCCTTGCTTGTTTTCCTCCTTCCGCTATATCTGCCTCTTCTTGGACTACACACTTTTCTAAAGTGTTTTCTGCTCCATCTTTAGACACTCCTTCTCCATTGTTTCCCTCTGATTTACCTGAATGGCCCCCGGTTACACCTGATGAGATACTGGATCTTATCAATTCTATGAAACCTGGGAAAGCCCCTGGTTCAGATGAAATTCTGCCTGAATTTCTTATAAGAAACCCTTCATGGTGGTCCACTCCTCTTTCTAATTTATTTACACTAATTAACAAATCTGGTCTTCTACCCGACTCTTGGCTTTCTTCAATTATTATTCCAATCTTTAAAAAAGGGGATCATGCTCTTCCAACTAATTATAGGCCCATTAGTCTTTTGTCATTTATAGGAAAACTTTATGCCAAGTATCTTCTCAAAAAACTTTCATCTTGGGCCGAATCACTGGCTCTCCCGGGCAGAGAACAATCAGGATTCCGCCCGGGTTCCTCTACTTTGGATCATATTTTCACTCTCTCTTTTTTAGTTGGGAAATACTCTGATCACTTTGGTGCTAAGTTATTTACTGCTTTTATTGATCTGAAAGGTGCATTCGATTCCATCAATAGGAATATCTTATGGAAAAAGTTGCTTAATTGGGGGATTGATCTTCGTCTACTTTTTCTGATTCAACAACTTCATTCCTCCAACTCTTGCCGTATTCGTATAGACCGTGCAGGTTCTATGACTGACGATATCCCAATTCTTAAGGGTGTCCGGCAAGGCTGTATTCTTGCTCCTTTCCTTTTTAACCTCTATCTTGCTGATCTTCCTTCATTTCTTTCCAGCCGGGAAAATTCCCCCCCTGCCATCAACGGTTCCTCTGTACCCATTCTTCTGTATGCGGATGACGCTGTGCTTTTGTCTATAACTAGAATGGGACTCCGTCGTCTACTAGCTACATTTCAAGAATACTGCTCCCTGAACGATTTGATCATCAATACTGATAAAACTAAAATCTTAGTCTTTTCGAAATCTTGGGCGCCTATCACCTGGAAGATTGGGTACCATACATATCAACAGGTTCAGACCTTCAAATATCTGGGAGTTTATTTTCATTATCGGCACTCTTGGATTGCTCACCGCAATTCTTCCATTTCTACAGCTGTGCTTTCATCTAACGCAATCGCCCGATTTCATTTCATCAGAGGTAACCAATACATCCCGGCTGCTCTTCAAATATTTCGTTCCAAAACCCTAACTCAACTACTTTACGGTGTTCCAGTTTGGATTGAAGCAGTCAATCATGAAATTGACAAATTGGCTGCCTCATTCCTTAGAAGGATTCTTGGAGTTCCAAACTCTATTAGATTGTCTACTATAATCTTGGAACTGGGTTTTCACCTCCCATCTACCTTTGCTTGGTCGCTTACATTCAAGTTTTGGCTCAAAATCCATCTTTATTCTCATTCAGATTCCATTCTCCTAGATTTATTAAAAGATCCTTTTTCTTTCAAATGGTTTAAAACTCTTGAAACTAAGCTATCTTCTTTGGGTCTTTCCCCTGAAATTCTGGCCGACATGAATCTTCTCGCTGCGCACCAACTTATCAAATCAAAACTTTGGGAACAAGAATTTAATACCCTCTTTTCTAAACTAAACCCGACCTGTTCCCCTCTTTTTTTTGGTCTCTCTCCTTCGTTGGGTCGACCCTCAAATTATTTTGTTAAGCTTACCAATTGTAGTGCAAGAAGGGCCTTTATGCTAGCAAGGTTGAACATTTTCCCGTCAGCTGTTCACTTTGGTAGGTTCCTCAATATTCCCCGTCAAAAAAGACTGTGCTACTTCTGTGCATCTGAGCCAGACACTTTAGAGCATATTTTATTTCGTTGCCCTGCCCACTCATGTTTAAGAACCCAATTACTTGAACCCTTCCTTTCTTCCCTTTTTGCTGCCTTTCCTAACCCTCTTGTTATTCTTCTTAGTGATTATTCGGCAGACATCACAGGTTTGGTGGCGGAATTTTTATTAGCAGTATCCAAATCTAAACCCAAAACTTAAACCATTTTGCTTTCTCCATACTTGTTACTTTTGTTTGTTTGTGTAATGCCAATAAAGGTTTCTAAATCTCTCTCTCTCTCTTTTTTAAGTGTAACTCAGTGTTTCTTAACTTGAGTTCGATTGAACCCCAGGGGTTCAGTGAGTCAGTCTCAGGGGTTCGGTGGAGGTGTGTGTGTGTCCATTCCGTTTGCTGGCCTTGATATCTGTGCTGCAGGGAACTTGGTGCGCTCAGTAGTCGTTGGGATATTAAAGTAAGGCCTGGGAATTTGCAGGCCTGAATGGTAAGGCTTATCACTGAGGTCTAGCAGACCAGCAGAGGGTGCGGGGTAGTTCTGACTTAGGTTCTGCCCAGTAACAAGACCATGTGATCTCTGGTGGAATGTTGCAAGTTATTTAGCCAATCCCAGGAACACTGGTTGCTTGTCTGTTCAGCTCAGTGAGTGCGTGTGTGTTCAGTCCTGTCCTGATTAGAGAGCTCTTCTGTTCTACTTTCTGTTTTTCTCTGAGTATTGCTGCTGCTGGATTTACAGATTTACTATGTCGAGCAAAATAAGAAAGTGGTCGGACGAATACGCACAATTGATTTGCAGTAAATATTCATTGAGTTAACGTTTTTGTTTTTGTGTGACATTCATGTTTTGTTGGCTTTTTTCTTTGAATACAGTGATTTTATGTGCAATTGATGCATGGTTCATTTTGTGTACTAATAAAATGTATATCTCTATGTTTTGAATTTGAAATTTTTTTTATTTTTCCAACTATGAAGGGTTCGGTGAATGCAAATATGAAACTTGCGGGGTTCAGTACCTCCAAAAAGGTTAAGAACCACTGGTGTAACTTATGGTAGTTCTTAATTTATGTGTGATACATTGTACTTGCACCATAGTATGGGAAACAAAGTTTGTTTTTTGTAGCATTAGTATGTGCTGAATTTGGCCCTGTCAGTTTAAGTCAGAGAGCTCCAAGCTCTGGCCTATAGGCCGGATCAGGTCCCTCCCTGATCCTTTCCCTGCATGAACAGCAGTTCACTTTCTACCAGGGAAGCCGCAAATGACCCCAACTACAGCTCCCAAGGGTTGTTGTGGCCAGCCGCTTTGGGGGAATGCCTGGCATTCCACGCATGGGTGGGTGGCTGTAATGAACCCCTGGAAGCTGCAGTTGGGATAGTTGGCCACTTCCCCAGTGGAACATCAAGTGTCGTCACACCGGGGAAGGTTTTCCCTGCTGCAGCGGTCTCTGGAGACTGCTGGTTTAACTCATCTGTGTCTGAAAGCACTTGAAATTGTTTCTTAGAATGACTTGGTGTCTCTGGAAGCTGGCAGCTTTGTTCTAGTATTCCAGTTAAAAGCTTTTGTGTTTTTTCTCTGCCTCTGCTGAACACTCCTTCACCCCCCTGCTGTGCTGTAGTTTTTCACCTGCTACTCTTATCTCAAGTGGTTTCAGAAGGTGCTCCATGAATATAATTCTGTCCACTGAATAAGAGTTGTAGGAGAGAAAATAACAGGGTAGTTCTCTGGTGGACAATTTTTCTGCAATACTGCTTTCAGGTGTTTTAGCTGCTAGTCTCAAGGTGGTAAGATGGAGAAAAGGGTAGAAATGTAAGGAGAACAACTATTTGCCTCAAGGCTTGATATGGAAGAAAAACAGATGGGAAGCATGAAGATAACTTATGAAGTACTGCTTCGTAATTTATAAAATACACTAGCTGGTCCTTACCTGGCATTGCCCGGGTATTTACAGTATTTATCCCAAGCTTCTATTAGACAGGAAAAGGAATGAATTCAATCTATAGTGTAAAATCGAAGTAATTTTATGTACAGGAAATTAAAAGTAGAAGTACAGTATAAAAATTATAAAGTAAAATCTTTTACAAATTCACTATAATATTAATTTAACTCAAAACTTGATTATAAACTACATTTTTAGTTTCACCTCCAAGAGTAAGAATAAATAAATTCTTGGGTGAACCCACCCTTGAGCAAGCCACGTAAAGTTGTCCGTGGGAGAAACATGGCAATCTCAAATCCACTCCGCAGTACTTAATAGACTGCCCCTGTGACTTGTTGATCATGATCGAGAATGCAAGTCTCACTGGAAAATTGCAATCTCTTAAAGTGAAAAGGGAGATACGTCGGAATGAGTGTTATCCGTGGGATAAAAACTGTTTCACCCTCTCCCTTTCTTGTTAAGATAGTCGCTTCAATTACAGTACCCAGCATCTTCTTGACACACAGCCTTGTGCCTTTGCAAGGTTCTGTAGTAAAATAATTGGAGATCCCACTGTAAGTAAAAGACAACATGGTGGCAATGCAGCCGGATCAAGTGAGTTTAGGAAGTCTGGTGGGAAACTGACGACCTCATAGGCATCTACTACGGTATCAATAGACTTTTATTCAGAGACTACGCCTGGTCACATGGCACGTATTTGATTGGAGTTCAAATGATTTCTAAAAATTTCCAGAAGGTTCTACAGAGTTCTATTCGACTCCACTTGGGCTTAAATGTCATCGGGACTGTCACCAGTCAGATTAGCGACCCCGAAAACTATGGATTTGACATGAATGTCGGGCATTTTGGGCATTTTATTTTTCACCCCTTCTCACCCCCCATGCTGATGGGGCTGAACGTAGACTTAAACAGCATCGGGAGTGTCACTATTCATCTCAGTGACCCCGAAAACTATGGATTCGACACTAATATTGGTCGTTTTTGATTATTTTTACAGGTCACCCCCTTCCCGGTGCTAGGGGTGTATTACTCCCGCAGTATTTCTTTCCAGAGTATAAGTTATATTTGTACCAAATTTGGTTTAAATGGCTCCAGGCATTCCAGAGTTATGCTGGAATATCCATATTTTTCACCCCTTCTCACCTCCCATGCTGATGGGGCTGAACGTGGACTTAAATGGCATTGGGAGCATCACCGTTCATCTTGGCAACCCCGAAAACTATGGATTCGACACTAATACTGGCTGTTTTCGACTCTTTTTACATGTCACCCCCTTCCCACCCCCACCCCAGGGGTGCTAGGGGTGTCTTACCCCCACAGTATTTCTAGAAGTGGGATGAGTTGTGAAATCTGAAATCAAATGGGGTCCTCTATGCCACCATCAGTGTGCTGCGGATATTCTAGTTCCAAGCACAGTATCTTGTACCCCTTCTCACCCCTGATGCCGAGGGGGGCCGAACTCGGACTTAAACGGCATATATATGTTTAAAAGTAAACATGTTTTGGTTGTTGCTTCCCCTTGTTTTTCAAACACTTGCTAATAGTAGAGATGGTTAATAAAATAGAATTGCAGCCTAGGTCTTACTAAACATGGTGGGCTTACTTCTTAATAAAACAAATAATACCTTTTTCAAACACCTGTACAAATATGTATTTAACAAGCGGGACATGCAAATTAACATGCAACTAAAACTTGCATGTTTCAATTCTGTAATGCAGTGGTTCTGAAACTTTTTAGAACAGTACCCACTTTTTAGAATGGCACGTGTTGGAACCCACTAGAAATGACATTAACCTGTAAGTAATGTCATAGCTGGAAGTGAGATAATCAAGCAGGAAGTGCTGTCATTGTGATGTAATAAAATGACCTCCTGGGATGCAAACTGGCATTCAGACCGCAGCAATTGCACATCCATGGAACATACCTGACCAAAAGCAAGATTAGGACAAAATATTAGGTTAAAACACTTGGAAAAAAACGTCATTTGATAATTCAAATTAATATTCACAAAAGGAGTATAGCGAGAGTAAGAGCTGCAACTTCCAAGATGGCTTTCCATGACCTACCTGACATCAGGTTGCAATCCACCACCAATGTTTGAGGAATACTGCTCTCATGAATGACTCAACCAGGCCTCTCCTCCTGCCATCCTACTTATTTTGCTGTTGGTTGTTCCCAGATGCCACTTCAGTCCATAGTGTCTGGGGGCACTGAGCATGTTCATCAGGCTGTTTTGTTTTCTTTTAGTTTACAAACATATATACCTCTGCATACCTAATGAGCCTCTTGAGTGTTTAGAATCTGCTATCTTGTCTGTAGATTGTCTTATCACTTTATAAGCAAAATGTGGCATTCAGCCATCTGAGTTTGCTATTAGCTTTTATGAATATGCTGCATGTAAGCAATATCAGTACTGAACGATTAACTCTATAAACCTTTGACAGAACTCTGTCAGCTAATGTTTCCAGTGAGTGCTGCAGTCTTAAAAAGGTGGAGCATGTAGTGCCGTGGTGCAGTGCTTGTGTCTAACGCCTCTTATATATATGGTACTAGCTTTTCCTTACCTGGCGTTGCCTGGGTATTTATTTATTCCAAGCTTCTATTAGACACGAAAAGGAACTAATTCTACCAATCAGCTCAGCGACCTCGAAAACTATGGATTCGACACCAATGTTGGCCGTTTTTGACCATTTTCAGGCGGGGGCCCCCGCACACATGCACCCCCGGGGGCGCTAGGGGGGCCTGACCCCCACAGTGTTTGTCGCCAGGCCGCAAGGCACACGTGTGCCGAGTTTGGTGCCAGTTGCTCTAGGCGTTCCAGCAGAGCATGGCGGACGTTTTGTTTTGCACCCCTTCTCATCCCCCACGCCCGGGGGGGGGGTGCGAACGCGGACTCCAACGGTGTCGGGAACGTCGCCGCTTGTTGCGGCGACCCGGAAACTACGGATTCGACGCCAATTTTGGCCATTTTCAACCATTTTCATGTGGGGGCCCCTGTGCACCCTCACCTCTGGGGGTGCTAGGGGCCCCTGACCCCTGCAGTGTTTGTGGCCAGGCTGGAAGGCTTGCGTATGCCGGGTTTGGCGCCAATCGGTCCAGGCGTTCCAGCAGGGCATGCCAGACATTTTGTTTCACACCCCTTCTTGCCCCCCACACCAAGGGGGGGGCGAACCCGGATTCTAACGGCGTCGGGAGCGTTGCCGCTTATCTCGGCGACCCCGGAAACTACGGATTTGACGCCAATTTTGGCTGTTTTCAACAATTTTCACACGGGGCCCCCTGTCCACCCCCCGGGGGCGTTAGGGGGGTCTGACCCCCACAGTATTTGTCGCCAGATCGCAAGGCATACACGTGCCAAGTTTGGCGTCAGTTGCTCTAGGCGTTCCGGGAGGGCATGGTGGACATTTTGTTTTGCACCCCTTCTCGCCCCCCGTGCTGAGGGGTGCCCGAACCCGGAGTCAAACGGCTTCGGGAGCGTCGCCGCTCGTCTTGGTGACCCCGGAAACAACAGATTTGACACCGATGTTGGCTGTTTTCAATCATTTTTATGTTGCACCCCCTGTGCGCCCCCACCCCCGGGGGTGCTATGGGGGTCTGACCCCCCAATGTTTGTTGCCAGACCGCAAGCTGTATGCGTGCCAAGTTTGATGTCAATTGCTCCTGGCGTTGCGGAGCCTATGTGGAACATACGTACCCAGAAACGTACAGACGTTCTCTTTTATATATATAGATTAAAGAGTCTACTAAGGTTTGTAGCTAAATAGCCAAACTTATTGCTAATCAATATTGTGACTTGTTAATTATATTATAGGGATGTTCACACTATCTCTCAGCATCATTTCTTCATATAATACGTAATAGGGGATTACAGGCACACACACCCCATGTCTGCGAAGGTTCCATTTCCCCCTTGCAGATACAGAAACCTCAGATACAGGGGAACCCTATATAAATAGCGCCCCACACCCATTACAGTACCTTTGTTTTCTGTAATATGACTTGTAGTGTGGGTGATAACTGAAGAACTGAGTGTGCAGGCAACCAACCTGCTAGGTATAGAAAGGAGACTTAATTGAATGTTAGCAGGAAGCAAGGCAGTTGCTGTTAACATTCAGTTTGTCTCTTTTCTGTAGTGTGCAGGCTAGTTGCCTGCGTGCTTGGTTCTTCTGTTAAGCAAGTAACGGCCATACTACAAGCACTACTATAGAAGAACAGAGACACTGTAATGGGTATATGGGGTCCCCCCAGATCCACAGATAAGTGAAACTGCCGTTATGGGGGATATCCTGTAGTAGTGCAATAGTTGTACTATTGTACAATAGTACAAAAGTACTATTGTAATAGTACAATAGTTATTGTACTGAGTTATTGTACTGAGAATACTGAGTTATTGTAAAGGTATATTGGAAAAGGCACTACAATTATGTTCAGAATTGGACAGCTATTTGACTTTCTGAGCACTTTCTGTAGGCACATGAAGTGGTTTCACAATGATGTGGTCTTCAGACTTTCTAAACTAAATATGCTGGGTCTCTAAGTTAAGGATGGCTATATTGGTGTTTTTGTGCAGACACAGTCCATCCATTGTGGTGGTTCTATGCAGGTGTGATAATGTTAGGCCAGACAGTGCTGCCTGTTTTGACCTATTTGGGCAAACCTAGTGAACAGAACCAGTATTTATCTTGGGGGTTTAGGGTGGTGTGCTTTGTGGTTAGTTTATTTTTTATTATCCTTCAGCAGCCTAAACCATAGGTGCAGCCAGAGCACACATTAAGCACTTGCTTGACCAGCATTGACCTGGAGTGACTTTTTTTTGGTTGTACCTTTGTCGGCAGTGATGGGTTTAGCAGTGCTTGAAGTAGTGATAACTTTTCTAGCTGCTGGTTACCATTTTTTCTTTTAGAGGGCACCAGGAAATAACACTGATGTCATGTTCTTGTGTTATAAGGGAAAAAAGGCAATGAGTGTAGGAGCTGGTAACGTTACCAGTGCTTCATGTGCTGCTAAACTTGCCATTGCACACAAAGGGGTGACAAAAAAAATGCAAAAAAAAGGTGGATGGAGGGAGAGAAAGCTCTGCTGGGACCTATCTTTTTCAGTATCAGTAGTGTTGAAGAAGTACTGATTAAGGAAAATTGGCAACTAAAAGGGGCAGGTTAAAACATTTGCAGGTGGGTAATTTGCATTGCCTTAGCCAAAGGGCTGCAGGCAGCCCAATCCTGTACATGTTTACTAGAAAGGAAATCTCGCCAAGTTCAGTAGGTCTTACTTCCTGCAAAGTGTGCATAGGATTGCAGCTTTGGAAAGCAGCACTATTCAGCTCCATTTTTGTGCCTCTGCATCTGAATGAAGAAGAGGCTGATATTCTCTTAGCAGAGCTGTTGTGTGTTAAATTATAGACAACTTGTTTAACATGCTTGTATTTCCCCCTTAGATTTTCAATTTCTGCTTAGGATAACATATGTTGTCCTACGCCTGTTCCTTGTCTTTGTTGCTTCTGCTAGGATGACCTTTTATTTTAGGACAGGGCATTGATACATTTCAAACTGGGCATTGATACATGCCAGTCTGAAGAGCCCTGCTTCTTTCCCCTTCAGGGGTGGGGGAGTGGCAGCAATGTGATCACTACAATCGCTTTGCTTCCAGCCACACAATGGGGCTGCGTACTCCTCTGCAGAGGTCCCCAACCCTCCTGGACACTGGGACAGGAAGTGGTACGTTCCCCAGCCATTATGTGGCCAGAAGTGACCCAATTGTAGCGATCGGGTCACTGCCATTCCCCTACCCCCACAAGTACTTACAGTGGTTCCCAAACTCCCAGAGGGTTTGAGAACAACTGACTTAAGATGGTTTTGCACTGAATTTCTCTAGAAGGAATTATGCCTGTTCGTTTTTAATCAGTGAAAAATATTTGGTGATGACAAATGTGTAATAACCCAGGTGGGTTGATCTGGGGTTGTGATATGGTGGAAGTCTCCTGGTTCTTTCAGAATACTGTATCTGTATTTTAAGAGCCACCAATTTGCCCTGGGTGATCCTGGTCTGCAGTAGTTGCTATGTATCATACTCTTTTGACTAATAGAGATTTCTGAGAGTAGCTGCTCCTTGTTAAACAAGAGATGTTACAGCCAGTTCTCATGCATGTATTCTTGTATTCTCTGTGGACCTTTCTTCCCTTTTGCTCATCAATCAATCAATCAATCAATCAATCAATCAATCAATCAATCAATCAATCAAAAAGTATTTATATACCGCTTTTCAATATGAAGTTCACAAAGCGGTTTACAGGCAAATAATAAAGTTAAATGGCTCCCTGTCCCAAAAGGGCTCACAATCTAAAAAATGCAGAACACCACCAGCAACAGCCACTAGACAAGACACTGCGCAGGGGTGAAGGGGGACAATTACTCTCCCCCTGCTAAACATAAGAGGAGCACCACTGGGAAAAGTGCCTCTTGCCCAGTTAGCCGGGGTTAGCAGGGCTAACCACCAGTTAGCAGGGCTCTTCCTTTTTCAATTCCAAAGCCACTCTTAAGCATTCTAAAATCTGGTTGGACTGAGTATTACCCCAAAGTTTCAGCTTTTTAGCCACTAATGGCATTCTTGCCCTCATCCGATTTTAGCATGAAAGAGCTGTCAGGTAGATCATAGGGAGCTTCTTTGTGCCAAAATGGACCATCGGTCCATCTAGGTCACCTGGGGGTTGGGAACCCCATGGGGTTGTGAAGAGCTTGGCACTGCCATCTTGAAAATCTGGGCACTGCCATCTTGGAAGCTTCTTTTGAATAAAAAATCTGCGCCAGAGCTTGTGGTTGCTGAGAATGTAAAGAGAGAGCATGCTTTCTTTACTATCTTTATGAAAGATCATCCTCCCTGTGCCTGCTGTGGGCCCCTTTGTAAACTAGCTTTGCAAAACTTAGCAGTTGGGAAGAATGACATCACTTCCTGCTTAATGTCATCACTTCCAGCCCTGGAAGTAATGTCATCACTTCCAGGTGGTCCTGACAGATTGTAGTACCTAAAAAGTGGGGTGGTGGTAGTCCTGGTGCAAAAATGGTTGGGAACCACTGATCTAGGTCAGTATCATCAGCCCTGGCTGACAGATGCTCTCCAGGATTTCAGGCAGGATTCTGCTTAGTCTATGAATATGGCACCTTTTGCATAAAAACCATGTATTCTACCACAAAACAATAACGCATCACTCAGCAGATAATCCATTATTTATCAAGAAGTGCAGGGACCTGTTTTGGCAACATCTCATATTTTCATTGATCCATGGTAATCTTTTTTCTAGGATGTACAGGATCCTAATTTGTTTGGGATTTGAAGTCCCTGATTTGTCACATGCTGTACTCCTTTTTTGGATGCTGCCAAATACTTTCTGACAAAAAAGTCACTTTTTTGTTCTCATCTCTAAATGAGTAATATGACCTTTCATAAAAGCACTGAATTTACCAGCCCTCAAAGGCCTTGTTGCTGGCATGTTTTTCTGTATGACAGGGCAGCTTGAATAGTGGGCCTGGCATGTTTTTTGTCCAATGCTGTTCTGTCCAGAAGGAGCTGTTACTTTTCATGGATTGAGCATCTAGGTGCAAGACTGAAATACTGGAAAAACAACAACAACAAGCAGACACAGACTATCTGAACTGCATTTTTGTCAGGTAAACACTAAATTGATGGAAGATGAAAATAAAACATGTACGCTTTTCTGTTAAGACATTACATGCATGACACCAGGAAAAACTGAATCTCTTTGGAATGGTTTATGCTTGGGTGTGAGTTCCATGTGTTTGTCCGTTTGTTCCATTTACAAGAAGCGAGTTCATGAGAATTCTAAAGTGTAAATCTGGTTGTCTTAATGACCTTGCTGAATTTGAAGGCTTTTTAATTGATGTGTGAGAAGTGCTGGCACATATGTAATGCCAGCTGATTATGGCCACGTGTCTCCCAGTTAAGGGTAGAGCAAGCTACTCAACAGTATCGCAATCTTCATGTGGATTGAGGAAAGGATGCATTTGTTTTATAAATTGTTTGAGCTTTGTCTACTGCATGACTGATCTTCTCCATTGCTAAAATAGTATAGTATTTAGGTTTAAAAGCAGGAAGAGTGATGCCCTAGTTGGAAAGCAATACTGTTGCAATGAGATACGATGAAAGAAACGTGTAGTCTACATTGTACAGTGGCTCAACTAGAATGGCTATAAAAACCCTTGTCAGGACAATTCTGAAGTACTTGTTCATGTCGTTAGATACCCTGTTATGGATGTGCTGCCATTTGTAACAAATTCAGTCAACTTCCATCTGGTAACCTTTAGCTTAGTCGGGTTTCATGTTGCAGATCTGCTGTTAAATGTTGGGCCAGTGAGAATAAACCCACCCTGGTATTTGTGTAGTGGTGGGGAGTTCAGAGTCAGTGCCAGCACAACATTTTGAAGTCTGTTTGCTGCTTACTTTGCTGTTTTTGGGCACAAACTGTGGACGTCGTTGTTCATGATCCTGATCATGCCAAATTCATGATCCTGAAAGTTGCAGCTTCTGGACTTGAACTAGAGGTAGTTGAGCTAGTTTTGCATGGCCTGCTTTTTCAAGCTGGAATTTCTGAGATTCACAGGTGTGTATCTGTATTTGCAAATCAAACAGTTAAGGCATAACTAATTTGTGTTGAGAGATATTGGATGTACATCTTTGCTGAAGATCATAGCTGCCTTTCTGACCCTTTCCTCAGTCTATTTTTGGAAATAATTCCAGCGTCCATCAGGTGTTTCATCACTGGACTGCAATTTACATTTTTCCCAATCTGTAAACTTTGTCCAGGACTGCTTTGGATGGGCTTTCTCCTTGCCATATTAGTTTACTTTAGTAGAGTATGTTTGTGTCTTTAACTCAATTTGAGTTGAAGTGCTTTCTGTTATGGAGAGCTGTTCACACATCTTAGTCTTGATCATATTTAGGGTCCAATTCTATCCAACTTTCCAGTGCTGATGTAGCCATGTCAACAGGAAAAGCATTGAATCCTGTGGCAGGGAGACAGTCATGGAGGCTTCCTCAAGATAAGGGAACATTTGTTCCCTTACCTCTAGTCTGCATCAGTGCTGGAAAGTTGGATAGGATTGTTCCTTTAATCATTTTACAAGTTGTTTTGTTGTTCCTTTATTGCAGCTGGGGATCTGAGGCTGAAAAGGAGTGGCACGCTTATTCCTGCAACCACCTCTTAAGTTATGGCAGGTGTGAGAGTTGAACTGGGGCCGTTTTGATGTGCAGCTTAGCTGCTATGCCACATTAGCTCTTACATGTTGTTTTGTTGGCCTAGCTTTCTCTTGTGAATATATGGGAACTGCTTTGGTTTGAAAATGTTGAAAAGTTAATCTGATTGACCAGTGCAGTGAAGTGGTAATTTGCTATCTTGTTTGAAGAACACATGTATCTTGTAAATATAATGCCTTCATGGAGGGCTATGATCTGAATTATGGAGCTGCTTTCTCCATAGACTGGCTTGTATTTAGGTTTAGTGCTCCCATACTGAGAAAAATGTCTCCCTCCCCCTAGTGAAAGGATTTCATTTCTTCCTTTCACGGTGTCATACCTTCAAGAGATAGGACTCCTGTGTATAGAAGGCCAAATAACCATCCTTTATTTGCTAAGCCAGGGAAGAGGCCATGCCATCATTCTGATGTGTTCATGAGGAATGGCTACTGATTGAAAGCCAGTGTGACATAGTGACTGGAATATTTAACTGTGTTTCAGGACTTTGAATTTTGCCTTTGCTAAGTGGCCTTGGGTAAACCACTCTCTCCCTCGCTTGGGGCAAGATGAGGATAATGGTGTAGACAAGATGGTGTAGTAGTTTGGGAATTGGGTTTAGACCTGGAAAATCCAGGTGCAAATCCCTGGGTCTTCAGACATGAGGCTTCCTGGGGGACCTTAGACCAGTCACTGTCTGTCAGCCTCACATACCTCACAGGGATGTTGTGAGGACAAAAGGAGGGAAGGAACCATGCACACCCTCTGAGCTCCTTGAAGGAAGAGTGGTATAAAAATAGGAAAAATAGTTGTAAGAACTACAACAAGATGATAAAATGAAGCAGTTTGCACATGCAGAAAGCACTATACAAATGCTAAGTATTTTCTTCATACGTAAACTAGTGTGTTGGTAATATGGAGTCTAGCCTAGATCTGAAGCCAAATGGCAATTTGTCTCCACCAGGCCTGTGTGTTCAGATGGATTGGGCGCAGAAGGGATCTGTGGATAACTGTTTTATGAGATTTTGCATACGTATGCGTTCACCAGGAGGTGTTCAGAAAGTCCTTGAATAAGTGCCTCATATTAAAATTGGTGTCTTGTTTTGCTGTTTAAAAAGGATGGCAGTGTAAAAAAGGATTCTGTGATGATAATAGTTGTTTCATGTGTTTTTGCAGTAAGACAGGCATAACTTACTACTTGCATGAATAAAGTCAGCAGATGGTGCCTGGAGACGTTGAGCTATGTCACTGTAATAGTTTTCATTAAGGGGTTAGTACAGCTGTTTAACTCATTAGTTAAGGCTCATTAATGGGTAGTTATTCCAGAAAAAATTCAGTAAACAGCCTTCCTATTTCCAGCAGAGCCTGAACAAGATGCACACAATCACAGTTTTGAAACCAGACTATGAACTTAAATCAAGATAAATTGATGTATTTAAAGTGCATCTGACATATTGGTTCAAGCCTCTGGAGGAAGGGTTGGCCTTCTTCCCCACACCCCTTCAGTGCAACTTGATTGGTTAAGAGAGAGAGAGTCTCCACCACTGCATTTTTGTACCATGGTGTAAATTGCTGCGGAGATGAGTCATGCTTGTGTTCAACTGTTGCTTGCCAGTATGCTATGGCAATTCTGTGCCTTTTCACCTAGCTAGTTTGTACAGGTAAACTGTTTGCATCTTCAAGTCCTAAATGCATCTCCTAGAAAAAAACTCCATTTACCTGGATGTCCTCATTTTTTCCCCAGTATAAGTGCAACATTCTGGTTCTTCATTTTGAGGAACCTGCTGTCATACTTCTAACTTAACAGGGAGGGAGGTTAAGGAGTAGGACTTTTAGCAGATAATCATTCATACCTGGGTAAAATTAGAAATGTTAAATGTTCTAGAAATTTTGACCAATGAAAATTCATCTAGACATTTGTATGAAACCTTTCTACCTCTGAAGAGACCCTCTAGGTCAGTGGTCAGGGAACAGGGGTAAATTACCCCAAATGGGGTAAAAATGAAATTCCTGGGGGTAATGGACAGATAGGAGTATGCCCCGCCCCCTTTTCCCTCATCCTTCCTTCATGACCAGCGTTCTCTCTTCTGACCAATGGGAAGTTCCTCTCACACTTGATGGATTTCCCTTGCTTCCAGTAGGAGATTAGAAGTGGCAAGGTACTTGGCCCCCAATAGGCAGCGTTCCCCTCCCTTCCCAGGCGGCAGAGAAGGCCGTGGTTATCGATCCCTCTGCTGGTAGAGGGAGAAGGAAGCAACAGCAGAGAAAATGGAGGCTGTGGCTGCAACTGCAGTGGTGCCAGGTTATAGGGGAACTGGCGAGGCCAAGCCTATTCTGGGCAGTGAGGCCAGCACAGACCCACTCCCGGCTGGCACTCAGACAGCCGTGGAGTTGGAGGTGCTCGACGCCAGGGAAGAGCCCGAACCAGCTCCGGGTGGGGAGGCCGAGGAGCCGCCGCCGCCACCCAGGAGCCCGGCAGGGACACGAGACATGCAGGCATGGGGGAGGCTCTGGTGAGCGGCTGAGGTGTGTGTGTGCATGTGCCCGCAGGCATGCACGTGTGGGTGTGTGGGTGTTGAGAGGACTTCTGTGGGCATGCCTCTTTGCTTGTGAGCAGCTAGGGCTCTCCCTGGGTTTGCCTTGTCTTGCTGTCCCAAAGAGTGGGGCGGGCGGGCGAGCGAGTGGGGGGCGGGCTGGGGTGCCTGCGCCTGTGCAAGGAGTCAAGGACACAAAGAGAGGCAGGAGGCAACGAGGCAAGGCGAACAGCAGAAAACAAAATCAGAACTGCGGTTGCTGCCCCCCCCTCTGTGACAGACAGACAGCCCACCCCAATCTGTTCATTGTAGAGAGAAATCTTAAGTCCAAGCACCTAAACCTGTTGTCAAAAAGGTAAGCTAGTTGTAACCCAGAAGGGTTGAATTCTATTCTCTCAAGGTCTGCAGGTGTACCCAAACTCCTTACAATGTCATATTATAGCATTAACTAAGCTTATTAATTAATCAAATAAAAAGCAATGGGTTCCAATATGTAATTTTTTTTCTTTTGTTCTGGCGGGGGGCGGTAACGTCAAGGGAGTAACGTCGACGTATCTAAATATATTTTGGGGTAAAAGGTAAAAAAGTTCCCTGACCCCTGCTCTAGGTGATTCATACATGATTTACAACACAGTTCCTTCCTAATTTTCTCTTTTTCATGACCAAGGCCTTTGGTGGTTCTAATGTGGAGGGGGAGGGGAGGTGAAAAGCATGAGCAATAGGGTGGTGGTGATGGGGGATCCCTTCCCTTCTGGCCAGCTGTTCTGTCTTCCTGAGTAGAGTCAGTTGGTGGAAATCTTGGAAACGATTGAAATTTACAATTAAATATATTCTTTCATGTCTGAACTTTTGAGAACATAAAATGCATAAACTATAAAAGTACATAAAATTCTTCCATTTAGCTTATTACATTGATGAAATTTAAAAATACAGTGAATCCACCCACTGATAAATTTACTTTATGATGGGGTCACAATTGCTACCAACAGGACATAATCCATGCCAATGCAATGTGAATTCAAGTGTTTGAAAGCATCTCAGCCAATAGCAGCATTTTTAACATCCTGGCTGTGTGTATGGAGGGAAGGATACCATCTTGTTATTTGTTCTGTAATTATACCATTGCATACATTGATAACCATAACCTTCTAAAGAATGCAGTAGTTTCCTTTTAAATAATCTTTTAGAGAGCGAAATAGCTTAGCTCTGTGGCATAAATATCAACTTGAGAGCTCTTGGAATGAATCACGCCCCCAAAGTGTTATTGGGCTCGCATTATAATATTTTCACAATATAGTGGTGACTCCGGGACAGATTACCATCCTGAAGTACAGGTCCACTGTATAAATAGCTTTTTTAAGAAGACAATTTTGTACCCCATATTGGAAATAGAACAAGTTGCTCTTGACAGTGCCATCATAACAGCTTAATTTTTGCTGGCTGCAAAAATTGGAATAAAATCAAAATGATAATAGAAACTATCAGCATTTCAACCCATGGACAAAAGGAAGGTACTCTTATTTGGGTTCAAATTGTTTTCTTCATCCTGGATGATATCAGCAATTATTAGCCATGGATGGTAGCCAAAAAAATTGATCATTACGAAGCATCATTGAAATAGATGATGCAGTCGTGCCTTACTTAGTTTCCATTAATGTCAGTGGAAGTTATGTCTATTTTGGATCAACCTAACAAACATGAATGTTACTGCAACTAGTATTTCTGTACTGCTTTTAGCTCTTGAGGGGCAGGGAGAGAGCCTCTGGTCTGCCTCCAGCCTTGTAGATCCCAATGTTAAGGGCAAGAGTCCACAAATGATGACTTGCCTTACTAGCGAGCCATTATTTGTGATGGTTACCAGTCTTTGTCCTTTCTCCAAGTCACCCAGCAAATGCAGGGGGGCTTGAGATAGGAGCAGGGCCTCTCATTTGTGCTGGGCTTTTGAAATGTCAAGAAATAGTAGGATCTTCTTTCATTGCTCAAGGGTCTCCTATGCTTTTTACCTTCTCAAAAATGACAGTGGTAATTGAGTCTCTGGGGAAGGCATCTGTAGGACCCCTCTGCAGGGTTTTTTGTGCGTTAGAAAAGGTTAAAAAAAAGACCGTGACCAACTCCTGGCTGCAATTACAAAACCGGAAGTGGGTCACAATCTTTTTTTTACTTTTTTAACACAGAGGGGGCTGCAGGGCTCCCCAACCTCCTGGACACGGGGGCAGGCACTGGTAAGTCTCCCTAGCCTTGGAGCATTAGACCAGCAAAGTTTGGCTGGCACAAGGGCCACCATGAAGCATGTTTGGACCACTTTTGGAGTCAGGGAGGATGGTACACATCTGTGTGCTTGCCTCTCTGACTCAGAGAATGGTCCAAACATACATTACGTTGGCCCTTGTTCCGGCCAAACTTTGCTAGTCTAACTGTGCCGATCTAACTTCAGGTTAGGATTGCGCTCTCTATATGTGGCCAGAAGTGACATGATTGTAGTAATCACATCGCTGTGATTCCCCTGCCCCCACAAGCACTTACAGTGCTTCTTGAACTCTGTAAATTTGAGAACTGCTGGATTAGCCAGATGAGACCCTTATCATGTGGTTCTAATTATAAGATATAGAACCTTGAAAAACAATACTGTCAAGTTTTTTTTTCTCTGATCAGAAATGTTTCTAAAAGTTATTGTTTTGACATTTTTTATCTCATGGGCTGCTTGAAGTTTTGCAAAGACTGAAACAAGCTTCTCTACTGTTTCATGTGTTGGCTTGCTTTTTTGATTTGGTGTATGTTTTCAATTGTATACCAGTTTCTTTTCCATGCTTCTTCAGATAAAAGCATCTGAAGCAGGTAAGAGGATTTGAGATTTATGTGCATACTGTAATGTTTGTAAGCTTTGTAATATTGTAATCTTTGTAATATTTCTCAATTTGTATTGACTAGAAACACCGCTTTCCCTTTTTTTCTGTCTCAGTAGCTGACTGGGAAGGGAAACTAGTAGTTTTATCTGTTATCACCATCCCAAACTTAACAGACCAGACCAGAGGGGGTGGACTGGGGAAAACACCCCCTCCTGGGAAAGTACAGAACCCGCAGAGTTCTTATTAAAAAATCAAATACCAGTAGTGACTATGAGTTATTGCATATGACAACCTGCATACAATATGAGCAATATTGCAGACTGGCTTTCACACCACTGACTGTAATGAGAGTAAATAGAAACGGGATGTAAATGCTACCATTTGCATTGTCATCTTTTTCATGGTTATAACTTATTGTACATTGTTCTTTATCTTTAATAAACTGTATTGACACAGCTGAACCTGCCATTAAGAAATACATATTCAGTATGAACTTGGAGTGTGAAAGGTAGCAAGGCACCTGTTTCACATTATCTCCCTATCTAAGTCTGCACAAACCCTGTATCTGCAGCTGTGCAACCAACAGTAATCTGTGGACTGCTAAGGGAGTCAGATGGCAGATCTTCAGTAGTGTGCCTGTGTGCCTTTTCTTTTGTAGAGACTGTGGAGACTCATTAGCTGGCAATTATGAGTTGCAAATACAATTTTAATGCTATGTGTTAGGGATAGAAGAGAGTCAAGGCACTGATATGACTCTGTATAGTGTATATATGGATGAATTAGTAATATATGGATGAATTCACAGGTGCAAATGTCTGTTAAACCATGCTGATTAGTTTTTTTGACACTAAAGTAGGAATACTTATAAGTAGGAATCTTATAGAACTCTAGATGACTTCATTTCCATGTCTCCAGACTTTTCTTTCTGCATTGTGGCTTTTAATGGCATGTATTTAGAAGTGTTTGAAAAAAGGCAATTTCCTCTAAAGTAAGCCCATTGTGTTCAGTAAGACTCAGGGTGTAATCCTATCTTACTGGAAATAAACACCTCTATGTAAGATCTACCAAAAAACTTTTAGGCGCTACTGTGCTATACAAGAAGTACATGTGTTCATGATGTTGCACTTTAAACTGTCATTTAATGACTTCAGCAAGGCTATGGATATTTCAATTCATATTGCTTATTTTTCTGTGGAAGCCATGAGGGAATGAAGTATAACTGAAATGGCAACTCATTTAATACCTTGTCTGCAGGAGACTTTGGCTGTACCATCCCTTGCCCTTATTTCTCTGAGCGTCTGAAAAGAGGGATCACCTTTATCTACTTCAGCGGCACTGAAATCTGTTTGACCTGCAGCTGTCATCTTGCTGTACCTTTTTTTCATAAGTATATCGCCAGTGATCTAAATCTCCATGCTTACATATCATAAGGGTAAAGCAAATGCATCTTTGTTGGGATGTACAGGGACATTTTTTGTGGCTTTTTCTCTTTATGAATTTATGGCATCCTTGGTGCCATCCATTGCTGCTGCGACTGTACTTCCCAATTAAATGTCTAGATCAGCATTACCTGGGGCACAGGCTTTTTTCCTCGATTAAAATCCAAAGCACACTTCACATTAATGAGCTCCCCTCAAAGGGACAGGCTTCTGCAGAATAGCCCATTTCTTGGCATCTTACTTCCCCTCATCCCCTTTGCTTAGTTGGTCAGAGCATCAGGCTTCCACAGCAATGATGATGGTACTTCTGGGTTGTCAGCTGTACTCATCCTCATGGGGATATTCACTCCCAGTATATTTAGAGTAGGGAATTGAGACTGAATGCTATAAGCTCTGAAGGACATGGAGTGGTGGTCATATGGTGGCTTAATTTTTCATGGCACTTTTAAGCCCCAACAATAGTAGATTAATGTGTTGGTCTACAGTTGGAGCACTTTTCCCTTTTCACAAAGGCACTTAAATAGTTGGAGTGCTTGTTTCTGAATTTAGGGGTCTGAACTCATAGTTGCCAGAGTTTACTGATAAAGCACATTTTTTGCTTGAGGTCCTTTCTTGGTTTAGTGCTTGGCATCTGCTGGGAGAGATGAGTCTGAGGTCCTAAAGAACTGCCAGTTATTGTAAATGGTACTTAGCTAGAGGAATCAAAGTCTGGCTTGGAGTATTTATATGGTGTTGGCTTAATGAATGCTTGCATGATTGCAGAAACCTGAAGGTGCTTATGTGAAGATGGGTGAAAATCTTAAGGATAGCATGTTTAGGGATTTGTATCCCAGCTTTTGTGATCCTCTAGGTAAGCACCTTCACACTTTGTTTAAAAATGTGGTTCCTTCACCTCCCCATGAACCAAGTTTATAGTTTTTTGTGAGTGGGAAAAGACACACGTCAGCCTTTAGAAGCACCAGCACATAGCATTGGTAGCATCAATTGTGATCCTTGCCACACTGGCCTGCCTGCCTTTTCTCTTCCTCCTCACCACAAAGGCAGTTGGTGGCTAACTGGGAGGGGAGAAGCACCAGCACATAGCATTGATAGCCTCAATTGTGATTCTTGCCACACTGGCCTTCCTGCCTTTTCTCTTCCTCCTCACCACAAAGGCAGTTGATGGCTAACTGGGAGGGGAGAGGGACAGAGTTGATCTTTAAAAAAGCACAGCAGGCTGTATTGGTGATCATGCTGACCTTCCTTCCTTCCTTTTCTAATGACACGTCAGCTGTAATGATATAGTTGTAGAAACTGTTGCATGGTGTGTCTGTGTGTACAGTACTTAAACTAAACCTATGTACAAAATAAGAAGTCTGATGTTGGGGAAGAATCATCTGGTACAAAAGCGTATTTATAAAACCCCTGGAAACTGAGCAAAGAGGCACATTATAAAGAGCATGTTTATACATTATATTTAGCAAGGGGTGAGCAACTGACTCTTTTCACCTCTGCAAGTCAACTTTGCCAGTGGCTGTTGCTGGTGTTTCCTCTGTATCTCTTTTTTGGACTGTGAACCCTTTAGAGGCAGGGAACCACTTAGTAAACCACTTAGTTTTGTTTCGTAAACTCCTCTGTGAACTACTTTTTGTTGAAAAGTGGTGTATAAATATTCTTGATGATTGGAATCACATCTACCAGTGATTATTGCCCAAAGGGTTCAAGTGAAATGAGTCATGGGAGCAGCTCTTGTAAAATCTGTTAATAGTCAGCAGACCTGAAAAGGGGAGCCATCTAATCAAATGTTGGGACAGCATGAGTACAACTAACTGCGTCAATGCATGGGACACAGGAGCTGCAAGAATATCCTCAGTAGTTTCTTCTAGGAACATTCATAAATTCAGTCCTGTTATCTTGATGAGTGTTGTGCTAGCAATCTGGTTCAAAGCAGCTCCTTCCAGCTCTTCTTACTCCTTTGTCTCATAGAAGGACTGTTTGCAATATAATGCAAAGAACAAGATTTGTACTATTAAAACAAAAGTATAATTCATTCCTTAAGAATTTCTCTGAATCTTTGTGCACAAGTAAGAAGATGACCAAGCTGTCTTACACTTTTCAGGCACAGTGATTGATTCTTGCTGTACAGAATGCTACTTTATGAGGTGAAGGTACAGGCTTGTTTTCAGTTGATAGGATGCTCTTAAACATTTGTAATCTAAAAATACATTAAATTGCGGAGGTCAAGTGTTTAGTAAGCATACTATAAGTGGATTTCTATATCAGGATTTCACAGGCTTAGTGCATTATTCTCATTTGTGATAAACCAGTTTCTGCTTCCCAGCTCCAAGCCTATAATGTAGTTAAAGCTGTGAGTATGTGGAAACCAAAATGAAAATTTTGTATACACTTAAAATTAGACTCTGAGAAAAATAGAATTCTGTGATTTGTATAAATCAAGCAGTGTGCATAATGTGTTTTTTCATAATTCTGATTTTCCTAGGTGGGCTATGCTGCCAACTGCTCAAAATCTTTTTGAACTTTCTGAAACTTCAGCAGGCATGGCCCACACATTTTACATCAAATTTTTGAATCCATAGGGAGGGAGGGAGGGGGAGAGGGAGAGGGGGAGGGGGAGAGAGAGAGAGAAACTGATCAAAGTTATTGAGAACTTTAAATATATCCCGGAAGGCACATTCTACTGTTTCTGCATAAAACAGAATATTTAAAGAATTTTATCCTGCTTTTCTGCTCCTTTGGAGACCCCCAGAGTGAGTCCCAAAAGAGACAATTGTTCTGATTTATATCCAGGTCTATCTCATAGGTTTAGAATGGCCAACAGTATTTGTTCTACATGTTAGTAGTCTTGAAGGGAGAGAAATTGGTTTGGAGGTTAAGTGGCCAAATGAATTATAAAATGGCACTTATAAGTTAAAGAAAAAGGAACTCAGACCTAGGTGTAGTGGAGTCTCTGAAGCTTTGTGAGCTCCTGGAATGCTGCTTCTTCCCAGTGGCAGCACCCCTGGAAATAGTGACTAAAGGGGCTAGTACGAGATCTCAGTCAGTGTATTGGAATCCCTGAAGCTCTCCCCAGAATGGGGGCAAATATTGAGTTCCAGCTCCTGGAATTTTTTCTCTTTCCAGGAGCAGCTTGCATGGTCTGTTAAACTATACTGTGCTTAGTTGTTGACTTTTCATTTCACAGTTTCATTTTACTTTAGGCAGTTTATTTAAAAAGGCATTTACTGAAAAATTAAAATAGCAAATGTTCAATTTAAAATAAACCCATTTTAATCTTGTATATGAAAGTTGGTGCGGTGTAGTGATCGAGCTGCAACAAACTACTCCCTCTCAGCTTCTGCTTCCCAGCTGCAATGTGGCAATAATACTGTTAACCATAAAGTTGTTGTAAAGACATTAATATAATGACAGATCCCAGACGGTGGTGCTGGGGGATGCTTGTTTGGCATCCCGACCTCTTATATTTGGCCATCTTATCTCCCATGCTATTTAACATATACATGAAGCCGCTGGGTCATCCGGGGGTTTGGGGTGGGGTGCCATCAATATGTTGACACCCAGCTCTATCCTTTCCCCCTGATTCTGAGGAGGTGGTTGAGGTCCTGGATCATTGTCCAGAGGCAGTTGGGGGCTGCTGGATGTGGGCGAACAAGCTGAAATTAAATCCGGATAAGACAGAGGTGCTCCTGGTCTGGAAATCCACAACTTGGGTACTGGACTATCGCCCTGCTCTAAATGGGGTTGCACTCCCGCTGAAGGAGCAAGTTTGCAGCTTGGGGGTTCTCCTGGATCTGCAGCTGCTCCTGGACTCCCAGGTGGCGGTTGTGGCCAGGGGAGCCTTAGCTCAGCTTCGGCTGATTCGCCAGCTGCAATCATACCTGAGTTGCGCAGACCTGGCCACCGTTACCCATGCCCTAGTGACATCCAGATTAGATTACTGCAATGCGCTGTACATGGGGCTGCCTCTGAAGACGGTCTGGAAACTACAACTAGTGCAGAACGCGGCTGCCTATTATTATTATTATTATTATTTATTTGATTTTTATCCCGCCTTTTTGCCCGGAGGCACTCAAGGCGGCATACAACATAAAAAATACAATATAAAATCAACATTAAAAAACAATTAAAAACAATGTTAAAAACAATACAACAAAATTAAAAACAGATACAATTTAAAAAACATGTCCAGTGGATCATAAAATTATAAAAATACACAAATACACAAACCAGCCAGCCAGCCAGCCTGTCAACAGTTAAAAGCTTTATGGAATAAAAAGGTCTTCAGCCCCCGCCGAAATGTAAACAAAGAGGGAGCAGTTCTCAATTCTAAGGGGAGGGTATTCCAAAGTTGGGGGGCCACCACCGAGAAGGCCCTCTTCCTGGCCACCACCCCTCTCACTTCTCCTGGTGGCGGCACAGTCAGAAGGGCCCCCCCAGATGATCTAAGAGTACGGGTTGGATTGTATGGAAGAAGGCGGTCCCTCAAATACCCCGGACCCGAGCCGTAAAGGGCTTTAAAAGTCAAAACTAGCACCTTGAATTGGGCCCGGAACAGAACTGGCAGCCAGTGCAGTCGCCGAAGCAGCGGCTCGACAGAGTCAAACCGACGTGCCCCAGCAACCACCCGAGCCGCCGCGTTCTGTACTAATTGTAATTTCCGGACCGTCTTCAAAGGCAGCCCCACGTAGAGCGCATTGCAATAATCTAATCTAGATGTCACTAGGGCATGGGTCACTGTGGCCAGGTCCGCACAGCTCAGGTACGGCCGCAGCTGGCGAATCAGCCGAAGCTGAGCAAAGGCTCCCCTGGCCACCGCCGCCACCTGGGACTCCAGGTGTAGCTGTGAATCCAGGAGAACCCCCAAGCTGCGAACCTGCTCTTTCAGAGGAAGTGCGACCCCATTCAGAGCAGGACGATAGTCCAATACCCGAGCTGTGGATTTCCGAACCAAAAGCACCTCCGTCTTATCCGGATTTAATTTCAGCTTGTTCGCCCACATCCAGCCCCCAACTGCCTCCAGACAGCGATCCAGGACCTCAACCGCCTCCTCAGAATCAGGGGGAAAGGAGAGATAAAGTTGGGTGTCATCAGCATATTGATGGCACCCCACTCCAAACCCCCGGATGACCTCTCCCAGCGGTTTTCTCTCTCCCTCTCTCCTATGTGGTTGCTGGGGCTCTACTCGTCGGTTCGACTCTGTTGGGCCGTTGCTTCAGCAGCTACACTGGCTGCTGGTATCTTTCCAGGCCCAATTCAAAGTGCTAGTTTTGACTTTTAATACGGCTTGGGTCCGGGGTATTTGAGGGACCGCCTCCTTCCATACAATCCTATCTGTACTCTTGGGTCATCTGGGGTGGGGGTCCTTCTGACTGTGCCGCCACCAGGAGAGGTGAGGGGGATGGCGGCCAGGAACAGGGCCTTCTCGGTGGTGGCCCCACGTCTGTGGAATACCCTCCCCTTAGAATTAAGAACTGCTCCCTTTTTGGCAATATTTTGGCGGGGCCTGAAGGCTTTTTTATTTAAACAAGCCTTCAATTGTTGACAGGCTGGTTGGCATTTTAAATTTCAAATTGCAATTATGGGATCCACAGGGCCTGCTTATTGTAAATTTTTAACTGTTTTAATATTGTTTTTTAACATTGTTTTAATTGCTATACTTTGTGGTTTTTTATGTGATAATTTTTAATATTGTAAGCCGCCTTGGGTGCCCATGGGGCAGAAAGGCGGGATAAAAATTAATTAAATAATAATAATATGAAGAGCTTTGCACCCTGAAAGTGCCATAGAAATGCTAGATATTATTTAGCCTTCCCATTTAAAAATCATTCTTGGGAATACCATATGAATACTAGTGGGCTGAAACAGGGCTCCATCGATTTGTTTGGAGCTAGGAGCCAGATCTTCCTTTCCCTGCCTCTTGCCTCCTCGCTGTGCAGTCAACCCCTCGCTACACAGCTAAAGAGAAATATGACCAACATAGGAATGCAAAAGAGAAGGGCAAGTGTTTGAGTGTGGAAGAGGTAAACATATGGATTTTCTATGAACCCACTCACCCATGCCACCAGCTCTCTGGGATTGGAGTCAAAACATACTATTTAGCATCACCCAGCCCTTTTCTCAGGGGACAACCACAGTTGTGGGGTGAGGGGAAGGGAAGATAGAGCACTCTGTTTCTCTGGCTCTTATGTATGCTGCTCAGTTGTGGTGGTGTAAGCTGAAGCCTGGTTGAACAGTTTGTGTAATGAGCGGACTCCCTTGCCTGGAGGGAAGGGAGAAGGGACTATGACTGCAATCTTGTGT
>JAJKFI010000011.1:17007406-17071552 GCA_029204185.1 Lerista edwardsae
AAAGAGGAGCCTGAGGAAGTTGCTATTGGAGTTGAGCATTTATGGGGAGGGGGAAAGATTGGGGTGTCAAGAGACTCAATGAGGCAGATTTCTGGAAAGATGAAAGAAATTAAAGGAGCTCTGAGTGAGTTCATGAAAGAGCCAGCAGCGGAGTGGACAGGCATAGTGAAAGGATGCTGAGGAAGACAAATGGAGGGAGCCCACAAGTCAATGAACGTGGTTAGGAGAGAAGAGGATTGAGGGATATATACTGAAGAGATAAACATTGAGGGAGATACAAGAGGTGTGAATCTCCTTAAATTAATCCTCCCAAAGGAGCAAGAGGTGTAGCATGTTATTGGTAGGCAGCAGCAGCCACCATCTTTGCAGACTTTGCCCTCATTGTGCAGCTGCTATCATGGCCTCTGTGACACACATGTAGTCTGGTGCCAAAGGCAGCAGGGCATGGAAGGAGGGTAGCAACTCCTAAGACTGCTGCCCAAACGGCCCCAGACCTCTGAGAATCAGGCTGGGTAAGTATTAGGTGCCTTGATAAACTTTCCAGTCACACTGGTAACCCAAGAAGGTTAGATGGACTGGAGTCGGCATGTTGTGATTTTCTTGAAGCTTCCGGGGCACACAAATATGGCTGACTCAGATCTTTCCCGCCAATGAGGATTGCCACGAATTCACGAATAAAAATCTTCCTGCACGTGTGTAAAAGTTAATATCAACTTTTTTAATCATGCCTGCGTGTTCTGCATACGGGTGTGCGAATCGCTTTATGAAAAATGGGATTTAATTTCCACGGAAAGGTTCATGTATTCACATTACATCGGTATGTAATATTTCCCCCTCCTTTTCCCCCCTTCCCGTTTACACGTTTTTTCCCGCCTTCCATTTTCCACTATATTTTCGAAATTCTGAATAACAGAATTTGTTTTATGGGGGGGTGAGTGTAGAAGTTTAAAAAAATACTCTTAATAGCCTAGAAGTAAAAAAGAATTCCTCTCATATTGACAACTACTTGTGTCATGAAGAGATTTTAATGTAATTTTCCTATATATTTATGATTTTTGCCCACCCTCCCCTTTTTTTCTTTCCTTCCCGTTCACACGTTATTCCTGCTTGTGTAGATTTCAAAAAATAAGTCTGTCAAAGCAGTGCAATCCGAGTTTACAAAGGCAGCAAGCGGCATTTCGTCCGGTGTGTTCAGTAATATAATTACGCGGAATTAAACCTTGGAATTGCATATTAACTCATAATTAGGTTACCAATGATGTTTCTACACGATCACACGTTATTAGTTTGGTAAGTTTTTACTTCAGGAGTAAATTATTAAGTGCTAAACATCACGCGAAAAGCAATCTGAAATGCTTGGAATAAAGATTGTTTGGGGCACACAAACATGGCCGCTAAGCCCGCCCCCTGGCTTCACTCGATTCCTATCAATTTAACAGGGATGCCGACTCCAGTCCATCTAACCTTCTTGTGGTAACCTGGTGCCTAAGGTTCTCTGAGCCCTGAGCTGATAGCATTGCACATTAAATCTGTAAGATTAAAGAAATGTTTTTTTAATTTTGATCTTTCAATTTGGTAACTATTTTCACTGATAATTATGAAAGGAATTTGCCATCATAGTGTACTTCAGTGAGCTGAATTCAATTTTCAAAAGTGATAAACCAGTCAGTGTTAAGATGAAGAAAGTGAAACACTGCATGTAATGGTGCCTATGAGTATCTTGTGAAGCTCAACATGTTTCTGAGTTCTTCAGAGCCTTTTCCGCAGGAGAAAAAGCAGACTTGAACAATAAAAATGTTAATAGAAACATTTGGGTATATCTCTCAGGATCTTGGAACACTTCTAAGAAGTCTTGGAAACAAAGGGCGTGGGAGAGATCTCAAATACTGTTAACACTTCTAATCTTGAAGTCATTTTTCCCACCTCCATCTGAAAAAGGAAGCTCTGAAGGCTTGAAACTTGTTGGGAATTGCTTCTTGGTCTTTGCCAAATACCCCTGCATGCTGTCAGAATGCTTGGAGGTTTTTTGCCCTTTTATACCAAGTTTGTTCTCTGTTTAAGTATTGTTGACATCAGCCCTTCTGAAATCTTTTCATTAATAATTAAAATTGGATAAAGACTGTTTGTACCCTGTTAAATCAGGAACCGGGTTTTCCAGCTTCTGTACATCAAAGTGATTCCTTGCATGGTTGAATACTGGGCGGTTGGCATGAAGAATTCCAAATTCTTTTTAAGTAGGTAATGGATGTTCATGACTTGAGATTTCTATATGCTCCCATACACTCTCTAGAGTGTCGATTTGCCCAGGAAGATTGACTAGTCATCCCATAATAAAGGTTTGGCTGTTGATATGAAAAATAACTATCTACAATACATTCTGTCTTTGATTTTGTTACTATACCCAGATGTTTAACAATCCATGAGGGCAATGGTTCAAACTTAGCATGGTCACAGCAGCCTTCTTTCACAGCGCCTTGGCTAGCATTCCCTGAGATCTTGCTTGATTGCATGAAAATAGCAAGCGATCTCATGGGAGTGTGATCTTGGCCCAACACAAGATGGTGGCATCTGGGAGAGCTGGGAAGGATCGGCTGCCAGGGACATTCCATGGTGCCCCTGTGAGTTTGCCAGGGTGCCCTGGAACACAGTTTGGGAACCACTTGGGAACATGAGGACGTTGTAGCATCTGTATTCACATTTCTGAAGCAGGAGGGGGCTAGTAATTAGACTAGTTCATGTACCTGGACAGGAATTCTGGTGTCTGGTTGTCCAGGTAGGTGCTGGTGACCATAGCTCCCCCCCCCTGTAACTTACACCTAGAACAAGTGCTCTGATGGCAGGGGGACGTTGGTCTTATAGAGGACTTGGTCATTATGTCTCCTTCCAGGAGCAGTGTCACCTCTGGAGTACAGCTTTGGAGCTCTTGTGCTGGTAGCGGTTGCTATGCCCCTTGAAGGAATAAATATCCAGCCCATATGGCTGGTTATTGGTTGGAGGACTATTTTGGAGGACATATTGTTGGAGGACTATTTTGGAGGGATTCTACTTGCGAAACAAGATGTTTCTGAGAGAAGGGGAGAACCATGCACCAGTGCCAGCTAGGACCTAGTTGTCATACACAAGGGACAGGGCCTTTTGGTAATTGCCCTTTGGCTGTTAAACTCCCTCTTCCCCTCCAGGAGATGGATATGGTCTTCACTTCCCTGACACTTCTGAGCTTACTGAAAATTACCCTGTTCAGAGAGACGCTGTGCTATGCAGTTTCTAGGTGGATGTTGACAGCTGCTGGATTAGGTAGTGATTCCGCTTTTGACCTGATATTGTTTTATGCACTTTTATTGAAGATTGTTTATATATATATGCTTTGGGGTCCAAAGATGAAAGGCTGTTCATAAGCTTTTAAAATAAAAAAGCTAGATAATTTCAGGCTTTGGTATAAAAGCAGTAAACCTTACCTGCATGAATTAATTTTTTAATGATATTTTTTTTTAAAAAAATCTACTGTTAAAAAATTCAGTATATGCCAGTAGACAAAAAGACGCCTGGATAAAACACCTTATTCATTTTCTGTCTTGCTCAAGCACATAGTTAGGACTGTCTCAGATTAAGAATAGAACTAAATAAGAATTCACTTCTGCCTGCTTCCTGGGGCGGGGGGGGGATTGCTGTGTTTAAATAAGCATGTGGCAAGTTGTTTTTAGAGAAGTGGCCTCTCTAGCTGTTAAAAATACTACATCCTGTTCTCTGGGATGTGTAGTTCACTGAAAAGCAAAGCTTGCACATGTGTGTGGGTCCTCTTCCATATTTAACCTTCCAAATTGACCTTTGAAAACTATTATTAAATAGTCTCAATTCTCTCCAACTTTCTACCATTGGTAGAGGTGTGTCAGTGGGGTGTGTGCTGCATCCTGCGGTGAGAGGGCAGTCATAGGGGTAAGAGAACATTTGTTCCATTAACATCAGGGCTGCATTGCGGCTGCTTTCCAGGGTTTTAGTAGGTAAAATGAAACCAGTGTAGAGTTGTTCTTTTAGCTATTGTTTGTTAACTGCTACAGAATGTGAATAGAGCATATTTCCTGAATGGGTTGTAGCGGTGAGGTGATGAACATGAGTTGCACATAGGTGTGAAGCCTAGAAAGGTGCCCTGTGCTTCGTTAAAGTTATATATACAGTATATATCTCCTTATAGGGCAGACTGCCTCCTGGAGATCTGTTGCTGAAGGCATGTGGGTAACTGCTGTAGAAATTAATGGAAGCTTTGTATGAAGTGGGGTTCAGTGAGTGGGGGATATAGGTGGAAGAATAAAAACCTTTGCTACAAAAGGAGGTGCTAGGAGTTTGCAGACCAGCCTGAGTTAGGACAAAATGGGAAGGGGTACCTTCTGGCATCTGCACTACTCAGATTACCATTTTTGCATCTTCACAGAATTGAACAGTTTTGTGGAATAGTAATTAGTCACCTAACCAGCAGTTAGGTTAAACTAATCAGGAAAGTCAGGAGCCTGAAGAGAGTGACTGATATCTTGATTGTGGGTTTGGTGGCAGGTACTGGTGTGTTAATGATCCTTTGCTGTGTCTACACCTGATGAGAAGAGAGACATGAGGAAAGGATAGAGAAGTATCAGTGTGAGAAAATTCAGTTAGAAATAGCTGGGGATAATAGAAATAGTTGGTGGGGAGGATTGCAGGCTTAACCAGAAGGCAACATGAAAAAGATGATGGCTTGTATCCAGAGATATGATTGGCCAAGCAGTTTGTGATATTGCATGGGGTCTGTCAATAAAAAGGAAAATGTTAAATATTTCACTGGGTGTACATATTTGGATTGAAACAAGTGGTGGCATTAATGATGGTGGTGTTTTGTGAGTAGATTTGAAAGAGCGGATAGGGATGCAGGTTTGCATTGCATGCAGGTTTGAGAACAGAGTTGCATGCCCAAGAGCATGATTCCATTAAATTAGTGGCCCCTAACCATTTTTGCACTGGAACCCCCTTTTTTAGGTACAACAACCTATTGGGACCCCCCTAAGACCTAGGACTGGAAATGATGTCATTAAATAGAAAGTTATATCATTGTTTTTAATAAACCCCACTTTTTGAAAGTCAAAAGAACGCCACGTTCTTTTTAGAATGTTCTGGATGCTTTATATTTAAATGATGTTTGATTGAGTTCAATTATTGAATCTACACTGAGGATAACATTGCAGAGAATGCATTGTTGCTGCTCTAGTGGTCAAAGTGGTAAACCTTTGCTGATCAAAGTGGTAAATCCAAATTTTAGATAGTCTTTAGAGTATTTATGTTCCACTTCCTTGTGTGCTGGTACTCACCTAGGCATACACATGGAAGGCATGACATGCCTGCTCAGAAAGAGACCCAGGAGAGACTTCATCACACGCATTCCCTTGTAGCCACAAGCATTGATATGAGGAAGTGACAGCTTAATGGGGAAGCATCTTCCCTAGCCAAAATGGAACTTCCAAAATGGTGGTGCCCATCTTTTAAAGATGGCGACCCCAAGCTCTTTGAAACCCTGAAAAATTGGTTCACAACCCCCTGGGGGTCCTGATCGCTAGGTTGGGAACCATTGCATTAAATGCTTACACAGCTATCTGAGAAGAGAGTTCTGGTTGTGGGCTTTGCTGACTGGTTAGGAGCTCTGGAGGAGCCAGGGCAGTGCATCCTCTGGTCCTTCTCTTTGTGGTAGATCCAGTGGGAGAAGATCCCATCATGTTTAGCCTGATTTCTAAATCAGAAGTTTGCTTTTGGGTTTTGAGTAGTTCAGGTCCAGACGGGAAGGTTCAGATTTGTTTTACAGGTTAACAAACAAGTATACAAATACAGTAATATATTTGTTAGATAGCCCTGGTCTTTGCTGTTGAATTGTAATCCATACTTGCAGACTGTGATACATTGGCAAGAAGAAAATGTATGCTGCAGTCTAAGAGGCCAAAAGAGACGCTGAGTCTTGATAAGTGGAATCTGCTGGCTCTTTTTCTTTGAGGCTTTTTTATTTCTTTCATACCTCCAGTTTGAGTGCACTACTTTGTGAAATGATGTTTTTGGAAACACAACAAAGTGGAAAATTATTAAAAAGAACAAACACCAAATCTGGTGGTTGCCTTTGAATTGATAGTTAAACCTCGCTTTAATCTATGGGCCTGGTAATTGTAGGCTGATTTGCAAAGCTAGTACAATAATCATTGTTTGGAAACAATAGAGTGTGTTTGGGGTGTATCTTGACCTACTCTGAATTCATTTTCTCTTTTTTTTCTCCAGCCGGACAATGAAATCTCATCAGACTGCAACCATGTAAGTATGGTAATCCTTTTTTTGGGTGTGCGGGATGATGCATGTTCCTTACTGGGCACCTGCTTTTTTTTCTTTCTTGCTATAAATGGAATCCTGGATGAACTTCCCTCAACAGAAGGCTGACATTTCCTGACTTCTCTATGGCCACCTGTAACCAAATTTGATTTCCATTGGAATGGCTGTTTTCCTTAGTGTCCATTTTCATAAGATGTCTACACTACTTCCAGGAGAGTGGCACAACTTGATCTTTAGTTACAGTGGAGGGCCAAACAATGAACTGTGCAGTTTTGTTTGTTTGGGAGGTGAATAATAGTTGTCACTGCAGATGATCCTTGAGAACAGCTGAGTTCCAGAGAGCACATTGCTGCTCTGCCACAGTATTGTGCTGCTTTGTACAATACTTTTGTTTTGTACATTTGTTGTACAAAAATGCTTTTGCTTTTGTACATTTTTAGATTGTGAGCCCTTTTGGAACAGGGAGCCATTTAACTTTATTATTATTTACCTGTAAACCGCTTTGTGAACTTTGTGTTGAAAAGCGGTATACAAATACTTTGATTGTACACCTGCAGAAACTCTCTGAAACACTTTTCACAACATTCAGAAGGTTGGTATGCTGCAAAAACATCAAGAAGCCTTGTAATGCCTTGGAGACTGAGCAGAATTTTTTTGGTACAGTCCACAAAAGCTGATGCGGACATACAATGGTTAGATTAAGGTGCTACAAGACTGCTTGCTACATCATAATGCTGTCTCCTCCCAGAAGAAAAGGTTAGCATGAAAGTTGCAAGTATCATTGCTTATGGTGTGCTTTTGAAGTGGGGCGGTGGGGAGGAAGAGCAAGGAATGGTAAAAGTCTTAGAGGACCACAAATGTGTTTATGCAAGGTTATGATAAGAGCCAACTCATATATTGAATTGTGTGCTTTCCCTGCTTGTGCTTTTAAAAGGAACATTTCATTTTACTAAGGCTGCCAGGCTGGTCTCAAAGCTGATCCTTTTTGTGTGTTGCATTATTTGTTGTATACCTTCTGAAACAGGCATTCGGTGACTTAAGATAATATCTGATATGAACAGGGCTGGCCCAAGACTTCCTGACATTTGAGGTAGCATGCCAAATGCAGCCCCCTTACCTGATGATGTGCCAGCCTCTGCTCTTCCGATTCTCCAGTGTTTTCCATTCCTCATTTCCCCTTTTCTTCTGCCCTGTCTTTTCCAAGCCAGGGAGTAGGAGAAGCAGTGGAGGGAAATAGGAAGATAGAGATGGACACTCCCACCACACTGTTTGTGGTGTTGGCTTCAGTTGGCCTCATAGATAGGCCAGCCCCGGATATAAAGAACAGTGAAACCTAATAGTAGCCCATGGCAAGAGTACCTTTCCTCATCAGTGGCAGAGTTATTACATGGTAGTTAAATTTACAGAGCTGTTAAAGGACTGTTGGATTGAGAGGTGCAGTTATCTAGTTCTTGTGGGTAGGGATGGGAAGCTAATGCAAGTAGAGGCACTCAGCAGAGGCACTAATGATAGAATTCCCCTTTGCAACTCTAATACCTTATGGGATTTTTGAGAAGGGAAACCTACCCAAGGAGGATGCAGTACCTGATAAAGATCAGTACCTGCAGTACCTGATAAAATGTTCACACAAAACACATACTCTTCATGCTTATAGAAAAAGGCTGGCTGTTTTTCTGCCCCAAAGTTTTTATATTCTGAGATATAGGTTGGAGATATTCTGAGAATGAAGTTTTAGCCTGCACAGCCTCTACCTGAAAAAGAGATGTTTCTTCCTCTGGAAGAATAATGGAGTTCTCCTGTCAATTTTATTTTTAATACTAGGTTTTATTAACTTTGAGTAATATTTGATATGAACTATGAGCAATGCAGCAGGGACATCAGTTCTTCATCCTTGCTTGTCAGTTGCACAAAGTGCTCCAAGTTGGCTGATAGTCTCCACAAGCTTGACATTTGTAGAGCCTTGTTACGGAGATTTGACTACAAGGTCTATTTGCATGGAAATATGTTTGCTCAAACATATTTTTTCTGTTTTTCTGCCCCAAAGTTTTTATATTCTGAGATTTAAAACAGAGATCTGGATGTAGGAGGCATGACACCTGGGTTGCACATTTCTTGAAGTTATGCTGTGTTTTGAAGGGCTTTGGAATTACATTGCAACTGTGGGAATGACCTCCACTACCCAACTTCATAGTTGGAGAAAGTTCTGGGGTCTTGCTGTGCTTCCCAGAGGGTGGTGGCACATTCAGCATGGCAAAGATAATTGTGGACCCCAGAATAGATTTTGATTGAATCTTTGGAAAACTGCTGTGCAAGATGTGAGTGGCCCTGTCCACCCAAAGCATAGCTTTGTAGCTGCACAAGGCAGTTTCAATACCACAATAAAGTGTTAGGTGGGGCTGAGATTCTGTTTTGGTTGAAACCAAAAATCCTAATTGGTATCCTGGTGCACTGAAAGCTTCTGTATATAAAGCAGGAGCTTAATCTTGTCTGTCTTGCTTCCCTCATAGCTGTTGTGGAATTACAAACTGAACCTGACTAAAGATCCAAAGTTTGAATCTGTGGCCAAGGAGGTCTGCAAGTCCACTTTGTCAGAGGTAAGCCTGAGGGAGATGTGGGGGGTGATAATTTGATTTCTACCAGAGCAAGTGCTACATTCATTTTTGGTTAAGGCAGTGCACACTTTCAAAAGAGCCTGAGGCAAGGCATTCTGAATGTTGCATAAGACATTTGAGGTGAAGGATGTTTCTTTTGTCCTCCTTGCTCTGTCCATCTTCATTGATCGATTGGAATGAGTGGAGCTTGTTAATAGGTCACTAACCAAAGCCTCTGCTGCGATCATCTTGTTCTTGCTGGCATACTGGCATTTTGGATTCTTGTGGGAGGAAAAGTTCCCTTTAGGGCCCTTGTACTTGCCTTAGCACATATTAGTTTGTTGTTGCACTCTGTTTACAGAGGGCTTGGAGGGGTCTGCAATGTTTGCCTTTTTCCATTCTGGTTGATGGCATTCGAAGGAAATAATCAGTTTCCTGATGATGATGATGATGATGATGATGATGATGATGATGATAGCGAACTTAGTGCTAATAAGAGAAAGTGGGGTGTAACTAATTCTCACAGGTGGATATGTGGCTTATGATACCACTGACCTCTCTATCCTTTTGACATGTAGGTCAGGGAGGGGGGTGGGTAGAGGCATTGCATGGAAGAAACAATTGTTTCTCTTGTTTGGGGGAAGAAGGGCTGACATGACAGCAAAGTTGTTAGGCAATTTCTGAATTTTTGACATCCCAAGTGGATGTTGACACTGCTTCACTGTCAAGATGTTGATGCAGTCCTGTAAGCTCCCATTTTGTCTCTGTGCTGTTTAACACCTATCTGAACTGTTTGGAGGAAGTGAAGTGTCATTGGTTTCTGATGATACCCAAGTCTGTCGTCTTTTCTTCTGATCCAAGTGTTGCTGCATATGTCCAGGCAGCGATTTAAGATTTGATAGGGTTGAATGAAGACCAAAAATGTGATGACCTGGGGAAAAAAAAAAACCAGAATTTTTTTGGGGGGGGGGTTAGAATTTTTTTTTTGGGGGGGGGAAATCATGTTTCTAATTTTCCCCAAGGTTAAGTTTTTTTTTTCATTTTTCTAGTTGAAAACTTAGAAAATGTTAAACAGTTCTGGGGAATTTTTTTTCTTTTGGAATGAAAACAATTTTTGGGAAAGGGTTCTCTGGCAGAGGAAGGGTATCATTCCCCACATCCCCCCTTTGCAGGCAGGTCCAGTCTTGAATGAACTCCTCCTCCTCCTTTGGGGAGTCCCTTCCCCAGACTGGCCCTGCCTTTCAGGAACAATGGTCATATTTTTTGGACCACTGGTACAATAGCCCAGTGCTTTTTTTCTTCTTCAAAACGTCTTCATTTTCTCCTCGAGCCTTCCCACACTTAAATAGAGCTAGGGCCCTGTAAGTGGCAAAGAGAATTCTGCGGCTATGGGAGCAATCCATAATAGCTTGTTTTGAAGCTGCAGCTTAAACTGCGGCCAGCCAGCTACATGAAGCTACATTGCAGCTCCAGCTGCAATGAAAACATTCGTGGGCCCCAGCTCCTGCCTCCAAAATGCACAGACGGAGCTACAAGAGCTGAAGTGGCAGTGGCAGCACTAGCTTGTGCTGGAGCTTGCCTGGCTCAGGAAAAATCTTGCAAAAACGAGCACGCGGATTACTCACCTCCATCTTACCTCTGCGTCTCAATCTGAGTTGGGAGCAGATGATAGCACTCCCAAGGGTGTCCTCCCCCAACTCACCATGGAGGCCAGGATAAGCCAGAAGGGGCCTAACCATTGAGGCCCTCCCAGACAACCCTCCATGTATGCAGAGAGAAGGGGAGGCAGGAGACAGCCAAAGGGGACAAGGGCCTTTATTTCCAGTCTAGAGCCCAAATGGTAGAACTGGGCAAATGGGTGGTGGCAGAGACAGTCAAAGCAACTGCTCCACAGCCACCACTTCATGTCCTGGCCTGGTTCCTCCTTTAAAGGGCAAGAGGGTGCACAGTGGGTCCCTCTCCATGGCAACCAGTACCAGCTACAGTGGTACTCTGAAGGTTCCAGCCCCCCCCCAAAGCAGCCAAAACAGGCCAAAGGAAAATGCCCAGCTAAGTGTAGGCCCCTAAACGACAGTAAAAATGCAGGCTGCAGGAGGTGTTCCTCTCCAGTGCCTGAGAACATATTATTCCCTATTGAATTGTTCCCCAAGCTGCTTAATGAGGTCATACAGACCTCAGATCTTGCTCCTGATAAAGAGGCAGAGACCAAGGAAGTACAAATCCCAAAGAAAACATCCAAGTTTCTTTCCCTCTGTGGTTCTCTTCCCAGAACTGTTCAAACAGGTTCTGGAGGCAGAATGGAAAGTCCCTACCAGGTCCAAGCACGCTCCATGCATAATCAGTAAACTGTACCCTATACCAGAGGACATCTCAGATATGCTCAAAGTGCTCAGGTTGACCAACCTGTGGTGGCCTTATCCTCTTCTGCTATCATTCCCTTGGAGGGTGAAGGAGGTCCAAAAGTTCCTTGCCACTGCAAGGTCGAAGCAGCCCTACAGAGACTTAGAAGCACCCTCCCTAGCGCTGTGTTCCTCAGCAGCCAACTCTGTTCTGGCTCTAGCCATGCTTGCGTGTATTCCAGGCTTCAGAGACCAAGCTCTTCTGCCCAGTGCGTAATACACTTAAAAAGACATCTCTGGCAGCCGCCTTCACAGTGGACCTCCCTGGATGTGCTCCAGTTCAGTGCCAAAGCACTGGCCTTCAGTGTGGTGGCCAGGAGGAACATCTGGCTCATACAGTGGGAGGTTGACCTGGGGTCACAGGCTAGACTGATAGCGGTGCCCTTCACTGTATCCACGCTCTTCAGGCAAGCCCTCAATCCAATCCTAGTGGACAGCAGGGACAAACGCAAGTGTTGCCTACCACCTGAAAGGAAGGTTCAAAGAGCAGATCATCCTCCACCTTTCAAAGAAGTTTTGGCATGTTTTCATGCCAAGGATAGCACACCCCGCAAAACAAGCTGGAGCAAGGGCACGTTCTTTCCCAAATGAAGACCCACATCTGGAGGGGGTCCCTCCTTCTCCACCCCCAGTAAACGAAGGGGGTCACGTACTTCCTGAGACCTGGACCCCTCTAATGGATAGGGGGTTTCCTCCAGCAGCTTGCATGTCAATGACGACACATAACAACGGACTCTTGGGTGCTGGAGACAATGTCAGAGGGATACTCCCTGGAACTCCAGGCATACCTCAGACCCTGATTCTGGAAAGTCACAGCATCTCGGAATCCAGTCAAACATAATAAGATGTTGGGGGGCCATTCAGTACCTGTTGGATATCAGATAGAGCTGGTTCCTCAGAGGCAACATGGCAGGGAGTGTATTCCATCTTATTCCTGATCCCAAAGAGGAACAGGGATGTGAGTGCCATTCTAGACCTGAAGTGGCTGAATTGCTTCCTGTCACAGCGCAGTTTCAAAATGGAAACCTGGAGATCCATCATTGCAGTCCTCGACCAGGACTGTTTTCAAACAACCTGTTGGAAGCCTACCCGCATGTTCCAGTACACCCCAAGCACAGGTGCTTACTCCAGTTCTCCTGTGGGTCAAGGCAGCTTCAGTAGTGGGCCCTTCCATTCGAATTGACATCTACATCAAGGGTATTAAAAAAAAATCCTGGTAATGCACGTACACATACAAGGGATCTTCCTGTTCCCCTATCTGGATGATATTCTCATCTACTCTTGTCCAGGGAACAAGCAAGGCAGGACATGCTATGTATGGTGGACTGCCTGAGGGACCACAGTTTCATTGTGAACCTGGAGAAGAGCTGTCTGACACCAACCCAGAAGCTGGAGCATCTGACCTTTCTCTTAGATACTCAAACGACCAGGTTTTCTTTATCACAGAACAGGCAACTGTGGAACCTGTTGAGCACAATTCAACGGGATGTCCAGACGCTGGCAAGGCTTCTAGGAATGATGGTATCATGCCAGGATGTTATGCTGTGGGCTGAAGTCCACGTCAGACAGCTACAGAAGCTCCTTCTTCCCTTCCAGGAGGCAATAGGAAGCTGGTCAAATTGAGTGTGACTGGAGCAGAAGTGGTGGCAGGATAAGCACTGGTTGGCAAGGGGTTCCCTAATGGGGGAAACTGTTGTGGATTGTCATCACAATGGATGCCAGGCTCCCGGGATGAGGAGCAGATGGCACAGGGATGATCCCAGGAAGAGAGACACGTAAACATGGCACTCTTAGAATTCATCACCCGGATAGAGGGGGCTCATCTCCTGTTTCGCACAGACAGTGTGACATCCAAGGCCTACCTCAGCGAATGGGGGCACAACGTCAACCAAACTGAGCAAGGAGGCATCTCTGCTGATGGAAAGGGTAGAGAAGCATCTTCAGGCCGTCATGGCAGTTCAGCTAGCTGGGCTGGCAGACACCATGGCTGACTGGCTCAGCAGGCGTCAACTACAGGAATCAGAATGGCAGCTGAACCCAGAGACCTTCCAACTGGTGGTGAACAGATTCCAAGCCCCTAATGGAACTGTTTGCCAGCTGGGAAAAATACCCAGGTTCTTCTCCAGGGGACCGCAATCGGGGGCAGAAAGCCTCAGATGCAATTCAGAGTCTCTGGCTGGCAGGTCTGCTGTATGCCTTCCCTCATTCTAAGAGTGTTGCAAAAGATTAAAAAGCTAAAGTCAGGATTAATTCTAATTGCCCCAAGTGGCCATGCAGACCTCTCTGTACAGCAACACTGGGTCCTTCCGTGCTGGCAGGACCTTCTTCAGCAGGTTCAACAGTTCATCCACAACTGCAGCTATTTCATCTGACAGCATGGAGGTTGGGCAGTGTCTGCTAGCTAGGCTGGGATATTCTAACAAAGCCACCAATACCTTTTTAGCATCCTGCAGGCCATGGACCAAAAGAGTCTATGAATCCACATGGAGGGTGTTTGTTAGATGGGCAGAACCCAGAGGGGTGGTGGCAGAGAAGGTGAGAGTCAAACACCTGTTGGCTTTCTTGCAAGAGGAACTTGACAAAGGTCTTTCCACTAATACCCTGAAGAGGCCTTAGTAGTGTCCTTGGGGCTTGGCCGGGTGAGAGTATAGCATCCTATCCCCATGTGAAGTATTTCTTGAGGGTTTTTTTGAATCCAGTGCCAATACACAAGTTTCCCACATGGGGTCTCAACAAGGTATTGGTAGCTCTGAGGAGTGCACAATTCGAGCCATTAGCCACGTTGTCAATAAGGGAACTTATGCTTAAGGTGCTTTTCCTGGTAGCTATCATTTCGGCTGAGAGCACTGTCACTTAACAAGAACTTACAGGGATGTGTTTTCAGGAAACATTGCATTTTCTCAAAAAGCTGGTATGACAATATTCTCCCCCATGGAAGTCCTTCTGGGGAAAAAAAAATTGTGTTATCCAAATGCTGTCAAATAAAATATACTTTGCTACCTTGAATGACCAAGCACATTCTTGTTTGTACTAAGTATCCTGCAAAAATTAAAAAGCCTTAATGTGAAAATCAGGTGGATAGCTGTGGAGGCAGCACTTACATGTCCTTGATTCAGAATCCCAGTTTCTTTGGTAGCATCTGCATTACAATGTGTTGTCCAATGAGCATAATGATAAACTGATACCTCTGCCAAGTATATCCAAAAACTCCAATAACCACATTTTTGATAAGATGACACCTAACATTCAAGGAAAAAAAATGACCAAGCTCTTGTAAGATATGCTTTTGGAACACCATTTTCCATAACTAAAAATACATAAACTATATTAGCTAGAAACATTTACATTAAGATGCCAGTATCATTTGCTCTGCAAATGTTCTCTGAGCAAACCACTTCTCAGGTCTGAATATTAATGTGTAATGCCACTTGTGTGCACACCGTCACAAAAAATCAGTGAAGCACTGTGTCTTAAATGGAGAAAGATAAGAGGAGAGAAAATCTCGAACTTCATAACACAGCCTTTTTAATTTTACAAAACTGTTAAAATAGGAGAAAAAACACACAGAGAATGCATACTGGGGGCTATATTGGTAATAAAACATGGCAAATTCAAGCAAAGATTGGGAATAGTAAAGTATTTGCTTGCTGAATGACAATGTCAGTAATATGAAAGCACCAGGGACAATACAGTGGATAATTACCCATATATTACTGATGCAGAATGTGCTTCCCATGGCCCAAGCATGTTTTTAGTGACTTCATGAGAGTTGGACACACGGGAAACCTACAGGAGAGCAAAATCAGTTATAAATACGTTATGTTAAGGTTATTCGTATTGTAGCAGCAGTTTTAAGATGCAAGAAGAAAAGAATGGGAAGAATAAAACTGAAACTAAAATTTTAAACTGGAATGGTTATGCTGGGATGGTAATCTCACTTGGAAGCTTACGAAAAAACAAAGAACCTCTCAAGGAACAGTTACAATTGAAGATTTCAAAGTAGTCAGTATAAGACTGTTCTTGATGAAGATTATCTTCTGAGTTCAGCTGCAGAGCTGATTGACGATTCTACAGCCAGTTTCTACAGCAGTCACTGTATCTGAATCAGATAGTGCTCAATTGTCAGACATTTCTCACGAATTTGTCCTTATAAAATCCACTGTGTTTGCTCTTATCTCCACTTACAAGAAGTAAAAGTGATAATTCAAGAACAGGAAGAATTAGCCGCCAGCTGCAGATCTCCTAGATCTGAGATTCAAGGAATGTAATGTTGATGACAGCCGCATTGTTGCTGCGTTTGACTGGATTAGCAAACATGCAACATATTGAGGACTATTGGAAAGATCTTTTCCAGTGGTGCACTATCTTCAGGAATTGGGCCAGGAGTAAATCTGAAACACTATTGTATTTTCTTCCAACAACATTGTGGCAAAGCTTCTGTTACAACACGTTGTCTGGCTCGCCTTGCTTCACTCCTGCTTCAGATTCTTCAGTCTTCTGCAGGGCGTGAAAGAAACTGGTCCATGGTTTGAACATATTTGCACTAAATCAAGAAGTCAAAGGTTTGTGATGCTAAGTAATTTCAAGGATATGTTTATTGTTTGACTTTTTGCCCATGATTAGAGTTCAATGTAGATTCAATATCTATATCTAGATTCCTGGCTGAGTCACCAAGATTGACTGTATAAGATTATTTCTGTCCAAATGCACTTTTTTGTTTGCTATAAAATGTGTGGTTTCTGTTTTCTCTTTTTCTACTTTTCACATGGCAAAAACTGATACATATGCTTAGGTAGCATAGGGTGCAGCAATTTGCTGCTCTCCTGTGGTCTATATTTGTAATTATTCATGAATAAACAAGGTTTTATTCTTTCTTTTTAATTCTTAAATTTCATATATATGCCAGATAGTATAATTACAAATGATGCATTTTATGCAGTTAAAGTAAAATGTCATGAAATAACTTTTCAAAAAATGTTTTGTCCCCAGGTACCAGATTCCTGAGCTACACCAATGCTCTTGGGGTGGGGGTAGGGGTGCAATGGGGAGCTGTGGCCAACAGCCAGGGATCGGGGAGCCACAGCCCAGAAAAGTTTGAGAACCACTGTTGTAGGCTGCCCGCTTCTCCATGGTTGGCTTTGATGTTTTACCATGGTCAATGTCAGTGTTTTTGACTGGTGAATGTATCAACATGTCAACAGCCATAGTTCTTTCAGGCACCTGCTCCAGCTTGTCTTTTAAGTTGTGTCAAGGCTTTACTGAATTGAATATCAGTAGGTGAGAAGGGAAGTTCTCCACAGATTCCAGGGATACAGAGACCATTTTCAACCTGGATTTATCTTAACAGATTAGAGAGTGTGCAGATGAACCACTTGGGAATGGTTATGTCCTGTCCTGCTTGGTGGATCACAGAGGAAACATCACAGAATACCAGTGTCACCAATACATCACCAAAATGACAGCCATAATTTTCAGCGACTATCGCCTGATCTGTGGTTTTATGGAAGACTGCAGGGATGACATTAACACCCTGAAGTGTGGAAGCATTCGGCTTGGAGAAAAGGTAACGTTTTCCAGGTGGTGGCTGACTTCTGGTCTGTGGAAGGAATTGTCATCTTCTTAAGTGACTTGGGTATGTTTGAGGCCAGTGGGAGGATTGCAGATATGTTGTGTGGCATTTAAAATTAATAGTGTCTTTCCCTCAGATGCTTTTCCAAAAGTGTCTTTTGTCATCAGTGCTTGGTGGTGGAATGTTTCAGGCTGGACATTTCCATCTAGAACCATTTTAACCTTGAATGGGTTGAGGGTGCCTATGTTTTGGCTGTGTATCCATGTAGTGCTTCCTAGTGGAGGTTGTAACTGTTTTTGCTGTGATAAACCAAATTGTTGTTCCCATTGGGGTGACTCTCATCTTCTCCTGAATTTTGTTTCATGGTCCTTCCACAGACAAACACCCTATTCTCTTTCTAGCCACCCAGTTTCTGTAGCACGATCCCTTCACATTGTGGGGAGAGCCTGCTACATTGATACCTGCTCTGTGCCTCCCTGCACTTACCATAAAGTGGGCTGTTTGTGAGGCTGGTGTGTGGAGAAGTCTGAAGCAGTTTTTTTTGCAAAGCTGGATTACTGGAGGAGAGAGAGAAAGAGAGAGAGCACACTGTCCTTTCAGTCACTTATATCCAGCAGCTTCCCAACCAGTGCCCTGCATGTTTCAGAGAAGGTATCAAGCCCTTTTGAGGTCAGGGTTTCATTGATGGTTCCATCTGCAGAACATAGGAGGTGGGGATTCTGGAATGCATCTCTCTCCGGACTGTACTTGAGTGACTGGTATAAGCAGCGGAAAGAACGTATTTTCTGCTGATGGTCAACTTCTTTCTATGTGTTTAGGATGCCCATTCTCAAGGAGAGGTGGTGGCCTGCTTGGAGAAAGGTCTAATAAAGGAAGCAGAAGGTGAATCTCGCATGAAGGTCTCTGATGAATGCAAGAAGGCCATTTTGCGTGTGGCTGAGCTCTCCTCGGATGACTTCCACTTGGACCGGCACCTCTATTTTGCCTGCCGGGACGATCGGGAACGCTTTTGTGAAAATGTGAGTTTCTCATTCTCTTTGGATAGAAGAGGCCCACACCTCTGAACTTCCCTTGCTAAACAAGTGCTGCTGCTGTTATAGAATAGATACTTTACTAGACTAAAGCATAGATTTCTCAGTGTGCAATGCATAGAATTGAGTCTCTAAAATTATATAGTACAGCAATCTGTTAAACCTGGTTCAGAAATACACATCTGACCAACTGAGCCCCTGTTCCTTCCATGCATTGAGATTGCAGACCAAAATCCAGTCTGCCTCATTCATGATGATTTTGACAATAAAAGATGAATGACAGTGGAGTTGTGAATCAACAGTAACATGTAGTGTATAGTCTCAAAAGTACACCAAAAAGTCACTGGTTTCTAACACATTATGTGACCCCCCTATAATTGTGCTTTTCTCACAGACTCAGGCTGGTGAAGGCAGAGTGTACAAGTGCCTCTTTAATCACAAGTTTGAAGATGCCATGAGTGACAAGGTAGGCATTGCTCTCACCTGGCCAATTGTTGGATATGGGCTGCCCGGTGGTTTTGGTCCCATGATTGGATTTCTGTTGTCCTACCATATCAGAATTCTGAAAGTCAGTCATGCTGCTAATTGTTGAGAAAGGGAAGTTAGTGAATGAATGAGAAAGGGGCTTTACTGGGGTGTGTGTGAATAGAGTGGTATGTGTGACTAGAATGATGGTGTTGGTTTAGGTCCTTCTAAAGAAAAAAAGTGGTATAATAATGTGCCCAAGTTCTTGAGAAGGAAGAGGCAGAAACCAACAGGTGACATTGCCTCATGTTCTTAATTAAATTTCTATCTAGACATCGGATGTAAGATGGCTCTCCATTCTTGAATCCCAAATAGTTGGTCTCTCTGTAAAGCATGGTCAGATGGGCTTCTGTTGGTAGAGTTATTCACTGAAATAAACATGGTGACAGAAGGTCATTGAACTACATTTGTATAACATTTGGGTTTGAAGAGGCTTTTGGAATTTGATGGCCTGCTTCAAATGTCTGATGAGCTGTTTTCCATGGCAGCCATATTTGTGGTCCATGAACTGGGGAAAAATTGCCCATTCCAAAGTATGGATTTGCCTCGTGTGGTAGAACCCAGCTTCCAGCAGTAACAAAAATCTGGATTTTGTTCTTGGACTGTTAGGATCCTCCAGTCTCTGTGTGGGGGTGGTAGATGTAGAGTGAAATAACATATGTGATTTCATATAAAGAGGTGTCCTTGCTTTCCTTGAGTCTTACTTTTTAGCTTCCAAGAAGTAGTGCTTAAAGCAAAGCAGGAAGCACAGTGCAAGCTGTGAATCATGATTTCAGATGTGATGTCTGTCATTGATCCTTGTCCTTTTTGGACAAGTGATATAAAATGTTTAAAAAGTTAGAAGTGACCAAGTATGCTAGGGCTTGAAGAATTATGCCTCACCCCCCCCCCCAAAAAAAAAAACCCACAAACAAACTTTGATGAGAAACATGCATAGGAAGTTGTGGTAATGAGGAACAGCCAAAAAGTTGTGTGTATGCCTTTAAAATTCAAGCAGGTGCTGGCAAATAAGTCTGGCCACCTATCAAGTGAGGCCAATTAGACATGCATTTGAGCCACCTTAAAAAGATGCTATTCAGAACAGTGAACAGAGGATACAAAATTCTTTGTAACCCTCTGAAGGTGCTTTCTACAAGTGAGAGTGAAACATTGGGACTAAATCCCACAATGTGTTTTAATCAGTGGCTTGAAGATTCGAGTAACATATTTAACTATGTTTTACTCACCCAGCCATGAAAGTCTTGGTATGTTTGTAATGATGTTACTTGGCTCTCTGCAGTTCCTTTCTCTTTTCCTTGCCCCAGGTTGGCATGGCTTTTCCTGCAATAGTGAAGCGTTACTCCCAAGAATTGTTAACATAAGGTGTGCAACTCCACAAGCCATGTGCTCTATTTCTAGCTGTGGCCTGTTAAAAAAGCAGCCAATGGGTTTGAGTTTCTGCTCCTTTCTGAGTTTCTGTTGTTCCTTGCAGACTCCAGTAAGTGTGACAGATAGGCATATTTTTGTGTGCTCTGATGGCATATGGCCTTCCAGTTTGACAGGTTGCTTGTTCTTCTCAGTGTCGTGATGCATTGACAACGCGGCAAAAGCTGATTGCACAGGATTATAAAGTCAGTTATTCCCTGGCAAAGTCATGCAAAAGTGACCTGAAGAAGTACCGTTGCAATGTAGACAACCTTCCTCGCTCTCGGGAGACTAGGCTTTCCTACCTGCTCATGTGTTTAGAGTCTGCTGTGCACAGAGGTAAGCTCTCCAATACCCATCTGCGTATTATCTGATATTGCATTGCCCAAGTCTCTGTTTCACAATTGATTAATTTATCCCTGATATTTAAGAGAAGACTGATGTGGGAAAACATACTGTGAAGGAAGTTGTTGCCCCAGCTGTTTGTGTTTCTGGGGTGGGTCAGCGGGGAACAAATCATTTCTAGAAACTAACTGGTTTAGTATTAAGTAATCCATAAGTATTAATGGATTTGTTGAAGATTTGCGTGCACAACGATTCCAAATATCTGCTGAAAGACCAAATCAGTATTCAAACCAGCATCAAAAGGGAAACAGCCCGATGCTCTTCAGAGGTTTGCTAGTGCAGAAGGACCAGCCTCTTCCTTGTTCATCCCCTCTCTTGTCTGCCCAGCTCCTCCTCAGCTGCCTGATCTTTGGTTCTGTGGGGAGGCTGGTATAGCCAGGCAGGGTAAGTGCTGAGTATTGTGGGGGCAGTCTTCCTTATGTCAGGAAACTTTGCTGTGGGACAAGTGTCATCCAGCTGCCCCCAAGATTTGTCTTGCTGTTCCTTAAAGAGTCATTGGCTTGGTTCTCACGAAGGTAGCAAAGCTAAACCCAGACAGTACCACTTCAGACTGTGAAAGAGGAGGTTCCAAGATGGATTTCCTTCCCTGGAAACCCATTGCTACACATAAGCTAGCATATTTGGGATGTAATGGGGGGGGGCTAGGCTAGAGTCCATCTAATATGTTGTGTTTTTTTACAAGAGAGACAATAATACTTGGCACTTGTGTGCAAAGTGCTTCACTTAATTTAGTCCTTCCAAGAACCCTGGAAGAAGTCTTATCTCCACATTGCTGAGGGGGCAGCTAATGCTGAGTGGCTTGCCTAATGCTGCTGAGGGAGTTGTTCCTGCAGAGGCAACATTTGAACTGGAGAAGTCCCAGTTTGCAGTTCTGTCTCTCAACTGTTGTGCGAAAGTGTTGGGAGCAGTCTTCATGTGAACCCCACCTGAGATCTGAAGTGGCACAGTCCAGACACAGATTTACCAGTTCTGCAAGAACTAGGCCTTGTCCAAAACTTCATAAAATGTTCCACTTCTATGGCTGACACCTCTGTCCTGCCATCTGCCTGGAAAGCATAAGAGCAGTCTCCTTTCTTCGTACATTTGTGACATGCATTCTTTCAGATTATAAGAGCTCTGTTAGGAGGGCACTGTTACCTGGGTGTTGCAGAGATCCATGTTTTGCTCCCCTGACTGTAACTGGCATTAAATGAGGGGTGTGTACTACGTCAAGAGTTGCTTTGAATCTACTGACAGTAAGGGGGGTCCCAAATGCTGAAATTGAGGCAGTGCTATGTTGTGTCTATAAAAAGTAATTTGATTCTTATTTGCAGAAAAAGATGAACTGCAAACCATAAAGTTAAAATAAACTTTTTGTTAAATGAAGCTGACATGGAAGCCCTTTTGCTGTCTTATTGCTTGGCACATACTTGATCTATACAATTCTGTCTGCTTCTTGAAATCTTGTAGTGGGGGCCTTTATGGGATCTTTATGCTCAAAAAGGCTCTGGTGGTGGTAGGGGGAAGACACATGATGACCTTCTCTTTGGTGACTCCTTAGACTCACCTTCCTGCTTTGGGCACATTGATTGCATGTTGCATCTGCTTTGCCTTTTGATGGCTGTGAAGACGTGGCTTTGTGAGCAGACATTGAAAATTGTGCTTGTGTTTTTCACTTGTTCCTGTATTGTAGCTTGGCATCCCCTATTGTGTACCCTGCTGCATTTTTGTATTTCGTATTTATGGTTTTATCTTTTCTTTTTGCTTTTTGCTATCTAAATGGAAAGGCAGAGTATACATAAATACAAACTTGAAATTCTGTGTGATACCATATTGTGACAACTTCTGCCCTGTGATGCTGGGGGGCTTCTTTGAAGAAGGTGTCAAGGTTAATGTGGTCTTGACTGTCCCCAGGGAAGAACTACTGCCCTTTTGCCCCATGTTTTTCTTTTCTTTTACAGAATGTAGCCTCTCAGTGTAATCCAAGAGAACAACCTACCTGTCTGAGGTGTTCAAATAGCCCAGGGTTGGGCAAGTATGGTCTCATTGAAACCAGCTGAGTGTTTTTTGGGGAACACTGAGGGTGCTGCTTGGAGGCCAAGGCTAAGGAGTGTCCTGTAGCTGCTGGCTATATGCATCATGTTGCATTTTAATTGGGCAGTATGTTATTTGTCAGTCCCTTTTTCAGATTGTATGTTCCTCTGTTGCAGAACCCTTGAGGCTCTATTAAAATAAGTAATCAGTGATGCAGAGAGAGCTCTTTCCTAACTGTTGGGTCCTTTGTTAAATGATTGCCTAGGGCACATTTATCTGAATCCAACCATTTCCTCCCTAGAGGGAGGGATTCTTTGTATACAGGACAGGCTTAAAGGGTCATGGGTGGCCCACACTGTCACTGAAATATTTCAGAGTTAGGAAATATTTGTGCTGAACAGCATAGGTGTGCTTTGTGGTGCAAAGGGAAATCAGATCCTGCAGCCTGAATACATGTTGCAAGTGAAGGAAATGTGCAAGGTGCACATTTTATGGTGTTCTATCACTGTTCAGAAAAAGGACAAGAAGTTGTGCTTATTCTTGTGGCCTCGTTGGCAGAAGTCTTATCCAGCCCTTCTTTTCTTCCCTTGCCCAGTTTATCCTGTTTGATCTTTTGTTGCTTACCCATTTGAAACATGACTCCTGCTTTATATACTGCTTCTACCATGGCATTCTTGGAAAGCAAATTCTGTCTCTGTACAAAAAGCCTAGAACTCAATTTGGTATCTCAAGATGTGTGAGGTATATTGGGCAATCCTATGGTTAGGAGAAGGGCTTTACCCTGCCTGAGAGCAGGATTTGCAAATTCTGCTCTCAGGAACCTGATACAATTGTCCATATCTTGTGCTACTGCCTTGCCCATTGATCACTTCGCAAAATTTTCCTGGACCCAATTTTAACTACCTTTTCTGGCCCCTCTCATGGTTATTTGGGCTTTCTTCTTAAAGATAGCTCTGAGATAATCACTGACTTGGTTGCAGAATTTTTGGTTGCGGTTGTTAAAAAAAGTACCCAACCCTGAGTCCTTTTTGAACAAAGCTATTGGGGGTAGAATCAATGATGGTTCTATGTTTTAACTCTTTTAATTTTGTCTTAATGCCAATAAAGGTACATGAAATGAAAATGAGAAGGGCTTGGAAATGCACAATACCTTGTCTGATAATGCTAAAGACGGAGGGGATGGTGACCTTCCTGTCTTCATGTGTCTTGGTTGCCTGCCTTGACTCATGTTTTCCCCTCCTTCCTAATTGTCCTCTCTCCCATGCTGAAGTAATTCAGAATTGCCTGGGCCTTCTCTGTGGTGGCTCCCCAACTTTGGAATACCCTCCCCTTAGAGTTAAGAACTGCTCCCTCTTTGGCGGTATTTCGGCGGGGGCTGAGGACCTTTTTATTTCAAAAGGCTTTTAGTTGCTGACAGGCTGGCTGGTCTTTGTATTCTTTTATATTTCTGTACTTTTTATGATCCATGGGATGACTGTTATTTTTATATTGTATTTTTATATTGTTTTTAATTACTGTTTTAAATTATGATGTATTTTTAACTTTGATTTTGTAATGCCGCCTTGAGTGCCTTTGGGCTGAAAGGCGGGGTAAAAATTTAATAATAAATAAATAAATAAATGTGGGAATCCACCTAGCTAGAGCAGCAGAAGAAAGTTGCTGAATGTACAGACTTATGCGCTGAGCGTGTATGGGGTTGTGTCATGCTGATTGTTGCAAGCCCGAATACCTAATCTGACGGAGCCCTGTTGTACCCAGGCAGTAATGTCTGTACCGACATCTTATAACTGTGTCTTCTATGACTTGGCTCAGGTCGGCAGGTGAGCAGCGACTGCCAGGGGGAGATGTTGGATTACCGTCGTATGTTGATGGAGGACTTCTCACTGAGTCCTGAGATCATCCTGGGATGCCGCAGCGAGATTGAGCACCACTGCTCTGGGCTGCATCGGAAGGGCCGCACTCTGCACTGTCTGATGAAAGTTGTGCGAGGAGAGAAGGGGAACGTGGGAGCCGGCTGCCAGCAATCGGTAAGGTCCAAAATGGCACCTTCCATGTTTTCATGGAGAAGTATGTCTGTGACAGATAGGAATTTGGTGAAGACCTTGCATTGATAGATGGCTTTTAAGCTTACAGAGGAACCAGGCTGGCTGCTGTTGGAAATGGGCTGGATTAGAGGTTTTCAAGAGGTGGGTTGGGACACATGACACGAGTAGCAACCAGATCTCAGATGGGGTGTGTGGGTGGTACTCCTGCTGTTTTGAGGGTTAGCCAGGGCTGGGTGTCCTAGAGGTGGTAAGTAGTGCTGAAGACTTGGGCCAAACTCCATAGTTTTCAGGGGTCCCTTCAGTCTCTCATCCATTTGCCTGCTGTACATCCTTTGCCTTTCCCTCAATACTACTTTCTTTGTTCATTTTTTAAAATAGCCATGCTACTATCTGCAAGATTAGCACACTGTGAGTGTGTTGATGCCACTCTGTCCCTCTTCTTTTGTGGGCCTGGAAGGAAGGTGTAGCGGGACAAAGTTAGCAGTGTGTGCTGATTGGTCACCACCAGGCAGAAAAATAAGGGGAAATGGGACTTTCTGCTTGCTTGTCCCTCTTGCGCGCTGGTCACTTTGAATGTTGGACCACTAGAATAGACAGTTAGGGGTTTGTTCTGGCAGTGCTTTTGCCAAATAAAAGAGTGTTTCTCCCTGCACAGCACTCCATCACAACCAAGGGATATACCAGTCTGCCATTTCATTTGTGTCTGTAAAATGCAATCTTAACTGAGCATAGTGGCATACAGCTCCTAATATGACATGAGTCAGTCGTTTCCACATTCGTCTAAGTATCCAAAAGGATATGCTGGGCCAGTTGCCACAGCTGCCCTCACCTCAAGGTCATTTGAATGAGAGGAGAACACAGGAAAGTGCTGTTCCGCTCTTTAAAAGACATTATCTAGGTTTGGGTTTGAAATCAATTGCTCCAAGACCCCTTCTTCCATGGAAAGCAAATAAAAGGCAAATATGTTTCTAGAAATGTGTGAAAAATATTCTCCATCTATGGAAGCCATTTCTGAAATGGAACAGAACATATGATACAAGTTCTGTCAGGGGACTCCTTGAACTGGTTTGCCGTTGTCGTTAAACTGTCTCCATCTCCCTTCCTCTTCCAGCTTCAAACGCTAATCCAGGAGGCTGACCCTGGTGCCGATTATCGCATCGATAGGGCTTTGAATGAAGCCTGTGAATCTGTGATACAGACGGCCTGCAAACACATCCGTGCCGGAGATCCCATGTAGGTGGTGAAGTCAAGCCGTAAAGCTCCGTGCTTGTATTGTTGATGCTTTGTGCGCAAGGGGACCTGATAAATCTGGAGGATGGATTCAGGGTATCTGACAAGATGAGTGCAGGGGGTCAGTGTTTGGTGTGCGCTATACAGGCTGTTTTTTTCTCTTGTGTATCACACTAGCCTTCCACCAGCTGTGACAAATGAGAGGTGTGGGAGGGTGTGAGAGTTATAGTATGAGCACTTGGCAACATGCAACTCTGTGATTCTCTTTTTACCTGTAGCTTGTGCTGCTTCCGCTAGTGCAAGAGGCTGGTGGGTCTAGTGTGCAGGGTGAAATGTGCATTTGAAATGCTATGTTTGGTCTCATAGTCCTGACTCTCTCTTAGGATTCTCTCTTGCCTTATGGAGCACTTGTATACAGAGAAGATGGTGGAGGATTGTGAGCACAGGCTTCTGGAGCTGCAGTACTTTATCTCACGGGACTGGAAGTGAGTGTGGGGCACAGGGGCATGGCAGCAGCATCATTCTCTCATCATCACTGCGCCTAAGTGATGATCCTACCTTCAGTCAGTTTTGGCAAATCCAAGTATATTCTTCCATTTTGTCTGTAGCTGAGCAAGCAAGTGCAGTGGTCACCCTTCCTTGGTTTTTTGAAAGTACTTTTTGTGCTGTTCGTGATTTGTTATATATGACTAACAACTAGGAATTGTTCTTGCTGCAGCAAACTTAGTTGGTCTTGTCTTGGAAGTCAGGAAGTGCACATCAAAGTACACACAATGGAATGCTGAAGAGTGATTGTTGCCCTTTTTTGTTCTGTAGGAAGTGAGACCCCCTTCCCAAATGTGCTTGGATATGTTGAGATGGAAACCATCCATCTCTGTTCTAGGTTAGCAGGATGGGGAAGAAAGTCTGAAGTCAAATTTTGAAATAAAATATCCCTCCTTATAGCCCAAATCATAATATAATGTCCATTTGTGTTGATATTGTTGGGAGGTAGGACTCATACCTACCAGGGGACGTGTTGGTGCAGTGGGTTAAACCGCTGCTGCTGGGCTTTCCGACCAGAAGGTTGGGAGTTCAAGACTGCGCAACGGAGTGAGCTCCCATTGCTTGTCTCAGCTCCTGCCAACCTAGCAGTTTGAAAGCACCTAAATGCAAGTAGATAAATAGGGACCACTTCGGTGGGAAGGTAATGGCGTTCCGTGCACTATGGCGTAGAGTCATGCCAGCCACATGACCACGGAAGCTTGTCCTCAGACAAAACGCCGGCTCTACATGCTTTGAAACAGAGATGAGTACCGCCCCCTACAGTTGGTAGACCATTCGGTCATGGAGAAACCTTTACCTTTACCTAGGACTCATACTGTGCCAGAATAGGATTGTGCATGATGAATAAGTGAAATTTGCCCCACTTTGATGTTAGCATCTGATATGCTGAAATATTTCTGATCTGAAATATTGTATTAAACTTGGTGGTGAGAGAAAGTCATTCCAGAATGTGAAGTTTTCCTCTGTTTTTTACAGACTGGATCCTGTTCTCTACCGCAAGTGCCAGGGAGATGCATCCCGTCTTTGCCACACACACAGTTGGAATGAAACGAGTGAGATCATTCCGCCTGGGGCTATTTTCTCTTGCCTGTACAGGCATGCTTATCGCACAGAGGAGCAAGGAAGAAGGGTATGCACCAGTTAGCTGTCTTTGTATCCTTATTTTATCAGAGGATGAATTTTCAGGCCTATGCTTGGTTTCTGTCTTTGAAACGACTATCCCCAAGAGGATAGAAAAACTGAGCAAGTGACTCTGAGGGAATAATTGGTGACTCCCCCTGAGCAGGTTGCTTGGCTATTGATGTCCTGTGGATAGAGTTGTGACATTAAGTGCACGCATGCAAGTGTCCATGGAATGAGGCCTCCACACCCTTCTCTGCTGCATTGGCTGGTGTCTGTGACAAGGAGTTCGAGTGGAACAACAGTTGTTGAGTTTGTGCAGGTTTTGCCAGGAACTGGCAGCTGTGCAGCTCATCTAGTACTATATTTGTTCCTGAAGCTTGGAAGTGCGTAAGATATTAAGAAGTAGAGACAACCAATAATCCACACTGGGTGATGGATTGAGGTTTGTGTGTTTGTATTAGTCTGAATTCCTCCACCTCTGCGGTGGTCTTCCTTTTGGATTGTTTCCTGGAAGCCGTTTCTAGAAACCCGAGTTATGATGGTCCCTGCTTCTTCGGACCCTTGTATTGTGAGCTTCCCAGGTGGTGGTGAGACTCTTGATCCTTCCAGCATATCCAGTCTATAGTCTTCTGCACCAGCTGTATTTACTGTTTTTGGATTTCACATTTGCCAGGTAGTTGAATGTCATTATGAAGGTGCAGTGTGACCCACTTGGAGTTTGGACAGAACCTTGGGGTCTATGTGTGGTCACTGGAAGGAATTTGAACAGATAGTCCTGAAATACAGGCAGTCTCTATGTTGCTGAGCCATGGGGGCTGCATGCACATCTGTGGCAGCCCTGGGTTCCTTCAGTTGGCAAAGATCCTGTAGGCTGGCTAGAAAATAAGCTTGGTGTGCAAAGAACCCACCCCCACTACCCTCTGCCCACCTCATTCATCTACAGCTAAGGCACATAGGCTGAAACTCTTGCTGTTGGCGGGTGAGCTCAGTGCTTCCCCGCCAGGAAAGACTGAAGGGACAGCAGGAAGGACTGAAGTGGAAGGAGTCTTTCTCTCCTGACTGAATATTGAGAGAGGATGATGGTGGTCTCTAAGGATGGTAATTGGTTCTGACCTTTGTACCAGCCAAACTTGGTTGACCTAACTGTGCCGGCTTAACACCAGGTTAGAATTGCGCTCACAGTCTGATATGGCAAAGCCTAGGGAAGGAGCACAGTGTGATTTTCCAATTCTGTGTTCAGACTGATAGTTCTGAGGTGGGAGGATGCAGGCAGGCACCTCCCCCCCCCAAGAAACCACTCCCTAAATGTTGCATGCTTTTTGGAAGGAGGCAGGGCCCCTGCTGCTGCCTTAAGCCTGCTTAGCTAGGAGTGATCTGGGCTGAGCAGGTTTCACAGTTGCTTTGCCATTTTAAAAGTTGGCTCTTTGAGGATGTATGTGATTCTTCCTTAGGGGCAGAATGGGCATCTGCTTGTTCTCTTGTTTGACTTGCTCTGCTTGCCCAGCGTGGATTGTCTAGAGGTCTGTTCTCTGTCACATTAACTTCCATGCTTCAGTAATCACAATGCCGAATGCACAGCTATCTGTTCCTGGCAGGGCTTGCATAGTGTCAACCCATTTTAATCTCCTCTGAGTCATTGCTCTGCTTGGGAAGAGTTTTCTGACTTCTTCCAGCCTGAAGATTTGATGTTGTCCTACCAGTTTGGTAGAAATGTTTTGATTGAACCAAAAAATAGTGATTTTACCCTCTTATGATGGTCCCACTTGTTTGTTAATTTTGGTATCTTTTTAAAATGCATCTTTTGGAACTGTGTGTACCCAAATTGCGAAGAAGGTATGAATTTGAGAGCATAGTGCTCTGGATGTAGAGGAGTTGAGGCCCAAGCGTAGCATAAGAGATTTGACATTGACATCTAGTAGGGGTGGGCACAGTGTTCCTTCTGGTTAGTAAGAGCAACTTCCTTCTTGGGTCCAAACAGTTGGGATTACTCATCTGGATCTGATCTGTACCCTTGTGCTTGACAGCTGTCCCGAGAATGCAGAGCAGAAGTGCAGCGAATTCTGCACCAGCGTGCCTTGGATGTGAAACTGGATCCAGCCCTCCAGGACAAGTGCATGATAGATCTGGGGAAGTGGTGCAGTGAGAAAACGGAGACAGGACAGGTATTCTGGGGACCCATTGTCAGACTTTTTGAAATTTAAAGTTTTTAAAATGGTTTTTACTTCAGTGCTTTTACATAATATTTTGTCCTGATCCTACTTTCTGTCAGGAATGTTTCATGGTTGTGCAATTGCTGCAGTCCAATAATGCCAATATGCATTTCAAGAGTGTCATTTTATTATATTGCAATGACAGCACTTCCTGCTTGCTGTCACTTCCAGGTTAATGATATCACTTCTAGTGGGTCCCGATATGAGTGGTGTTCTAAAAAATGGATCCCAATCTAAAATGTTTGCGAACCACTGCTTTACTGTATGTGTAACATGCATCAACCTCTATTAGAAATGAGTGGAGAAGTGCTAAAATGGAACACAGAGGTTTTGTTGGGCGTCATCACATTACCACTGGTATACATAGGATACCTGGAGCACTGAGAACCAAAGGAACGTAGATTCGACTTTCTAGGTGTCCTCTATCAGCCTTGCTGGTGTGTGTGATGTCCCCCTCCTGTGGTTGTCTAGTGCTGTTAGTTGTGAAGTCTGAGCTCTGCCTCGGCTTGGGGACCGAGTGGGAAAGAGGCCTTGAAGATTACAGTAGTGCAGGAGATAATGTACGCTGCTAGGCTGGTGGGATAAGGAAATAGACTGGTCAAGGGACGGGGTCCCTTGGAGAAGCGGGACAAATTTGGGCAGTGATGAGGGAGTTAAGGAAAGAATGGCTCAGTGGAGACTCATAGGGTGGAGAGCAGGCCTGGGATTGTGCGTTTTTGGCAGGAAGATTTGCAGATGAGGAAGGGCGCATAGAAGCTTCATGCCTGGAGTTGAAAAGCTGACGGCAGAATTGTGCCTGTTTTTTCTCATAGGCAGACAATTAAGGGACATCACCCATACCTGGTGGCCTTGTTTGGAATGTAAGAAAGAAGTTATGTAGACAATGTATTGAATTTTAAATCCAGTGGTAACCATCTCATGAGGAAGTTTGCCTTTGTGTTGGAAGCAAAGTGCTTTCTCCTGTATCTTCTGGAAGGCACTCCAGAACCTTTGGTAGTTTTGTAATGGAGTGTTGGTCAATGCGAGACCCCGTTGAGGAAAGACCCTGCTCTGGTACACCTAAGAGGATCTGGAGTAGCCTCCAAAAATCATGGGAGATTTCTTAAATGTCTGTTCACTGTGCCTTCTGGAGGGTACTCCACCCACTGCTCATGTCTTCTGGAGTCCCAAGAATCCATATGAAACTACCATAGGTTTTGGAAATCTCTCTGGAAGGCAGTGAGAACAGGAATTCATGGTAAGAAAATTTTCCTTTTCCTGTAAACTTGCTATTATTGCTCTTTGGTTTCAGAATTCCTTTTGGTTTTCAATAGTCTGCATAAGACCAAGCTTATTCAGTAGAGCTGGAAAGCCTCTAAATCAGCTAGTGCCTTGGAAGGAAGCAGAGTCTGGTATTCCCAGTGCTCTGTCCTCTCTAGGATTAGATCAACTAAGTGTGGAGATTTCTGATCAGGGGCTTACAAAGATGGTTGGAAAAGCATTGGCTGCAAGCACCACTTCAATCTATTGCAGAAGCATAAGGATGGGAGCAGGTGGCTTTGGTTGCACTGGGAAATTGAGGCATCCCAAAGCTTTTTGGGTTCGTTTGTGGACTTCTTCAGGGAATGAAGAGACCTTCAGTGCCGGTTGAAGGTCCATCTGTGTTTTGCTTTGTCCCCCATTTAGGAGCTGGAATGTCTCCAAGACCATCTGGATGACTTGGTGGCTGAATGCAGGGAGGTGGTTGGCAACCTGACAGAGCTGGAATCGGAGGTAGGAGGCTTTGGACTTCAATGAAGAGTGTGAAAGCTTTGGGACAGTTGGCCCTGCAGTGTTTGAGTGAATGCCAGTGGGTGGCTGTCCTGTGGTTTGCGGCTCATCTTAGAGGGGGTGATGCTTCTTGGCCTTCTGGTCACTAAAGGAAGGTGGAAAAGAGTTGGGCCTGGATTGGTGGTTGGAGCAAAACCCAAGGAGGTGGCACTCCATGGTGCTTGATTTGCATGTGCGAACTCCTTGTCTCCCTGGCAGGATATCCAGATCGAAGCCTTGCTGATGCGAGCATGTGAGCCAATCATCCAGAACTTCTGCCATGTGAGTGACTCCTGCATTGCAATGTAAAAGCACAAGAGGACTTGTAGTCTTCCAATACAATACAGTACTGGTCTTGGACCAATCAGTTACTGGGTAAAAGAACAAGTATGTATACAGGAATATGTGATGTGTTGACTTGCAGAAAGTGCCAGTGAGCTTCTTGAGAATCTCTGCTTTTACTTACATAAAAGATTCAATTTCCAGCCCTTCTGGTTGCAAATCTATAAAGTCTGGCACTTGGTTAAGCGGCAACCTCTGCTAACCAGCATCTTTGCCTGCTGCCTCAGGTGGATAGAGGTGCCAGTTAAAGGAGTGTGCTGCTTAGCAGAACCTTGGCTAAACCACTTCCTCCCTCACTTAACCGGACAGTGGGGCTGTTCTGCCCACCTTTCTTGTTGGGGCTCTCTAGAAATCAGGACACTCTACTTTCTGGCGAAACCTGCAGAAATATCAGAAGACAAGACAGAGTTCAACGCTGGTCTGTGTCATGAACAACCCCCAGGACAAGTTGTGTGAGGTTGCTCCTGTTGCAGATTTTGTAAAAGCTCTCCTTGGAATAGCTTTTGGATTGCCAGGGTACAGAAGTGATTTGTGTGCTATTTGGTATACACCGTGTTTCAGGAAATGAAATTTTAAGACTCTTGGATCATGGCTTGGCAAGAACATTCAAATGTTGCACTTCCTCTAGGCTACACAGTGGTGCCATGATAGCACCATAGTGCGTGCACCTGAAAATCTGGTGTGTTCACCTTTCCACTCCCTGAGAGCTTTTGGGCTAAGTGAATCTCCATTGGTTTTAATAGTTGCCTGTTTGTTGGACCTGGGGGCGGTGCAGTGCGTTCCCAGGCTTTGAGTAATGGCTGCTCATTTCCTGAACTGTTGGGGAAGGGACCCAGTTGCTGTCATGGCAGTAAAACACTGTTGCCTTCCACTCTTAGGAAGTAGCAGACAACCAAATTGATTCGGGGGATCTGATGGAATGCCTCATTCAGAACAAACACCAGAAGGAGATGAATGAGAAGTGTGCGATTGGAGTCACGCACTTCCAGCTGGTGAGTGTGGTGGATCCCCCAGCCTCTCAGTTGGATTGTCGCTCCCTTGCATGCCAGGGTCTCCTCAACTGCTGGGGATTGAGGTTGTGGGGTTTCATTCCTCCTAATTCTGACCAGCCACTTCCTCCCTGATTTGATGCTCCTGATTTGCATAGCTTGTGAGCTGGTGTCCTGTGGTCTGTGTGGAAGATACGTTCCCACTAACCTCACTGGAACCTTGCTGAGCAGGAGTCTGAAGATGGAGAGGGCTCTGTACATGGCGCGGCTGCATGGGTGGGCTTGGGGATGCTCCGGGAGGGGCTGTTTTTTGTCTGAACCTGGAACCTTCTGACTTTGCCCCTTGTAGGTTCAGATGAAGGATTTCCGATTCTCTTACAAATTCAAAATGGCCTGTAAGGAGGATGTGCTGAGGCTTTGTCCAAACATCAAGAAAAAGTACGTGCAAAATTTTGCTTCCTGATCTTACGCCAGGAGACTCTGTGCGTGCGTGCACGCGTGTGTGTGAGAGAGATTGAGATTGGCAAGGGGGTTGTTGCCAGGGTGGTATTTGATCCACTCGGTCACACCGCTTTCCCCCTCCAGGGTGGACGTGGTGATCTGTCTGAGCACTATGGTGCGCAACGACACACTGCAGGACGGAAAGGAGCACAGGGTGTCTGTGAAGTGCCGGAAGCAGCTGCGCGTTGAGGAGCTGGAAATGGTAAAAGTCCCTGCTTGTTGCTCTGAGAACTCACCAGGGCTTCTCTCTGGGTCCAGGTTGCATTCCCAGTGAAATGCTTGAAACTGTCTTAATTATGTCCATTTTGCGTTCTCAGTCTGGTTTATGGCAAAGTTAGCAGTAATATTGGCTCTTCTGAGCCCCTTGGCCCAAGATGCAGATGGCTCTTACTGACACAAGGTGATCTCCAGGGGCTGGAATCCTGCTCAACTAGTTTTCTGGACCCAGTACAACCACAGTCTTTCCCATGGTTTTCCCCTGGGCCTGCAGGAGCGAAGAGTGTAGGGAAGGGAGGTGGTCTTTGTTGTGTAACCCAGAGTGTGGATTCTTGCTTGCACAGAGCTGCTTCCTTGGGAGATGACTGATTGGTGTCTGCATATGCGTTGTGTGTGAAGAAGTTGTATGCTTTGAGAGCCCCAATTCAGTCCTCCCTTCTGGGCCTGAAGAGTGTTTGAACTTGAGGATTTGTCTTGCAGACTGAGGATATCCGCCTGGAACCAGAACTTTATGAGGCCTGCAAAGCGGACATCAAGAAGTCTTGCCAAAACGTTCCCTATGGCAATGCTCAGGTAATGGGCCTATCTGGGTCTCCTTGGGATGGGTTCTAGTTTGGCAAGAGGGGCTTTGGCAGGAACGTGTTCTGCGCTGCAGTGCATTTGGGGGCACCTTGAAAGGTGGAATGTAGGTATAATCCTAGCTATGATGGCTGGGGGGGGCAGCCTATTGTGCAGTAGGCAGATGATTCAGGGGCTCCCTGTCCCCAGACTGACTCTCGTCCTCTCTGACCTTGGGGGGGGCGGGGCAAGGCAAGCCTGTGCCTTACTTCCTCCCCTCTTCCCTCCATGCATGCATGTCATCTCTCCATGTGTTTTGATCAGCCACATGGAACTGACCATTCCTTGAGGCCTCTCACACCCATGTAAAGAGAATCCGCTAGGAGCGCAGTCCTAACCTGGAGTTAGGCCAGCAAAGTTTGGCCGGCACAAAGGACACCGTAAAGTTTGTTTGGACCATTCTTGGAGTCAGAGAAGTCAGCATACAGACATGCACCATCCCCCTGAACTCTGAGAGTGGTCCAAATGTGCTTTATGGTGGTCTTTGTGCTAGCCAAACTTTGCTGGCCCAACTGTGCTAGCTGATCTCCAGGTTAGGATTGTGCTCTACAATTCCCTATTCTAAAGACCGAAATTTGTGCAATCAACAAAGATGTGCTTCTGAGTTATAAGTCCGGTATTCCTTTTTGAAAACTTTGTTTGTATTGCTCCTATTTGATTTTTAGCAGCGCATTTAGAGGATGTTGGTGAGCATCTGGAAAAAAAGGGTTTTCTGCTGTATACCTTTGCTTAATTTACCCCTGTAGACTCCTTTATCCCAGCACTGAATCCAACCCTGTCTGCCTTTTAAGCTCATGGCATTGACAGTATTTCTAGAATTGGGGCTTTCAACTCAGTGTTTCTCTGGTATATTCTTGTGAATCTTATATAGGTTATTTTTCTCCCTTCTCTCTTAGTTCATTGCTGAAACTGTTCCTATTTAAACACGATTCCAGTTTTTTTTGCAGCCATCCTGGCAAAGTTCTTTCACTCACTGAATCCTTTCTTAGCACTATGCTTTTACTTGGCAGTGAGTGGAACTTCTTGCTGTGAAACCTCTCCTCCAGGCTGTGTACCCAGATCTTCCAGTCAGACGGTTGTCTTCAATATCTTTCTTGTCTTAATTCTTCATGTCTCTGTTTAACATCCTTGAAATACTTGGCCCTAAACGTATGACCCATTCTAGCTCCTATGTTAGGCAGGTGCTGCTTGATACTTGGTTCCACTGCATGTTTTTTTCCCCAATGAGTCATTTGCCTACTCCTTGATGCTTCTTAGTAATATTGCCCCCTAGTCTGTTCCTCCCCAGGTTTTAGCAGTTTTATTTAATTGCAGATTATTGAGTGTCTGAAGGAAAACAAGAAAGACCTGAACCCCCGCTGCCACCAGAAAGTTTTCAAACTCCAGGAGACAGAAATGATGGATCCTGAACTGGACTACACACTCATGCGTGTCTGCAAGCAGATGATCAAGGTGAGTATAGCTGGCTGCTGTTTTCCTCTCTGTCTCATATATCGGGCAAAGGGAGGCTTACAGTAGCAATAGAAAACAACCAGGACAAAAATGACCACTGCCTTTGACCAACGCTTTTGCCCACCATTAATGGGCAATTATCACAGCACCTCTCAGGATTCATCCCATTCCAAATGGGCTCTGGGTGCCCATAGGAGATGGATAACCAATCTGGCTTGCCCCTTGTCATTATTTGGCATTCAAGGGCCAAAAGCCATGGCCCAGTGGAAGGAAATAATTTCGCTTTTTCTTGCTGAGTAGTTTCTGTTCCTCTTGGCAGAGGTTCTGCCCAGAAGCAGACGCAAAGAACATGCTGCAGTGCCTGAAGCAGAACAAGAACAGTGAGGTCATGGATCCCAAATGCAAGCAGATGATCACCAAGCGACAAATCACTCAGAATACAGGTGAGAGGAAGCTGCTTCGGTTCACCAGGCTACAAAGGTGGCTCTTGTCAGTCACAGAGAAGGTAGCCTGAACAACAGTGTGCAGTGTTGCTGAATGAATACAGAAGTCTCTCCTGGTGAGAGGGGTGGTCAGATGCCCCACATTTCGATATGGTCTTCTGCCGCTGGAACTGAGAAGGCAGGGTTGAGAGAGGATTACTCTTCCTGTGTAGTTGGGAACTACCCCTACCCTATTTTCGTTCCTATTAAAATGTTTAAGGAGTTCAAGAAATGAAAGGAGGAGAGTCCCCAAGATAAAACCTCAGACATTGAGTGCATGTCTTGCTGAGGGAACCAGGTTATCCACTGATACCCTGAGTCTCAAATCTCTCAAAGTGTGGAGTTACACACCTGGGAAGCAGCTACCATGGCCCTCATGCCAAGAAATCTTACACAGCTACAGAACTGGTGTTTAAAATGTCAGCCACCTCTGATATGAGCAAATCTTTACAGTTGTCATGTCTGGAAATGGAAACTGAATTCTACACCTGTGAGTGTTCGCATTCTGTACTCTTCCAGAATTGTGGCATATGCACAGCCTCATGTGTCTGTTGCTGTTTTCTAGCAAGGGCAACTCGGCTCAGTCAAAGGCATCCCCAACTGCAAGCTTCTTAGTAAGGATTGTGCAGTTCTGCAGATTCTGCCCTTTTCCAGGGTTTCATATGATGCAGCTCTTTTCTTCCTTGCTAGACTATCGTCTGAACCCAGTGCTCAGGAAAGCCTGCAAAGCCGACATCCCAAAATTCTGTGAGAGCATTCTGCGCAAAGCCAAGGATGACGCAGAGTTGGAAGGGCAAGTCATATCTTGTCTGAAGCTGAAATATGCAGACCAGGTGACTAAGGAGTGCATGTGAGTGTGTGTGTCAGAGCTGCAGGGAAAGGCCTGCAGAGAGGCTTATCCTTTAGAATTAAAAGTTGCATTTATTGCCTTGCTGGTTGGTCGCACTTAACTGCTAGATAGTTGCCATCTAGTTGCCTTTTCCGAGTAAAAACTTGGGACTCCAAATGCATTTGTATCAAAAATTGCCCTGTGTAATCCTGACTGAGACTGTTGAGAATTCTGCAGGCTCCTCCTAGAGACAGGCAGAGAAAGCTGGAAATGACTGTAGCTGGCTACCTCTCTCCTTAGTAGCTGATTGCTGCTCCTCCTCCTCCAAATGTGTAGGGAAAACTAGAAGATGTGCTCCCTGATCCCGTCCAGCTTCTTCTACCTGTGTGTATGGGGAGCATGTCATACTTTTTATCTGTCAGAACCCAGCTTGCATGTGCCTAGTGATGAATGTAAAGGGTAGCCAAATCTCAGTGGATTTTTGTGCCTGCTGCATTTCTGCATCTCTGGCTTAGCTGCAGGCTTTGGGTAACTGCCATTCCATGCAGTGTGTTCTCCACATGATGTGAAGCAGCAGCCTTTTGGCCCCCTGAGGGTTAACTTTTGTTAATGCTTGAAATATGTGTGTGAGTGGCATGGTGATATGTCTAATCAAGGGGCAAGATGGGGGCAGGGCCTGCTGCTGAGCATTTGAAAGCTTAGCAGATTCAAAAGTACAAGAACCCAATTACTGTACTGTATTATAAAGGGGCAAGAGAGACTCTGAGGGTAATTTAGGTTTTCTCTAAGTCAGGCGCAAGTGATCTCTGTCCCCCTTCCTCCACACAGCGTCTCTCTCCAGACTGCGAGGATCAGATTCGAGTGATCATTGAGGAGTCTGCCCTCGATTACCGGTTAGATCCTCAGTTGCAGATGCACTGCTCTGAAGAGGTGAGAGTTTCTAAGCTTGGTCATTTTCCATCTTGTGAATCGTGGCAACTCTGGGCCAGCGCTGGGTATCATGTTTTGGACCATGGAGATGCTTGAGTCAAATCTCCGAGTGGTATGAAGTGCCCTTTTGGCTGTTGTGTTCTGCCATGATTCTGGTTAATGTGCAGAAAATAAATTTGTTGCAGAAGTGATCTGAGAGGATGGCAGAGTACGCCCCCCCCCCTTATCTGCAGTTTCAGGTATCTGCGGATGCAGTCCCCGCCCCTCCTCCACGCCCATTAAGTTTTGAAGTCTTACCATCTGAAAATAATCTTTCTTTAACAGATTGCTATAAGCCTGTGGGCTTATAGCTTCTTGCAGGCTGCCTCCCAGCAGCTGGAACATTTGAAACACTTTGTTCATAAATAACCTGGAGATGGGGATAAGCAGTAAGGTGGCCAAGTTTGTGGATGACCCTAAACTTTTTTGAGTGATGAAAACCAGAAGGGATTGTGACGAGCTCCAGAAGAATCTCTCTCAACTGTGGGAATGGCAGCAAAATGGCAGATGCATTTCAATGTAGATAAGTGTAAAGTGATGCACACTGGGGCAAAAAGTCAAAACATTGCATATAGGCTAATGGGTTCTGAGTTGTCTGTGATGGCTCAGGAGAGAGCTCTTGGGGTGCTGGTGGACAGCTCGATGGAAGTATCAACCCAGTGTGTGGCACTGCTGAAGAAAGCCAATTCCATGTTTGAGATAATTTAAAAGATGGTTGAAAATAAAATGGCCAATATTATTATGCCATTGTAAAAATTAATGGTAAGACTACATCTGGAGTACTGTGTACAGTTCTGGTCACCACATCTCAAAAAGAAAACGTACAGAAGAGAGCAACCAAAATTATTACTGGGCTGGGGCACCTTTCTTATGTGGAAAAGCTACAATGTTTGGGGCTCTTCAGTCTGGAAAAAAGGTGCCTGAGGAGGGACATGACTGAGACAAACAAAATTACACATGGGATGGATAGAGGGATGTTCTTTTCCCTCTCTTACAACACTAGAACCCAGGACCTCTACTAAAATTGAGTGTTGGGAGAGGTAGAGCAGATAAAAGGAAATACTTTTTCACCCAGTGGGTACTGGGTGGAACTTCTTGCCACAGGAGGTGGTGATGGCATCTGACCTAGGTGCCTTTAAAATGGGATTGAACAGATTTCTGGAGGAAAAGTCCATTGCAGGCAACAGGCCATGATTGTTAGTGCAACTTTATTTTAGATGAAGGCTATTTCGGAGTGCTGGCTGCAGGGCAGTGGCAACAAGATGCAAGGTTTTTAAAATCTTACTTTAATCTTATTTAATCTTATTGTTTTTAATCTTCTTATCCACAAGAAGCTTGTGCTCCCTGAGGCATCTGGTGGTCCATTATGAGATACAGGAAACTGGAGTAGATGGGCCTTTGGCCTGATCCAGTGGGGACGCTGTTATGAAAAAACTCAAAGAAGGTTAACAGGAAGCACTATATTTATAGCTGTCTGTTTAAGGAAGATATTTTCACATGGTAAGACTTTAAAATTTGCTAAAGAGGAGGGCGGTTCCAGGTGCGTGTGTGTGTGTGTGTGTACACGTACAACTGTATTTTGGAAATCCAGCTTGGCAGCCAACCAGAGCTGTTTTAGGTTCCTGCCATTCTGCTAATTCACAGTGACAAGGGGTAGAGTAGGGCAGGCTTCCCAATTTCCCTGTTCTGGTGAGTAAGGACTGGTTTGCATGAGTCTCCCCTGTATTGGGAAGTAACAACAGACTTAAACAGGTAAGGAGCAGTTAGCGTTTTCTGAGTTTCTGTTCCAGTCTGACCTGTGCCATGAATTCTGGCTGAGTGGCCTCAGGCAAGCAATTCTTTCCAAGATTTTGGTTTTCCTCCTGCTATTTGGAACAACCTTCCTTCCAGGGTGTTGGTGGAGCATCAAGGCAAATATCTATGGTTCTGCATGCTCAGTAAGCACTATATTGTGTTCTAGAACTGTGCTACTGAAAGTGGTGGTCCACAGAGCAGTGCCGGTTCACAAACCATTGACTGCTGATCCTCAGCAAAGTCGCAAGAAAGGAAAAATATGGCACGGATATGGTATGTCCCTGACACACGGGGAAACAAATAGCTTATCCCGTGATAAGCATTCTGTTTAACATCAGATAGGTGGAGAAGCACTGCTCTAAAGCAAATATCAAAGCAAGAAGGTCTGTTTTAGCATTCCAGTTCTGTCCCTTTTGCTTTTCATAGACTGCTTCAGGTTCTGTCTGCTGGGAATTGTGTTTGAGACCTGGGATGGAGTGGGGCACTTTGGGACAATCATTTTGTAGCTATGTGGTCCGAGGCTACAAGGGATCCCTTCCTATTGTGGCCCAGGGCCTTTCTTTGGATGGTGTTTGTAGGAAGAACTCAGTCCCAGCATCAGACCTTAAGCAGTTCCCAACTTGGATTCCTGGAATCATCCACACTGCAGGCCCTTTGGGTAACATGACTTACCTTGTAATTAGTAGTTTTGTAAACCTTTGCTCCAAAATGTGGGATTAAATGCTCCTAGCAGGGCTGTGCTGCTACCTCTACCCTCATGGCATGCAGAGTAAAATTATGTTCTTCTTTATCTCAAATGCAACATTTCTGTTTTTCTCTGTGACATCTTGCTAGCCTGCATGCCACACAGGGCCATCTCCTAACATACTTTCTGTGTCCAAAGATTTCTAGCTTGTGTGCAGAAGAAGCAGCAGCCCAGGAGCAGACAGGGCAAGTGGAAGAGTGTCTGAAGGTGAATCTCCTGAAAATTAAAGCGGACATGTGCAAAAAGGTAAAGAAACTAAGTACAATGAAAAGCAGGGAGAAAGTTCTGGACACGGGCTATATTTTCCAGAAGTCACCTTGAGCTCCATGCAATTGGTGGGCATTGGTCCCCCTTGTAGCTCCAATGGACTCTAATCTCATTCTTCCAGGGAGCCCTGGTGGGTGTTGTGTACTGCTTCCATTCCATGGCCTCCCTCTTTTGCGCTGCCCCATGTGCTGTCCTTGCTTGGAGAGTGACAGTCTGGTGCTTTCCTTTCTGTCAGAGCTGGACCTCACAACTGCTGTGACACCATCATAATATTGAGCCCTTTCTGGAGGTGCCAGGGACCTCCTGCAATACAGAGCATGTGCTCTGTGTACAGGCTTCCCTTAACAGATGATCATTTTGATCCAGTTTCCTGTGTTTGTGTTTTGAGTACATTATCACTGTGTTGTGGAAATGCATACGTCTCCCCTCTCCCCAGCCCAAATCTTTGGCCAGGGTGAGTAGATGCCCAGTCCTCAAATTGTGCTTTTCAGAGCATGTTGTGGTCTTCTGTCTTCCAGGAGGTGCTCAACATGCTGAAGGAGAGCAAGGCGGACATCTTTGTGGACCCTGTCCTTCATACGGCCTGTGCGCTCGACATCAAGCATCACTGTGCTGCCATCCCTCCAGGACGAGGGCGGCGTAAGTCTCCCAGTAGCTGTGACGCCCAGGACACATCTGTGCCAGCCCTGCTGCCATGTCCGTCTCCCGTGTTCTGCAGTTCTTGCTTCTGATGCTAGCTTCCTAGAAGCCTGAACAGGACTGCCTGCCAGGCAACCTGATTGTTGCAACTTCCTCCCTTTTCACTCCCAGGGTGATGCTCTTTGCTTTCCAGGCATGTAAATCAGCACTTGCAAGGCTGGCTACATTTTCTGGATTTCCCACCAACTCTGGTGGGAAGCTTTTCTTCTGTGACCTGGGATTCTTCAGGGGAGAAAAATGCAGATTCTGTTTCTGAGGTTGTGTGCATCAACTGGAGCCAACTGATGGGCTGAATTTGCCCGGCTTGCTGTTTGTTCCTAATTTTTGGGAAGAGTTCTTGGTGTTTTGGAGAGAGTGATTGAGTGAAGTGATAGGGCTGGGATAATGCAGGAATAGGCACATGCTAAGGATAAGGAATGAGGAATGGGAACTGGACTGAGTAGAAATGTCCCACCCTGGTCTATTGGTCCTTTACAATAATGGCCCATGTGTTTATGTGACTTTCTCACATCTCAAAAAGTTCTCTTCCTCACAGGCTCTGTTCAGTCCCATATTTATGGAATTGAAAGTAATGCTTCCAGTGTTTGATACCTCTAGAAAGCTCTTACACTGAGTCTGGCCCTGAATTTTCTCCTTTACAGGAGCAGCTCAAAGGCAGGGCCGGTGTTCATGTCCTATTGATTGCTGAGGAAAATTGGGACTCAGCAGTCTCTTTGGTGTGTTGTTCGATGGCATCACTTAAATTGAGTCAAACGTGCGTTTAGTTGAAGTGGCAGAAAACAGCAGCTTCCCCTGAGCTGGGTGGTGTTGTGTTGAACCAGGATTTGTGGTCCTTGAGGATGAAGACGGCCTGACTTTCAAATGCTGTTAAGAGAGGCAAGCCCCAAGGACTGATCAGAACTTCCTTCCTTCATGGAACTGGAGCACTTTTCCCTTTCAAAGGGCGGCATCCTTGTAATACAATTTCCTTTCCAACAGAAATGTCCTGCTTGATGGAGGCCTTGGAGGACAAGCGAGTGCGGTTACAGCCAGAATGTAAGAAACGCCTTAACGATAGGATCGAAATGTGGAGCTATGCTGCCAAGGTGAGAGAGGCATTATTTCTTTGTTTGTGCCAAGAACGGGGAGGGGGGTGAGGGATTGAGATTTAGGGAGATGTGAGAATGAAGGCAGAGCAGTTGAGGTCTGCAGAGACTGGCACATCTTCTGGTGACACTGTTGGATTCAGTGAATGGTAATTGCTTCTGAGCAGCCTCCTTGACTGCAGATATCCTGGATTGGTCTTGGAAGTAGTGTTGACTTTTCCCAGCTCACTTAGTATCTCTGCTGAGAGCAGCTCACTTTCCTTGTGTACTCCTTTTCTTTCTGAATGATCTAGTACGCCTTCACCCAAAATTGAGAGCATGTGTGACAGATGGCTATCAACCTTTTCCATATAGGCATTATTACTACATCTTCTCAGGATGACTTAAGAATGGGTCTCCATTCTTGTATATATGGACACCAAATATATCTGTGACCATTAGCTATAGCATTCTTTGGGGGAATTGATGTTTTATAGGAGGAAAAGGGAGGAGATGTGTAAAGGTTTCAAATCCCAATATGCACTTTTATTGGGGATGGTTCACAGTGATGAAAGGGGAGATAAAATAAATACAGTGCAAGAAATAAAATGGAATTGGGAGGCAAAATGCAAAAATAGGAACTATGATAGGAAAGAAGCAAAATAAACAAGCAAATATAACAATTCTGCTTGGAAGGATTGAGAGTGAGAATCTCATGAATTATCCTAAAAATCTTAATGCTTAAAACAGCAAGGAGAGTGATGATTTGTATGGAGGGAGGGGGGGTGCCAGAGATCATACTGAGCAGAGAGACGATAGCCTGTTACTGTGAATTATCTAGAAGGATATTAGATGAATTATTTAGAAAGATAAGGTTATTAGAAGAAACAGACTACAGGGCAAAGTGAGTGAAAAACTGGTTTGAGGTAAAAGGACGAGAGTGTGGCTGAAGCATGAAGGTGCATTGAGTTAGCAGAAGGCAAAGAGGAAGGAGGCTGAGCATGTGTGTTGAAAAATAGAGAAAAGCATTAAATGCTGAAGGACAAGGCATAAAAACTGCATGTAATGGGCTGTATGCAGGAAGAAGGGATTCGGTTCAGATTAATGCCTAGGAGGCTTGACCTGTCCCGGTCTGCTGAGCTGAATTGATAGCTGGCAAGCCAAGTTATATAGATTTTGCGATTCAGGCTTTACCTTAGCTTTATTGTGATCTCAGTGTTCAGGGATCTCTGTATATCTCACCATTTATCTCCAATGCAGTAAGTGCAATGTGCATGCAGATTGACTTGATTCCAGAAGAGCAAAAAAGGAGAGAGGAGGAAGAGGGTTGTAGGTGGTGTTGCAGTCCATTGCCTGGGCTTGGAGTTTTGAGGAGGCGGGAGCATGGGAGAAGCGGGAGAGAATGGAAGCAAGATGGGGAAAGACTCTGATGTGACCCTCATGGACTTCCTGGGTGGAAGGTTGTCTTTAAAACAAAGGAATCAGTGCTATAATGTTGCATGATGTGGCTACTCCAACTGGAGAAGCAGAGATGGAATTCCAGTTGTGACTCTCTGGACAGGCCAGTGGTTTAAACTCTGAGGTAGTCTGTAGTGCCTTCATCGTAATAAGAGTATCTTGACAAGGTGGATGGCCGCACAGGGAGGGTTCTGGAGACAGATATTTTGATTGGGAAAGATGGGAACATTATGGCGAGGATTGAAAAGGTGAATTCTGATAGGTCAGGGCAATTAAGTGTAGGAAGGGAAAGGGGTATTTTTGTAATTTTTAAATTTCCTTGACATAGATAAGGTTTAGGCACAGATCGTGGATTGTTTTGAGTCAGGACAAGATAATTGAATTTTGGGGAAATGGCTGAGGTCTTCATCCTCTCAAAAGGGGTTTGAATGTTGCATCGTTTTCTATTAGCAAAGAAGTAAGGAAATTGAATTGGTATATGTTTGATAGCAGATTTTGGAGGTTGAGCTCACAGTTCTTTTGGTCTTGTTTTTTGTCCACTGGCCTGTACATTTTGAATAATGCAGTTATGTTGATCAGGCACTCTAGATATGATCTGGAAATTATAGCCATTTTGAGGAAGTTATAATTGAGGGAAAGGTCAGCTAATTCATCTGGAAGGGAGTTTCATAGCATATAAAATACAATACAATGATTATAAAAATTAATGCTGCAGACAGAACTGCAAGTTCTAAAAAGAAGAAAGTGGTGTAGAACAAATGTCTTTGAGTTCAGCAGGGAAGGTTCTGTTCTTAATTCAACAGAGAGAGTGTTCTATAACTGTCCCTTTGTACTTCTTCCCAATTTTAAAAATTGCTTCTTTTATAGTGTGTTTGTTGCAGGTCTCTTTCTGCAGTTATGAAACTTCTTTAGTACAGGCACTATATATCCCTGCCAATGTCAAAATATGTCTGATCCTAATTTTAGTCTGGATGTTGTAATGATCAATGATGTGTTTTAATTTTACATGCTTGTGAATTGGCTGCACTGAATAAGATCTTGGAGGTGTTATTTGTGATTGGATTGGATAGAATCAAAGCCAATCACTGGTTTTTAATGATGATCTTGTAATTTTGTATCTTGAAGTTTAGAGAAGGTTTATTTGCAACTTTGGATCCTTCATTTCATTTGCACATTATAGATCCACCTGAAGCTTTAATACAATAATACATGTATATTAAAAGTTGCTTTGGGAGCTTATTGAGCTAATAAATGTAGTAACCAAATAGATGGTTGTTGGAGACAATGTCCTTTATGGAATTCGTTTTACAACTGACTCTTCTTCTGACTAGGTTGCCCCAGCAGAAGGCTTCTCTGATCTTGCCATGCAAGTGCTGACCTCTCCATCCAAGAACTACATCCTGTCAGTGATCAGCATGGGCATTTGTATCTTGTTCCTGGTCGGCCTGATGTGTGGGCGCATCACAAAGCGAGTGACACGAGAGCTGAAGGACAGGTAGAGCCTGCCTTGCAAGGAAAGGGAGGAAGAAAGGAAGGCAGGCCTGCCCATTGCCGAGTTTGTACAGTCCTCCTCTGTATAGTCTACCAACCCACCTCACTCCTCTTCAGAGACTACAAGCAACTTAGAGCAGCAGCACGTGTCAGCTGAGTTTCCCATCTCGTCCATGGCATCTTCACCCTTGGAACGGGTTGGCACGTGCAGCTTTGGCAGCCCAGCCAGCAGCTTCGTTACCCCATCGTTAGCGACTGTTTGCCTGCCTGTAGACAAGTCTCTCTCTCTTTCTCTGTCCCTCCCTCCCTCCTCCCCCTGTTGGAACTGCCTTCACTCTCCAAACCAGACTGACAAGCTGTAGCTCAAGAGGGTTTTTAAAGCAAATTTTAAAGATCTGTTCCAGGTATAGTGTTGGGCATTGGTTGGGGAAGCATTTGTGCTCCGTGGCTGGGCAGGAGGACTGAAGAAGAGATGACACTCACCATTCACAACTGGCCTTGTTTTAGACATCTGGTTCACCCTAGAACAAACATCTCCAGCACATAATCAATTGCATAAGTTGCCTCCAGAAGTCTGTTATCTCTACTGATCTTCTGCTTTTGTTGTGACTTTTTTCATTTATATGGCTCCTCCCCACCCCATATTTGCCAATATCTTTTCCTTGGTATTAGGATAAATAAAACATTGACCATGTTAAGACACTCCAGTGATCTTATAAGCTCCCCTTGCGAAACTATACTGTATTCTAAGGGGAAGCCGTTGGACAAGCCCTAGTAGAAGTACGAGGATGGGTAGGAAGTAAGTATCCTTGGGAAAAAAACAAGATTCTGATGTTCCTGGGCAGACAGCCACAGTTGGGAACGGTTGACACACTGTGGAAGTCTGCACTGATTGCTGGGGTGCAACTTTTGTGCTCCTTGGAATTCAGCTCAGGGGACCCTCTACTTCCATTGAGTAGTGGGGCAGGGAGACATTCAACACTAAGTAAAATGAGAGCAGTGGAGGGTGGTGAAGTGCACAGATCTGAGGCAGTGGAATGGAGTGTGCTTCTCTACCAGTTGAGAGAAGGTGGTCTCTTGTCTGAAGCAATGCTTCCCATAGATTTTTACCATCTGCTACTGTGGGTGCCGTGTCTAGTGTGTTCCTTGGGAGGAATACAAAGACGTAGGAATACGAATACAAAGCATGGCAGCATCTGCACACTGCTGGTTATACTAGGATATGGATTGACCTGTTGGATGTGTGAGCTGGAGTGTGAAATCACCTGCCTGGGCTCTCTGCCCCCATGCAAAGCTTAAGTGCAGCATATCCTCCTCCCCTCTTTGCTTTTACACAGCTAGGCAAATGTCAACTTCTCAGTGTTCTGCATTAATGCCACAAAAGTGAGCAGCCCTGCCCAGCGGCTGTACAGTTGTGTCTTGACTGTAATGGTGATGTGGACAGATGATCATGTGTAACAATACTGTGAATACTTCCTGCTGCTCTTGAAGGGTACAAAATTTTAGCTTTAGGAAATGGATATATGTTCATCCTGTTGAGAGCATGAGCAATACCAGATCTAGTCTGAGTCCATGGCAGGCTGGAAAATTTTGCACAGATTTTCTGATGACCACTGTCTATTCCGGGACTCCCAAGTCAGAGAAGAAAATGATGGGGAAGCCAGCCCGTTGCAGGAGACGAGCCTTCTTGGCTTCCTTGGACCACAAGCCACTGGATTCTTTAAGTGGGGGACAGTATGAATTTTCTTCTGATGTCACTGACCTGCTGGAAGGTGGGACTGAAGGGAAGGGGTATCTGCTGTGGGCCCCCAATTAGTGCATGCCCAGTGTGTCCCTAAAAGGCACTTGAATGTGTGTATCCTACTGTTAGCTAACTGAAGCAAGAGACAAGACTCTTTCTCCCAAGCCCTGGCATTGACTTTAGGGAATCTGATTCCGACGTATTCATGATTATGTCTGCTACTGTCCAGAACTGGGAAGAGAATTGGGGAGAGAAGGTCACACAGTTGCTCCCAAAGTAACTTCGGGAGCTCAGAGGAAAAGCTGAGTGCAAACAATGAATTGCAGGGTTTTTGGAGCTATAGGCCATGTGGCAGGGAGGCAAAGACTCATGACTCCATGTGGCAGGGAGGCAAAGACTTTGACTCATGACAGGGAGGCAAAGACTCAAAGACTCATCAATTTAGAAAATTGATGTTGGGAAGCAGCTGGTACTGTTGTTGCCCATTGCATTTGGCCCTACACCAGAGACTTCAAAGAGGGGTGGAGGTCACCCTTGTTCTGGCCAGTGCATATGTGAGAATATGGAGCACAAGGAACTATTACTGTTTTCCCATTGGTAAACCACAGCTGCTTTCTCCTGATGCTGGTGAGAGTATCCCATGAGCAAAACTACTCTGCTGAGAAGCAGAGTTGGTGGTTATTTGTCATGAGGGGTCTTTTTGGTGGGTAGCATTATGGCACTGACTGAAGTGGAAGAACAGCAGGAGAGGAGAGGGAGCTTCCAGGTGGTGCTTGTGTGTGCGCAGTGAGTTCCGATGTTCCCATCGAAGACGCAGCTGTAACAAGTCTGTACAAGGCATGTATGTTCACTTGCAGGCTGTAACAAGTCATGGCACTCCCATTAGCTTGAGGGAACAGCCGCTTAAGGAGACGAGAAGCAGCAGCTTATGTTCACTTGCAGCAGGTCTCACATGGTTTGACCAGATTGTTTGAGCTGCTAATGTTGTGCAGTTTTGGATGTCGTGCTTATTGCCTGAGCATTGTCTGTCCAGAGAACTGAGCATTCCTCCTTATGAAAAGGACCCTTGGGCAAAAGTGCTTTGCATAGTACTGCAGGTACGAGCATTCCATCTTCCACTTCCTGGTCTGCACAAGGCAGAGAAGCGCTGCTGCTTGAGGGGAGATGGAAAGGGCTGCACACCACTCTGCCTAGCCACAGTTCACATGTTTGAAAGATACTTGTGAATTGGGAAGGATGAGTGTTTTTGCCTACTTCCCCCCATAAACCTTAATTTTAACTTCTAGTACGCGTCTGCAGCACTTTTGTCTTTACTGTCTTGTTTTGCAAGCAGCTCAAGCTCCTGCATCCTATGTTGATGCAAACCATCAGGAAAAAGGAACTTTGTATCTTAAGGATGATCCCTGGATGGGATGCTTTTGAGCTGGGTGGTGGTGGTAGCTGGGTTGGGCATCAATATGTGCAGGAACGAAAGACGGAACAGTTGTGGAATGGTCCATGTTCACTGTTGAGGGGTTAGGGATCCTGAGCAGAAGCTGTGTGGGTGACATCTGATCATGTGAGGGTGGTACTTTCCCTTCTCTTGGCAGTGACTCTTAAAAACAGTCTTCACTATTTATCCCCTGATTCAAAATATGCTCCCTAATTTGTAAGGGGGGAAACAGAAAAATCAGACAAGCTACTCTTTTTCATTGTGTGACTGATTTACATCCTCTTCTTGCATGTATACTAAGTGTGCTTCTAGAGCACTAGTGGGGGGAGAATAATATCCAGGAAGAGGCACTAGAAGGACTGGTAGCACTGTCTGCTTAGGGTTTCTCATTCTGCTTGTCCATTTGAGCTAGCACCAACTACTTGCTTGTGTCAGTAGAGGGTGTTAATCCTGGATGCTTTCGACTTGCGTGAATCTTCCTAGAGAGGTGCCAGAATAAGTGCAAGTGTCTGGAATGTCCTCTGTGACTGAATCAAGAAAGAAGCTGAATCTTAATCTCAGTAACTCATAATTATTGTTAAGAGAAGAAAAGTTGACCTACACATATTTGAGGGAAGCAACATACGTGTTTGCCGAGTAGCTCAGGATGGTGTCCAGGGCTTGCATTGACAGCCCCTCCTGCTCCTTGTGAAACTGGCCCCATGGAGATACAGTGAACAGTAGATTACACAGCAAATGTCGGCTGACATTAATCCTTTTAAAAATGTAACATTAACAAGGTTATTTTTTTGTAAATTGTTTTTCCTTTCTATGTATAAAATCTTGGCCGTTCTTTGTTTTTACATGTTCATGCTGTGTAATTTTGAATTGTTAACTGAGATTCTGAACATAATGTGCATTTTTTCTGTACAGATGAAATGGGAGAATTTAATAAAAAAAAAGTCTGCAGGTTTTTCCTTGTCTTTCATTCAGCTGTGAATGAAAAGGGCCCTTCCTCGCTTGTTCTACAGTGGACCCTGCTGAATATTGCTGGTTGTTGTTAAGTCACTAAGTCGTGTCCGACTCTTCGCGACCCCATGGACCACAGCACGCCAGACCTCCCTGTCCTCCACTACCTTCCTGAGTTCACCCAATTACATGTTCATTGCTTCGGTGACACTATCTAACCATCTCATCCTCTGCCGCCCCCTTCTCCTTTTGCCTTCAATCTTTCCCAGCATGAGGGTCTTTTCTAAAGAGTCCTCTCTTCTCATGAGGTGGCCAAAGTATTGGAGCTTCAGCTTCAGGATTTGTCCTTCCAGGGAGCAATCAGGCTTGACTTCCTGGAGGATTGACCGATTGGATCTCCTTGCAGTCCAGGGGACTCTCAAGAGTCTTCTCCAACATCATAATTCGAAAGCATCTATCCTTCGGCGCTCTGCCGTTCTTATGGTCCAGCTCTCACTTCCATACATTGCTACTGGGAAAACCATAGCTTTGACTATGCGAACCTTTGTTGGCAGGGTGATGTCTCGGCTTTTTATTAAGTTGTCTAGGTTCACCATAGCTTTTCTCCCAAGAAGCAAACATTTTTTAATTTCATGGCTGCAGTCACCATCTGCAGTGATCTTGGAGCCCAGGAAGATAAAGTCTGTCACTGCTTCCATTTCTTCCCCATTTCTTCCCATCCAGCAAGAAGGGGAATCTTGCTGGATGGGGAGCTAAAATTGTGGTTTTGAGGCAGAACACCTCTTATGGTTGGATTTGTTTCCCCCAAAGTATTCCCGATCTTGTTGGAACTCCGTATGGATCAAGATCTATAACAACTGCCAGATCCAATCAAACCACAGATGGTTCTAAATCTGGTAACCTTTACTAGGTTTAGGTTAGAGGAACACTATTATTTCCCAGTTCATGTTGAGCAGACCAGTAGCCAGTAGCCAAGTGACCAATTCTATAGCTGACACCAAATCTTCCACACATAGTTTGTGAGCTCAAAAAAGACTCCTACATTGCATGAAATGGTAATAAAATGGCAAATGTGATGCATGGTTGGCAAACGTTAAAGTGGTGTACCAGACTACATAAACACTGATGGGGGCTGAAAGGAACTAGGAAAGAGCTTTTGAGAGCTGTGATGAAAACTGCCAACAGCTGTGAAAAATGGAAACTTTTTTCTAAGCCCCAGCATGGATTGAAAGTGAGAGCTAGTATTGTAATGCCTTTTTAAAAATAAATGTAGGGAGTATCATTTGGCTAATATGAGACATCCTAGAACTGGAAACGAATGGGTCAATCCAAAGAATGGAGCATTTTTCCTATGAAGGAAGATCAAAGCATTTGCTGGAACTTAATTCTGTTTTGCCTTTCTAGGAAAGTCAGTGCATCATAAATGGGATTTTTTTCTTCCATCTTAGTTTCACCCTAACCTTGTGAAGTAGGCTAGGTTCAAACATTGCAGACTGGCCCAGAGTTACCTGGGGAAATGTATGAATTTGGCCAGGTATGAATTTGAACAACAGAACAAAAGAGCCTGTTGGATCAGGCTAACGGCCCAAAGTCCAGCTTCCTGTATCTTACAGTGGGCCACCAGATGCCACTGAGATGTATCTGTACCTTGTTACCACTCCTTAGTATTTCAGAATACCAAATGCAGTCCCCAAAACCCACAGGTGTTGCACACAGTTGCCATTACTTTAAACTTGTGATAAAACGTTTTCTCCATAAATCTGTCCTCTTTTTTTTAAAGGCAGTTAACCTAGATGCCATCCATGTCCCTTCACCTCAGGGTTCCATCACAATGGGGCAAGGAGTTCCACAGATTAATTAAGCACTGGGTAATGTGTGGGACGTGGTGGCACAGTGGGTTAAACCGCTGCTCCTGAGCTTTCTGACTGGACGGTTGGGAGTTCGAGACTGCGTGATGGAGTGAGCTCCCGTTGCTTGTCCCAGCTCCTGCCAACCTAGCAGTTTGAAAGCATGTAAAAATGCGAGTAGATAAATAGGTACCACTTCTGTGGGAAGGTAATGGCATTCCATACGCCTTGGTGTATAGTCATGCTGGCTGCATGACCACGGAAGCTTGTCCTCGGATAAATGCCAGCTCTCTACAGGCTTAGAAACGAAGTTGAGCACTGCCCCTTACACTCGGTCACGACTACAGCATTCGTTCGTGGGGAAAACTTTACCTTTAATGAACTTCCATCTCTTTCATGTCTGTTCATTTTAGTGGATTCCCTCTGATTCTGGTGCTGTGCAAGAGGGAAAAGAATTTCCCTTACCCGCTCTCTCCATTCTGTGTGCAATTTTATATCTCGATCATGCCCTTCCCCTGGTATGTTCTTGATGGCTATGAACACATTTGCTACAAGGAACCTCCAGGCTCCAGGCTTAGAAGTGGAAAAATGTTTTATTTTTTTCATGGATTTTGATGTCTTCCAAAAATAAGTGCAGAAAGTGTTGTTGTTTTTATTCAAAATTTATAATTGCTTTAAAAGTGTACTTAGATGATACAGGTGGGATAGTATCAGCAAACGCAGCCAGTCATGATCCATGACCCCCTCCTCAAATAATGAAAACCAAATAGAACAGCATGTTTATTTTTCCTGGCAGAGTTGGGTGGGTTTTTTTTTGTTTATGGAAATGAGAAATGCAGAAAGTATTACATGGTTTTATCACCATTTTCTCCCACCTGTAATCATGCTCCTACCCTTCTGCATTTCAGCTCTTGGTGAGTTGCTGGAGGAGAGGGCAATTACCTTCTGGCACTGCTTGTGGCCTAGCAAGCACTTGGCAGGCCATGGTGAGGGGGAGGACCACGAGTCCAGTGGGATGTGCAACTGCAAGGTGACCCTTGGCTTCCACTCCATCTCCAAGCTTTGCCCAGCCTGGAATGGAACAGATGCTGGAGGGATAAGGAAGTTCTGAAACAGCAAACGCGTCTCTGCACCTGGGACTTTCTGGAAGTCTGTCCCTTTGGGACCAACACCAACAAGAGGAACAAAGGGGGCTGCCTGCTTTGTACTGAGTCAGGACAACTGTCTGGACACTGCCTGCTAGCATCTCTCCAGGGCAGTGACGGTGAACCTATGACACGTGTGGCAAGGGCGACATGCCAGCATTCATCAACACCCAACAACAACAACTGAGGATTTCTTTGTAATGATTTGATTTTTTGTAATGATTTGCAATAATTTTTAAATGATTTGATTTTTGAAATATAATGAATAGTCCTGCACATGATTGGACTGTATTTTTTAAAAATGAATATGGAAATAATGGTTTCTCTTTAGTTGGAGGTGGGGAGTGACACGCCAACAGAATCAAGTTAGGCATTTTTGACACGGCAAACCTGAAAGCTTCCACCACTGCTCCAGGGTTTCGAGCACGCAATTTTTCGTTGCCCCCATTGGAAACGCTGCCAGGGACGTCGAGAGCATGCAAAGCAGGAGAGCGATCACTGAGAGTGCAATCCTAAACTGGATTTGCCAGTTTAAACTAAACCACAGTTTGGCCAGCACAAGGGCCACCGTAAAGCACATTTGGACCACTCTCGGAGTCAGGGAGGATGGCTCACGTCTGTGTGCTGGCCTCTTTGACTCAGAGAGTGGTCCAAACATACTTTAGGGTGTTCCTTGTGCTGGCTTAGTTTATGCCAGCCTAACTCCAGTTTAGGATTGCGCCCTGAGCTACAGACCGTCCTCAGCCTTCAGACTCGCACGGCCCACAACAAGCCGCTCCTTCCTAGAAGCCCTCCCTTCAGCAAACTTCAGGGGCGCAAAAGCGTCTTAAATACACTGAATTAAAAAAGGCTACAATTGTATTCCGCCTTCAGAATGGAAGGTCCTCCCCCTCCCGCCCCATGCTGAGGACACAAAAACAAGCGCCGGGAGAAGCCCCTCCCGCGCAGGGGAAGCACCTGTCCGGTCCACCGAGGAGCCCTCCCCGCAGTCCAGATGCGCCTGCGCACTCCTTTTCCCCACGTTGTGGTCCGAAAGTGCGCGTGCGCAGGCTCTGCGGCTCGCCGTCCACCGCCTCCCTTTCTGCGGCCGTTGATTGGCTGCCGAGCACTTGACGTAAAGCGCCAGCCGTGCCTCTGCCGTAAAGCGCAGGCGGGAAATCGAGGAAAGGAAGAAGGTCGTGGGGGGTGCAGAGTCCATGCAGGTGAGCCGACTCTCCGCCCTGGTCCCTCTAGATTTCTCTGTTGGCGGAGCCGTAGCAGGCGCTCTGTGACTGGGGGCGGAGTCAGAGCATGCAAATGAGCTACTGCTGAGGGCGGGGTCGAGGCAAATGTTCCTCCCTGCCGAGTCTGGCCTTCGCTCTGCCCAGCTCAGGGTTGTCAGCGCAGGCCGCCTGCAGCGCCTCCTCTTCTTCAGGCCCCCCCCCCGTCCTCCTGGAGATGCTGCCAGGATCCAGCCTGGGACCCTCTGCACGCAAAGCAGAGTTTGTAGCCTGGAGCTGTGAGTGACTCTGCTTGTCTAAATGCTCTGCATTGTAGTTGGGGTTTTTTTTGGGGGGGGGCAGGAATTGCTTGTTCCACCCCTTCTCTTTGCAATGACACTGCCTACCTTACAGAGAGGAGACGGAGGCTTTGGGCATGAAGGGATCTACCAAAGCCCCTCCTTTCAATGTGAGGCTGAGCTGGTTTTGTCGTCGTCATTTAAAGATTTTTAAAATCCTGCTCTTCAGTTACCGATCGTGCCACCAGACACGCTCGCAACAATAAAGTTTCTCACCTTGTAGGATTTTCTTATCTGAGTGTAGCTAAAGAAGTGCAGGGGGGGTGCAATTGCACCAGGCAACAAGCTGAGCTTGACATTAGTGGCCAAAATGCTGAAAGCCTTGCTATTTATGAAATACCATAGTGTTGTATGTCATTTGAAAGGTAATTTAATGTAGAATGCAATAAAAAAACCAGAGTGTAATATATTTATCAAAAAACCAGAGAAAATGAAAATACAACTGTGACATCACTTCCTGTTGAGATGTCACTTCTGGGGCAACATTTTGCCCTCTGCACTGGGCTACACTTTCATTATCTACGCCCTTGTCTGAGTTATACCGATATGTGTCCCTATATGAACACACCGATGCTCTGAAGCTCTCCTCTGAATTTCTCTTCCTCTGAGTGACCATGGATGATGTTGCCTTTAGAGGGCAGTTTGCTCCCCCCCCCCCACTGCAGAACAACCTCTCATTTGGCTACTTGGCTCCCTTCCATTTTTGTCAACAGTGTTAGTTTCATTTGCAAGCATTCAGCTCTGTTCCCCCCCTTTTTTTATGTTGCTCTCAGTTGTTTTGTTTTGATTTTGTAATTATAAGTTTGTTTATTTTATTTGCCTGTTTCTCAGCTGGCTTTTAGATTTATTTCTTAGTGTTGACTAAAAATCTTTTTTGTTGTAATTTATTTACATTTTGTTTTTAGTAAATAAGCATGTATTTTTATTGACTTTTTACTGAGCTTTTGCGGGGGTGGACCTTCAGGGGACAGAAAGGAAGAATATAAATTCCTGGCTAGATGGACAGACCGAGATTGGAATTATCGTTATTGCTTTGTCTCGGAGCGTTGGTTTCTTTCTGGATTTTTGTCTCCATTACTGTGCTCTGAATCTTTCCTAGCTGGTGAGGATCCACCATGTATTTTGATGCCTGTATAGTATTCCAGATGCAGTCGTGCCCATGTTGAACAGAGCGGTAGGTTTGCATTTTGATTTCAACTTCCCTAGGTAGTAAACTCTCAAATTCTACTCAAATTGTAGAATATTTGGGGGGCTTATGGTTACGCCCTTGGTTTGATACATAGTGCAGTATCTCATGTGGTGAAAAGAGTAGGTTTAAGAGGACACAGATTAAGCTGCATGTCACTAGTGATGTGGAAGCATTTTGCTCCTTTAAATAGGTTGCAGTCACCTGTCAGTTCCCATGAGCACGCTCCTCATGTTCCTATCCTGGTGCTACAGTTTCAGTTGGTTATTCCCCACTACTTTTTTATTTTTGAAAGAAAACGAAAAAGTGACATTTTGGTTATTGTAAGGTTGGAATAGTTTGATCTTTTTAAACTTTCCAGCTTCCAAATATTGCAGTGCTGAGATTCAAGAAATACGTGTCCCCACCTTTTATCTACTTGATTGGTGGGGGAAAAAATGCTTTTCACCGTTCATTGTTCTGCATGAACTTGGCCAGCACAGGGATGAGTTACTGGGCAGTCCCCATGTTGTTGCTGCGTTGGTGCTGCTCCCTGAGCTGACCCAATGCATCTTCTGCTGACACAAACATGCCTCATGGCACATTTGTGACAACGCTGGGCTGATGCAAACAACGGACATAGGCCCAGCGCTCTATTTGTGCCCTCAGTGGCGGTCTGTGTGTCCAAGCTATGTATTTGTCTGCGGTGTTCAGTTTGGGAGAGTGTTTCTTTTGTATGTTCCAGAATCAGCAGCTGTAGGGAGTGATCTGTGGGGCCGTGGAGAGAACTGACAGACTGGCATCAAGATGTTCCTTCGAATGTTGTCGGATGTCCGGTGGCAAAGAGCCAGTCCAGGATGGAGGAACATATCTGGCTCCCGGCGCAGCAATATGAATGGAGCAGAACCTCATGCAACACCTCTCCCAGCGCATGCCCAGGTGGTCATCTGTGGAGGTGGCATCATGGGCACGTCTGTGGCTTATCACCTGTCCAAGCTAGGGTGGAAGGACATTGTTTTACTGGAGCAGGGCAGGTAAAATGACACATTTCCTTTCCTAAAACACAGTGAGGTTTGGGGTACCGTAGCAGGTGCTTGGTTTGTGCTGTGGGCTGGACAAAAATCCTTTTTTCGTGGAGTGGCTTGCAGGAAAGATAAAGTGTCTGCCTAGCTGCTGGCTGGCTTACTGTAGGACCTAAGTGGAGAACCAATCTACTGTTTGGAAAAGAATGTAAGGGCAGACCTGCCGGGTCCAGTCCATGATCCATCTAGTCCAGCTTCCTGTTTCCCTTTGTAAGCAACCTGATGCTTCAGTGGAAAGCCCACATGCAGGGCTTCAAGTCAGTGGCTCTTCCACAGCAGCTTCCCAGCAGCTGGAGTTCAGAGGCCTCTGAACTTGGAGAGTCACATGCAGCGATCTTGACTTGTAGCCACTGATGGACTTCCCCTCTCTGAATTTGTCTGGTTCCTTTTTAAAGCTCTCCAAACTACTTGCCACCAGCATGTTTTGCCACTGGCATGATTAAATTACATCCTTTGTGTACTAAAAATCTTCATATGGATAGTCTTCATATGTGTGGTACAGAGAAGTGAAAATCTATATAATGAGTGTACCGATAGCAGGGGAAGAGGCCAAGGGCATGTATAAAATATTATTCATAGCATAGTATTCCAATGCAGGAAATTCTGAAGAAGCATCTATTTCTGGCTCCAGTGTTTTACCACCTGGTGGAGATCTGAGTCATAGAACTTGTGTGCAGGGAGCAGAAATTTACTGAGTGGGTGACAGAAAGCCAGCAAAGTAGGGGTTGGCAATTTATGGGCAAAAAACCAAGGTCGTCCAGCCCATGTGGAATTCGCTTTGGATGGCAAAGCCTCCTGCCCAGTTTGTTGTGTGCTGGACATCAGAATCACCTGCCCAGGCTTGCAGAGCCCTTTTGCCAACAGCCTGGGCAGGTGACTGCCTGCCCTGCTGCACAGCACAGAGACTCAGCAAGCCAGGTCAGGTGGCTGTGCTGTTTCCTGTCCAGTATGTGTCACATTGAGGGCACAATCCTAACCAACTTTCCAACACTGGGGTAAGGTCAATGCAGCTCTGAGGTAAAGGAACAAATATCCCCTTGCCTTGATGAGGCCTCCATGGCTCCCCCCCCCCAACAGCAGGATGCAGCACATGTCCCATTGGCACAGCTACACCAGTGTTGTAAAGTTGGTTAGGACTGCACACTGAATAAAAGGCTTCCAGAAACTCAGCAACCCAGACGTTTGGCAATGACATGATGACCTCATTGCCAAATGTCTGGCCCTGTTGCTGAAAAAGGTTGCTGACCCCTGGTGTATAGCAACACAGTAGAGACAATGTAAATTCAATAGTAGACTGGTCCTGTTATGAAGACTAGAAGAAGGAAGAACATCCCATCTGCGCGGGAATTGGTGAGACAGTGCTCTTTGTGTGATCCAGCACATGTGCAGAGTCCTGGACTTCCCAGGGTTCCAAGGGGCTATTGGATGTAAAGGGCTCTTGAGGCCTGTCAATAGGTGTGCTGGCCAAGGCATGGCTGTGGCTTGATTGCACTGGAGGATGACACTAGAACAATAGTTTTACTGGAACATCACAGATAGGATTGTTAGGATATTGGGGAAGGCCAACCTCAGGCCCATCTATTGACCTACCAAAAGTATATCTAAAGTTTTGTGGTCTGTGAAGGATAAGAGACTATCACTCTTTTTGGCTGGTATATACTGTATTCCTTGCAAAGTTGGAAAGGTCTACATAGGGACTACAAAAAGGAGCGTACTTACCAGGGTGAAGGAGCACAAACACCACTGTTGTCTAGAACAGTGGTTTCCAAAGTCCTCTGAGGGAGGAGTGGGTGTCCTTTGGGACACTGTCCTTTGCGGGGGCAGGTCTACAGCAGCAATGTGATCCCCAGGATCACGCTGCTACTGGGGATGGGAGGGTTTTTTTTACACTTACCAGCCTCCATTGCTGGAGTCCTGGGGGGAGGGTCCTGGGGGTCTGGGGAGCCTTCCGCAGGGCTCCCCATGCCTCCAAATACATTTTTTTTTAAACTGGGCCCTTCCAGTTTTGCGACATAAATCCCACAATGTGTTTTAATCTGTGGCTTGAAGACTCAAGCAACATTTGAAACTATGTGTTAGACTCACCCAGCTGAGTATGTTTGCATGCTTGTAAAACCATTTCCTGTTCGGCAAAAACAAACACACAAACCCTTTGCTGTCTGCTTTTGACCCTGGAGCACAGAAATTCCTTGAATCTTCTAATTTAACCTCCAGGGCTATCAAGAATAAAAGATTCCCTGTTGGAGCCAATCGGTCACTTTCCATTTTCTTTGGCTGCAGTACTATGTGTGCTTAGCTACATTCTACATTGAACTCAGTGGGGCTTGTGTCTGAGTTGACATGGATAGGATTGCACTGCTAGGGGTGTTGCCTTGAGTCTGCATCTTGGTATTTGCTGCCAGTGAAATGTAAAGGCAACTCCTTGTCCTTCATCCTGCACTTGCTTGTTTGCCCTCAAGGACAGAGCAATCTTTTTGTGCTTGCCTCTGCTTGCGTGTCTCTGCCTTGCCTCTCAGTGCCTGGAAAGCTGAGGTGGGGGAGCTCTCTCATCAACGCAGAGCTAAAAATATTCCCAGTGGCAGGACTGCTCAGTGGCTGACAGATGCCCTTCCACTGTGTCAGTGAGCTCAGGAACAGAGTCCTGCAGACAGGAGGAGATAGTCAGGTCTGAGGTGGAGGCAGAATCGGGGATCTCCTGGGCACAGAATCGGGATGCCCCTTCTCTGGAAATTCCTGCGTAGGAATTGAAATCGACTCTCTCCCCATGCCAGAGGATGTATCTGTGTCCCCACCTCTGCATTGGAGGACTCTTTGAAGTAACACGCAAGGGCATCACAGTTTTTCCAGCTTCGTAGAAGTTGGTGATTGAGAAATTGGGGATGGGGCCCTGTATGCTGCAACAGGCTGCCCAGGAGAAGGGGTAAAACTAGCTGCCTTTAAACTCTTCATCTGTAACAAAACCCATCAGTCAACCTTGTGTCTGCTGGGACCACATTGGAGTGTGCCTCTGGCCAGCTCAGTCTGTTCTGTGGCTCCCCTCGGAGCTGCCCATGGTTGAGTTTTGGTCCTTGCAAAAGCTCTTGATGCTGGAAGGTCTGGCTCACCTGATTGAGCTCACACTATCCTTTTGATCCCCTTGTGCTGCCTTGCCACTTCTGATGATGCCCAAAGCAAGATATTGGCTGTAGCTGCCAGGTTGTGCCTGCCGGCTCTTGGCTCTGCATCTCCTCTTCCTGTTTCCTGAATTTTGAAAAGGAAGAAGTGAATGGCTCAAAAGAGACGATGTGGAGGAGAGGTGGGCTAGCTGACATAACGTAGCAGCTGAAAGACTGGGCTGCAAATTGGGACCAGTTCAGATATTGCTCCTGCCATATATTCTCTCTAGGTGGCCATTCCCTCTTGGTCTCTGTCTTCCCTCCTTTTAATATGGGGATAATAATACTTGCCTACCTTGCAGCATCAAGGTAATCCATGTGAAGCGCTTTACGCATCTTGGAAGTGCCATAGAAATGCTAAGTATTTATTATTAGTGTCTACTGCTTCTCTAGCCCACCCTCTCCTCTCTCACCCCATACTTGTATATCCCTGTCATGTTCCCCCAAGGCATCTTCTTTCTAAAATGAAGAGCTCCAAACATCATAGCCTTTCCTTGTAAGCACGCTAGCCACTTGAGGCTATAGCACTGCCTTGTTGGCCATCCGTCTGCAGCGTTTTGTATCCCGACTAGCTGCCAGCTCTCTAGATTCTTTCCCAGCCACCCTTCCTGGGATTTTATTTTAAACCAGAGGTGCTGGGGTTTGAACTTGGGGCCAGAGACGTGCAGAGCAGGGGTAGCTCTTCCAAGTCCCGGCCCCATCCCCTTTGTGTCAGTCCTGCTGGGGTAGCTATGAAAGCTTGCTTCTCTTGCAGGCTGGCCGCTGGGTCCACCAGGTTCTGCGCAGGCATTGTAAGCACTGTGCGGCATTTGTCCATCGAGCTGAAGATGGCGGACTACTCCAACAAGCTCTATCAGCAACTTGAGCAGGAGACGGGGATCAAAACAGGTAAGGAGGCGAGGATCCAGTGCCTGCAGGGGTTTCTCGTATCGGGAGTCCAAGGTGATCCTTGCTGCCCCTTGTCTGCTATGCCAAGAGGCCCTTCATAAGTGGTGGCTCTCCTGCATTAAAAATCAGAGGGAAGAGCACCTGCCCTTATTAGCGCAGCATAACCTCTTTTTCCAGTGGCTGCTGCTGGTGTCTCCCTTTTTCAAAGATTTGAGTCCTTTTGGGACACAGACCTTTCTTTGACTTTTGAGAACTTTTGAGTAGATAAACGTTCTAAGTAATAGTACATTTGGTCTTGGTGCATTTGATCGCCTTGATTAATAAGAACATAAGAAGAGCCCTGCTGGATCAGGCCAAAGGCCCATCTAGTCCAGCTTCCTGTATCTCACAGCGGCCCCACCAGGTGCCCCAAGGAGGCATGAGACGACAAGATGCTTGTATCCTGTTGCCACTCCCTTGCACCCGGTACTCTGAAGTAGCCTACTACTGATGTAAAGAGGTTGCACAATCCATCATGGCCTATAGCCCATGATATACTTTTCTTCCAGAAATCCGTCCAATCCCCTCTTAAAGGCATCTAGACCAGATGCCATCACTACCTCCTGTGGCAAAGAGTTCCACAGATTAACTACCCGCTGGGTAAAAAAAGTACTTCCTTTTATCTGTTTTAACTCTCCCAACCCTCAGTTTTGGCGGATGCCCCCTGGTTCTGGTGTTTGGATTGATTACAACCCAGCTCATATAAAGGCCATTTAAATTCCAAGCCAGTAGAGGTGCAGCTTTTGGTTGGAGATGGGGACAACGCTGCCGAATCCTAACAGGATACTGGTTCTTGCTTTAGGTTACCTGAGGACTGGTTCCATCTCACTAGCTCAGACCCAGGACCGCCTGATCTCCCTGAAGCGCATAGCTTCCCGGCTCAAGTATGTGTAAAGTGGGGGAGGGGAGTGCAATACCTGAGCCCGTCTTTCCAGAGCAACCAGTGACCACCCAGTGTATATGTTCTGTGACAGAGTCATGGGGATCCCGTGTGAGATCATCCCACCAAAGAGAGTAGCGCAACTTCACCCGATGATCAACATCCACGACCTGGTGGGGGCCATGTACGTTCCAGAGGATGCTGTTGTGTCGTCTGCCGACGTGAGCCTCGCTTTGGCCAGTGCTGCCTCTCAGAACGGTACGGCCCCGCTGCAGGGCTTTGACACTTATTTTCTTAGCTGAGCTGCTTGGGAAAATGCATGTTGTAACGCAGTGCTCGAGGGGGAAAATTAAGGCTGTTCCACCCTGCTTTGGTTTTTAATTTGCAAAGTGCATGACGACCTTAGTTGTGTTCTCCTTCATAAGCACAGTGTGAAGTGCATTTCTGTTTCCATTTTACAGATGAGGGGACCAAGACTGAGGGCAGACCTTTACATTTCAACAAACGTGAGGCTGCTACCAAAAAAACCTCTGCCCTGCATCAAGCTCTCCCGCCTTGCCCTTGTCTTTCCTTCTCGGGCTTCACGTGATTGTGGCTGCCTCTGGTGAAGGAAAGGGAGATGCTGCCGAAGAGAGTTTGGTGCAGGGCTCCTGTTTTTGGTAGCTTGTAACATGTCAGTCTGCCTTTGGGCTGCAGTCTTGCAGTCCAATATGCTTACTCGGAAGAAAGTTCCATTGAATTCAGCAGGACTTCCAAATCTGTAATTTGTCAGAGAGGATGAATTGCTCCAAGCCTTGCAGGGCTCACATGATAGAATTCTTTCACATTCCAGTTTGGCTTTCCATCCACAAGGTGAAGATGAGCCAACATTGCAGTTTTGCATGATATTGCTTTGTTTTTAGCCTGAATTTCCATGGTTCTGTGTGTTAAATTCACAAAGCAAGACAGCCTAAGAGCAGCCCTGCTGGATCAGGCCAAAGGCCCATCTAGTCCAACTTCATCTCACAGTGGCTCACCAGATGCCTCAGGGAGCAAACAAGATACTTACATCCTATTGCCTCTCCCTTATACCTGGCATTCTGAGGCAGCCTACTTTTAAAACCAGGAGGTTGCACATAGCCATCATGGCCTGTAACCTGCAATGGACTTTTCCTCCATGAATCTGTCCAATCCCCTTTTAAAGGCACCCAGGCCAAACACCATCACCACCTCCTGTGGCAAGGTGTTCCGCAGATTAATTAGCCGCTGGGTAGAAAAGTATTTTCTTTTATCTGTTCTAACTCTTCCAACACTCCCTGTAAGTGGATGTCCCCTTGTTCTGGTGTTGTGAGGAAAAATAACATCCCTCCATCCACTCTGTCCGTCTCGTGGATATAATGTACATCTCAATAATTCCCCGCACTCCAGATGCCTCTTTTCTAGACTGAACCGGACACTAATCACCTGTATTCAGTGATCCTTCTGATGCTGCTGGCCACTAGTACATCTGGCTTCAGTGCTGTCTGTTCAGGGTCTTTCTCAGTCCTTTCTGTGATCCTTCAGCTCAGATATGCCAAAGATTGAACCTTCCATCTGTGTACCTGATGTGTGCTCTGCCAACTGAGCGGTAGAGCCAAAAAGAGATTGTGAAGCTACCTTAAGCAAAGCTGGCTTCTTGGTCCATCTTGTTCAGCATCGCTACACTGATTGACAACAGTTCTCTGAGGCATTTTTTTAACCTGGAGATGCTAAGGATTGAATATGGGGCCTTCTGCCTGCAAAGTGAGCTAGAGTCTTGTTCCCATATGCCCTGAACCCTTCATTGCTGAGCTGTACTGTAACTCCAATCAAGTCTTTGCACTTGCTCAAGAACATAAGAAATGCTTTGCTTGGATGGCTATTCTTGCAAGAGTCTCATCACGGCATGCTGGAAATTGACCTGCAATCTAACCTCCTCCTGTTTTGACTGACTGACTGGTGATTGGTTGGTAGGGCTCGCAGTTTGTCCGCTGGCATATTGGCGTCTTTGGTGCTCTGTTGGATTGTGCACTTTGTAATGACTTCACTTTGGCCAGGGGGAGGCAGCAAGCGCTGATTGTATAGCAGCTTTTATCTGAAGAGGGCTGCTTCAAGCCCTTGGCAGTCTGTATGCTGACTCTCCCTTTCCCACCTTCTCTTCCCAGGTGTCCAGGTCCATGAGCGAACAAGTGTCATCCATGTTGTGGGCCAAAAGGGCAGCGTGGCTGGAGTGGAAACCGACAGGGGGATGATTGAATGCCAGTATTTCGTTAACTGTGCTGGGCAGGTTAGATGCTGATTGTGTTGTGTATCTCTTGTCGCCAAGGGGTCTGTTGGCTCAGTGATGCTGTGAATGATGTTGGTTTTCCCCTTCAGTTGGTTCTGGGTAATGCATTGCGGGATGTTGCCAAAGAGAGTTCCCAAAGACAGTGTCGTCCTTGAAACGTGGGAAATGTTACTTCAGCTCTTAGACTGCTATCGTAATCCAGATCTGTGGGTGCTTCCATCTGTACTGTCTTAAGAACAGCGCAAATTCAGCAGTCTGCACCACTAGTGTCCTTGAACTGAGTGCATGGATGCCTGGGGTGGGGTGGGGTGGGGAGTAATAACCTACCTTTCTTCACCCCTTCCAGTTAGGTACTGTGTATAGTCACTGCTTGGTTTTGAAAGTCACACACGACCCTGTGACAGGGATAAATGATATAGAATGAGATAGAATCTGCTTTCTTTGGATAATTTTATTTTGACAAGGTCATAAGAACATAAGAAGAGCCCTGCTGGATCAGGCCAAAGGCCCATCCAGTCCAGCTTCCTGTATCTCACAGCGGCCCACCAGGTGCCCCAGGGAGGCATGAGACAACAAGATGCTTGGATCCTGTTGCCATTCCCTTGCACCCGGTACCAGTAGCCCACCACCTTTGTAAGGAGGTTGCACAATCCATCATGGCCTATAGCCCACGATGGACCTTTCCTCCAGAAATCCGTCCAATCCCCTCTTAAAGGCATCAAGACCAGATGCCATCACCACCTCCTGTGGCAAAGAGTTCCACAGATTAACTACCCGCTGGGTAAAAAAGTACTTCCTTTTATCTGTTTTAACTCTCCCAACCCTCAGTTTTAGCGGATGCCCCCTGGTTCTGGTGTTGAT
>JAJKFI010000011.1:17071652-17108696 GCA_029204185.1 Lerista edwardsae
GGGGAATAAGAACATAAGAACATAAGAAGAGCCATGCTGGATCAGGCCAAGGGCCCATCTAGTCCAGCTTCCTGAATCTCACAGCGGCCCACCCCAGGTGCCCCAGGGAGGCAGGAGACAACAAGATGCTTGCATCCTGTTGCCACTCCCTTACACCCGGTACCTGTAGCCCACCACCTTTGTAAGGAGGTTGCACAATCCATCATTGCCTATAGCCCACAATGGATCTTTCCTCCAGAAATCGGTCTAATCCTCTCTTAAAGACATCAAGACCAGATGCCATCACCACCTCCTGTGGCAAGGAGTTCCACAGATTAACTACCCGCTGGGTAAAAAAGTACTTCCTTTTATCTGTTTTAACTCTCCCAACCCTCAGTTTTAGCGGATGCCCCCTGGTTCTGGTGTTTTGAGAGAGGGAAAAGAACATCCCTTTATCGACTCTATCCCTTCTATGCATAATTTTGTATGTCTCAATCATGTCCCCCCTCAGGCGCCTTTTTTCTAGACTGAAGAGCCCCAAACGCTGCAGTCTTTCTTCATAAGGGAGGTGCCCCAGCCCCGTAATCATTTTATCACAGCAGACAGTTGTACACTGTGCAGCCTATAGCTATCCCCACCTTCCCACCATCCTCCTCCTTGGCAGCAGGTCTGATGCCTTGTCTGATTATTGCAAAGCATACTTGGCTCTGCTTTACGTTGCCTGCCTTGGTTTCAGTGGGCGTACGAGCTGGGTCTTTCCAACGAGGAACCAGTCAGCATCCCGCTTCACGCCTGCGAGCACTTCTACCTCCTGACACGCCCCTTGAAGACACCGCTGGAGAGCAGCATGCCAAGTGAGGACACTTCCCCTCTTTTCTTGCTTTTAACTCTTCGGGGCACAATCTTAACCTGGAGTTAGGCCGGCACAGTTAGGATAGCAAAATTTGGCCAGCACAAGAGCCACCATAAAGTGGATTTGGACCACGCTTGGAGTCAGGGAGGATGGCACGTGTCTGTGTGCTGGCCTCTGTGCAGGTGCCCAGAGCCTTTGATGAGAAGGGGCTGCAGCCCAGATTCAGATTGCTTTGCATGCAACAGATCCCTGGGTTCAACCTCTGCAGTTAATAGCAGGACTGGGAAAGGAGCCTCTGTCTGAAAGCTGGCAAGTGCCATTCAGAGTGAACAGTTCTGGGCTAGCTTTGGGGTGATGGTGAATCATATATTTGAAGGAGGAGGAGTTGTTCTAGGAAGGAGTCGGGGGGGGGGACGGGGACTCCTCCCCCCACACCAGCTCCACGTCTCTCTGCAGAATTTTCCCCCTTGCAGTCCTCAGCTTGCTTACTTGCAAGTCCCATTAAATTCAAGAGACCTTCTGAATAGCTGTGGGTAGCAAGAGAGTACTGTATTCTTTGTCTGCAGATCATTCTGAATGGTTGTGGGTGCAGCAGAGATGGTGGAAATATCAAGGTTGGCTGATGTCTGGCTGGGATGCCAAGGGCCTTGAATAGAAGCAAGACATTTTGACAGTCCCTTGCCCATGTGTGCAGGAAACAAGGTGCAAGATACAGACCAGCTGCCTCTCCCTTTGCTGGGCTGATTTCTCTCCCTTTGCGCCTGCAGGGAGCCACCTGCCTGGGTTCACAGGAGCACTTCTTTCCTTTCCCTTATTAGCGATCGTGGACCCTGACGGGAGGATCTACATTCGTGGCTGGCAGGGGGGCATTCTCTCGGGGGGCTTTGAGAAGAATCCCAAGCCTATCTTCACGGAAGGCCGGAATCAGCTGGAGATACAGAACTTGCAGGAGGACTGGGACCACTTTGGTAGGCTGGAAAGGAAGCCATGGGAGGCACTGGCTGCAAAGAAGGGCATCCCAAATTGTCTGTCTGCTTGGAAATAACATCAGCTTGTTGGCTCTGGTGGCCCCATTGTGTAAGGCAGTGTCATTAATCCAGACAATTTTAATTGTAATAACAGCAATACCAGCCACAAAAGCTGTATACCAAATATCAGTAATGCTCCGGAGGGAGGGAGGGAGGTGACCTTTGTGCTTCCACATTCACTGAACGGACTTTGTTTATAAAGTCCCACCCCTTCCTCTGGCATGCTCCACACGTATCAACATAATACTATAGCACTGCATGTCTCTCTGATCTCATCCTGCCATGTAGAATGGATGATGTCTGAACAGATAGTGTGCACTGCTCTGAAAAAGCTGTGCACACCCCAGAATGGACTTTTTTTTGACCTGGGTCTTTGTTGGGATGTGGGTGGGCAGTGAGGTTTTAGAGTCCTGCACTCTGCATGTTGCCCATCCCTGCACATGGATAAATGATCTTCTCTGAAAGACTCTGTCTTGTCTCGGGGTGGGGAAATAGAGCCACTTCTGAGTGCCCTTCTTCGGAGGATGCCGGGACTAGAGACCCTGGAGATCATGCAGCTGGTGAATTGCCCAGAATCCTTCACTCCAGACATGCGATGCATCATGGGAGAATCGCCTGCCGTGCAGGGTTACTTTGTCCTGGCTGGGATGAACTCTGCTGGCACGTCTTTTGGCGGGGGAGCAGGCAAGTAAGTGGCTTGCCCCTTGCGGTCTACGTAGGGGAGGGCAGTGAGACCCAATGCCCTCTGTAGCTACAGGAGGCACTGCAAATTTTACTTCCACCATGTGCCTTCAAAGCCCTGCTACCTGGAGGTAGCCTCTAGTGTCTCTATAGATTCATCTCCTGTTCTCCCCTTAGAGAAATGAATAAACAAATTTCCCCTGTTTGGGACATGACTTCTGGGTCATGGAGTTACACATCTGATATCAGGATGCAGAACTCCTGCAGGCACAGACCCTTGTGCTCAATGTAATCGCCTGGCCCTGCTTGTCTCCCTCTCTGGGCAGGTTCCTGGCTGAATGGATGGTGAACGGCTACCCCTCCGACAATGTGTGGCCCCTGGACTTGAAACGTTTTGGCGCTCTACAGAGCAGCCGCACCTTCCTCCGCCACCGTGTCATGGAAGTTATGCGTAAGTCAGTGATGCTGCTGTACAGGGACCCTGATCTACTTCTTTGTACAAACTCTTCATTCATTATCATCTTTAGAGTTTCTTCTCCTGGGTTCTCCTGCATTCAGAGCAGGATATCCCGCTCCAGTTAGAAAGGTGATAATGTCCTTTCCAGTCCTTTTGATGCTGTGATTCTATGGCCCTTCTAGCCCTAATGTATGACCTGAAAGTTCCCCGCTGGGATTTCCAGACTGGCCGGCAGCTGCGGACATCTCCCCTCTATGACCGGCTGGATGCCCAAGGAGCAAGGTGGATGGAGAAGCACGGCTTTGAGAGGGCCAAGTTCTTTGTGCCTCCCGGGAAAGGTAGGAGCACTTTGTGTCCCTAGGCAGCCCTGGGGACAAGATGGGTGCCCAGGCCCTACTTGGTCTTTTTTTTAAAAAAAAGTCCTGTGTTCCTTTTCCGTCAGATTTGTTGGCCCTGGACCAGAGCAAGACCTTCTACAAGCCCGACTGGTTTGACATTGTGGGCGCCGAGGTCAAGTGCTGCAAAGAAGCTGTCTGTGTCATTGACATGTCCTCCTTCACCAAGTTTGAAATTAGCGTAGGTGTGGTGCCTGGGGCGGGCAATCCTCCGAGAACGAGAAGGTCTTTACCTCTCAGCAGAAGCTGTGACGCCCTTGCTTGATACGTGTGTGTGTGTGCATTTTTCAAAGAAGAAAAATGTTTTGCAAAGCAAAAGCAATGAGATGATGGTTCCCCGACAGTCTAAAAAAGAGGCAAAAGACTCCAACAACCAGCTACTGGAAAAGACACTCTGTTAGGGTGATGGACAGTTGCTCTCCCACTGCTAAATATAAGAGGAATACTGCTTTAAAAGGTGGTCCTACTTTACCACACTTAAAAAAAAAATTTTTGTGAGTGGCCAGGTGAGCCAATAGGCTTTTTGCATCCCCTGGCTCCTCTCCTCCTCCACCAGGCACCTTGTAGGTGCTCCTCTGATCTTTAGCAGGAGGAGAGCAGCTGTCCCCAACCCCCTGCCCCAACAGAGCCTCTCCTAGTGCTTGTTTGCAGTTGTTCCTTCTGCTTGGTTCTTAGGTTGCAAGCAGCTTTGGGGCAAGGAACTCTGGTTTTGTAAGCCCTTTTGTGTTGTTGTTTTTCATGTTGAAAAGCGGCATGGAAATATTCAATATAGAAAGTACTGTACAGAGGTGGATCTAAGGGGGGCAAATCTCTAGGTTTTGCAAGAAGCCTTACCTTGCAGTGGAAAACACTCCTCTCCTGCACTGTTCTAGCCAATCCTCACAGGGAAAAGCAACATCTTGGCGTTGCTTACTGGCTACAGCAGCAAGGGAGTGGAGGGATTTACATGACAGGGTAAGGCTTCTTGCAACACTTAGAGCTTTGCCCTCCCTGTAGATCTGCCTCTGGTACTGTATGTATGTGCATAAAATATATTAATACATACTGAGGTGTTTTTTGTTTTGTTTCATGCTGTGCTTCTTTCCACACAAGAAGCATTGTCCTGAATTGGAAGTCAACAGGCCAACCTTCTTCCAACCATGACCACTCAAATGCCTTCAGGAAGCTCCCAAGCATGGTTTTTGGAAGCAGAACCTTCCCCTGTTTGTCCCCAGTATTTGTTGGTTTAGAGGTGTCCTGCCAATAGATGGACCTGTCCTTCACGTGTGTATTAGTTTTAAAGCCGTCTAAGCCTGTGGCTATCTCCACACTTTGCGGCAGTGAACTCCAACTGGAATGCACGTTGTTTGAAAAAAATAACTTCATACCTTTTAAAGTGGTATTCCTCTTTGGCAGAGGGGGGCAACTGTTCGTCACCCCAACCGAGTGTCTTTTGCAGTGGCTGGTTGTTGTAGTCCTTTAATATAAGTATTTATAGCCTGTCGTTTTCGGTCCTGCAGGGACAGAAAGGGAACTTAACAAGTTGAGACACACAATAAAACCTGAAACAATGAAATAATATTAAATAAAAGCTATAATACCTCAATTGAGTTCTCACTTCCTGTTGTCTGCCTTGAACTTCCTGCCAATTTCATCTGGAGACCCAGTTTCAATGAGACAATATGATAAGAGGAGAAATTTTTTTTTCTGTGAAAGAAGTGGGTGCACCCCCTTCAAATACACATCAGATATAATAGGCAAAACACATAGAGCTTCCTTTTGCTTGAGCTTGAGCCACCATGGTTTGATGTTGTCAAGCTATTGAACTAGGGGAATGGAACACACTTGGCCTCTCCATCACACTGCCTTACCTAGATAGACGGGTTTGCTGCCCAGTTGGTTGGACTTGTCTCTTGCTAGACAGACTAGCTACTCCAGGCAGGAGGGCAGACTCTGAATGTACACCTGGCTAGTGGATAATGAGAGTTCTGAACAAGGTTTGTTGCAAGAGGATTTTACAGCAGCCGTAAAACATCTGAATCTGCACAGGAACTTCTGGGGAATTGTGTCCCAGAATAGAGAAGAAAGAGGGGGGAAATGGGGCATTCATCACGTGTGTGACCTTCTTTCCTCCTCTCAATCCTGCAGTCCACAGGGGACCAGGCCTTGGAGGTCCTGCAGTATCTCTTCTCCAATGACCTGGACGTGCCAGTGGGACACATCGTGCACACAGGGATGCTCAATCCCAATGGAGGGTATGAGAACGACTGCAGCGTGGTCCGCCTGAACAAGCGCAGGTGAGACTGTGCGGCTTCTTTGTGGCTCGCGTGTTCACTTGCTTATTCTGTTCTGCCTTCCTGTTCCAGGCCCCGTCACAACCCCCTTTCCCTGGGTTTGTTCACCTGCTTGGACGCAGCCGTGGGCAGAAAAGCTCTGCTGGCATTTAATGGAGAAAAACAACAACGCTTCTTTCCTTTCCACGGAAGTACTTTTGTCTATTTGGGCTCCGCTGTTCAGATCCAATGGGGTCCGTTTCAGATCCAAGCCTGGGCTTCACGCAGCATAAAATTACCTTCTAGACTTGCTGTTGTAGGAGATGGTGATGGTCGCTGGTTCAGATGGCTCTAAAGGGGACTGGACAAATTCAGGGAGGAGGGGGAGGTTTGTTTTATTTCTTCATTGTATTGAAAATACTTTTTATCCCACTTCTTGGAGAAAGGGAACCCCAAGAGAAGGTTCCTGGAGGGTGTGTCTTTTCTCCGCCCTTCCTGGAGATGCTGCCAGTGACTGAAGCGTGTGCTCTGCCACGGAGTTGTGGCCCTTCCCATTCTTAGGTGGCTTGCCATTTTTTTTTTTTAAAAAAAATTATCCTAAAATAGCACAGTCAGTACAGAAAGCCAAGAATTAGTCCAACTGGAAAATTGCAGTAACTCAAGAAGCAGTGCCGTCCAACACAGGTGTATGGTAAGGAGTGGCAGGGCCAGAACAATTCCCAGTTAGCAGACTGATGACACCCTGTCGACTGTGTCTCCGAATGCCTGACCTTTCTTCAGCTCTGGGTCTTCAGGCACAGCTCTGACTGTGTGCTCCAGGGTGGGGGGATTTTTGGAGCCTGATCTCTAGAGTTACTCTGGCGCAGTAGCATCCCTGGAGGGAGGGGGCTGGGTGCTAGGTTTTGCAAGGCCCCTTCCTTACCTTGCCATGGAAACCACTCCTCTCCCTCGCTGTCATAGCCAGTGAGCAACGCAGAGCAACTGCTGCATGTGGAGACGGAGTGCAGGCTGGGTGTCCCTTGTGCAGCTCCAGGGCCTGGAGTCCTGTACTTCCCAACTTCATGCAAGTGGCGTGTTCCAGGAAGAGACTTGACCGAGCCTGTCTGTGTTCTGGAAACTGCTGTGGTTGATTCCCCAACGTGTCAGCAGACTTCCTGTAGTCATCCCTTTCCCCGCACTTAATGGTTTCGATGTCCTTTGTGTTCCAGCTTCTTCATGATTTCTCCCACAGACCAGCAAGTCCATTGCTGGGCCTGGCTGAAAAAGCACATGCCTGATGACAGCAATCTGCTCTTGGAAGATGTCACCTGGAAGTACACAGGTAAGGCAGGACAAAACAGGACAGCTGTCGAACCCTGGCCCAGCTGGAGTGATTTGGAGCCAAGCTTAGCAGGATATCCATGTCTTGGCTCATTCAGAGCATGGGCTTGGTGTTATAGCTTGTTGGGCAATAAGCCCAACAGGCCTGGCCAGTACACTGCATGACCTACTGTATGGATTTGCTACCAAGAGCATGTCGTGGACTTGAGGGCAGCCTGAGCAGCACTTCCAGGCAGAGGCTTGTGGGTTTCTCAGCAACCTCAGTTTACAAAGTTCCCTGAAGACTGAGAGTGCAATCCTAACCTGGAGTTAGGATGGCCCAGTTAGGCTAGCAAAGTTTGGCCAGCACCAGGGCCACCGTAAAGCATGTTTGGGCCACTCTCAGAGTCAGGTGGGATGGCACACCTCTGTGTGCTGGCCACTCTGACTCCGAGAGTGGTCCACATACTTCACGGTGCCCCTGGTGTTGGCCAAAACTTGCTGGCCTAACTGGGCTGGCCTAACTCCAGGTTAGGATTGCACTCTGAATCTTTGAAAGCCACCAGCCTGGAGACACCTTGCTGGATTGTAAAAAACTTGCTGTGGTCATCTAAAGGGCTTTGCTGTACAGGTTAGCTCTACAGGGAAGATTTGTGGCAATTGGAGAAGCTACAGTCTGCTGGCTAGATCTGGCCTGTGCCACCTCCTTGTGTCCTGAGTGTACCTTGGTGCACACTTGTACCTTGGTAGGACACTATCATAGCCCTCACCTTGCGTCCAAAGCATGAGCTCATTTTGACATGTAAGTTCCTGTTTTGCTTCTGAACCTTGAATCTCAGGGCATGATTTTGTCTTTGCTGTTAATAGCTGGAGTGGAGTTCGGCTCTCCATGGTGTGGCTGCCAAAAATAGTCAAGGGTTGAGTTTCCCATCCTCTCCTTGTATAGCCTAGGCACATGCACCTGTATTGTAGCATCAGTGCGCCTGTGAAGGCAATGATGTGGAGTGGGGCTGGACCCTTCATGGGGACATGGTTTTTGTATTATTTGAATGTACTGTGTTTTAAACCTGTTTCAATTGTTCACCACCTTGATTGTACAGCTAAGACGGCAGAGGGAAAGTACCCCGTGAACTTGACACAGAGTGGTGGTTTCCAGGTGCAGTGCTGTTTCAAGCACAATGCACATGCTGAGCAGTGTGTAAAGTTATTTTTTGTGGTCACCTGGGACATCTTTTCATAATCCTATAAGAAGCCTGATTGGTGTGAACGGTTGAAGAGCAACTCTTGATCGGCAATTTGACAGCACAGTTTTTTTTCACAGCACAATGAAAATATTTTTTCATAGCAGTTGAATTGGTCTTTCTCCTCACAGCACACTGACCTCTGTGGTGTTCTCTGTGATCTTTGCCTCTTGTGATGTCTCTTTCACCTTCCAGGAGTCTCTTCTGGATTCTGTGGCTCTGGTTCTAGGGTAACTGCCTGTCGTAACCAATTCAGCCAGTGGACAATTCGGTACTGCAGACAGTTGCCCTAAAAACAGAGCCACAGAACCCAAAGGAGTTGTTCAGCAATTTTCAGCTGCTGTGCTCCAAACTCCTGTGGCACACCTGCAGACCTTTTGTGGCACATCAATGTGATGCCACACACCAGAGGAAAATTGCTGCTTGGATGCTTCTTCAGCCCCAGTCAAAAAGGTTTTGCATCTCTTCCGTGTTTTGTATCTTTCTCTTGTCCCAGTGCAGCTTTACTTTATCTGTGCCTATGAGTCTTTCCTTTCGAATTATGGTGTTGGAGAAGACTCCTGCGAGTCCCCTGGACTGCAAGGAGATCCAATTGGTCAATCCTCCAGGAAGTCAAACCTGATTGCTCCCTGGAAGGACAAATCCTGAAGCTGAAGCTCAAGTACTTTGGCCACCTCATGAGAAGAGAGGACTCTTTAGAAAAGACCCTCATGCTGGGAAAGATTGAAGGCAAGAGGAGAAGGGGGTGGCAGAGGATGAGATGGTTAGATAGTGTCACCAAAGCAATGAACATGAAATTGGGTGAACTCAGGAAGCTAGTGGAGGACAGAGAGGCCTGGCGTGCTGTGGTCCAGGGGGTCGCGAAGAGTCGGACACGACTTAGCGACTGAACAACAACAACATGAGTCTTTCCAAGCCATTAAGCGATGTGATGAGCACATGCAAGAAATCTGAAATGAGGAGCCGACTGTGAGACTTTTCCTTTTATCCTGCAGGTTACTTAGTGATAGCAAACCTTGTGCTTTTCTCTACCCAGCTCTGAATCTGATTGGCCCACGATCCGTGGATGTCCTGTCAGAGCTGTCCTATGCACCAATGACCCCGGAGCACTTCCCCTCCCTCTTTTGCAAGGTACGTATCTGTTCAGTTTGGTTTAACAGTGAGCAGGTGGGGTTGGGAGAAGAAGCCCCTTTCAGTTTGCTTTTTGGGCAAAGGAAACTGAAGCTTACTTGGCTTAGCTAGAGACATGTGCAATGTGCATATCCCTCACTTTTTCTCCCCCCCCCTCATTTAAAATCTACAAGCCTTAAGAGGAGGAATGGCATTGACAGGATGCCCCTGGTGAATGCAGTGTTTTGGAGTTGGTTTCAGGGAGGGGCCACGGCTCAGTTGCCAAACAACTTTTGCATGCTGGCATACTGTAGTGAAGAAGAGACTGCCATGAACTCGCTTCATGGCCTCAGTCCTTCCATCTGCAAAATGGGTCTAATACTCACAGTACAGACTTCTTGTTGTAAAGACATTAAGGTAACGGCAACGATGGGAACAACAAACGACCTGGGGGAACACTGGGTGGGACTTAGGCGGGACATCCAGGTGAGTGGCAGCCCGTCCGCGGTGATCCGCAGCTGCCCTGGCCTTGGGGGGGGGCTCCTGCTCGCTGCGGAGGACGGGTGAGGGTCACACCAGGTGCCTGGGCGAGCAGCAGTGGGGCGCGCGAACCAGGGGCAGCCCCCCCCCCCGAGGCCAGGACAGCTGTAGAACGCTGCGGACAGGCAGCCAATCACGCGGAAGCCCTGCGGAAGTCCCGCCCAGTGTTTGTAGATCCCATCGCTGGGTAACGGGGTGTGAAGTGATTTTCATAGTGCTATAAACTGCATTGTTATAATACAGAAAGTACTACGTTATAATTTTGGCAGTATCTGCCAGTAGGACTGGAAAATACCTGAAGTCCTGGTGAGTGGCTGTCAGAGTAAACACTGCTGAGCTACAAGGCCAAAAGTCTGACCTGACAGAAGGCAAGTTTTGTGGAGTGCAGCAGTTTCCAGATCATGTGTCTTGGAGAACCTAGGGGATCCTCAAACTGGTGGTGGTGGGTTCCCTTGTGCATTGTGATGGATCTTTCCCTGCGGAGAGGAGAGGAGAGGGCTTGGTGTGCCTTAGGTTCATGTGAGATGGTGGCAAGGCTAACCAGGCCAGGGCAGTGCCTTGCATGAGCTGAGATTGTGTCCCTCGATTGTGTCCCCGAGATTGATTGAATACAATTCTGTGCAGTATAAAGAGCTTCTGCAGTAAACCTTTCCCTGGCAGTCAAACTGGTGTGTAAGAATTGCCTGAAGGCTGGAGGTTTTGCTGTGCTTTTAGGGGCAGCCTAGTGCTGATTGGGGCTGGTTTAAAGCTGTGATTTAGCAAGCACAATATTGTACCACTCTTTCTGCAGTGCTTCCATTGCAGAAATTTGGAGCCTCATGTACAGTCTGAAACAGCTATGGGAGGAAAGAACGTGGCTGTCTTCAAGAAATGGGTAGATGCACTTATGAAAAGCTTGGTCTTTTCAAACGCTTAACAATCAACCTAAAGGCCAAACCAAGCTAAAGGATGTGTTCTTCCAAATCAGCCTGCTAGATCCCAAGCTCTGCACCAGACTGCATCTCTTGACCATGACTGACATCTTGTTGGTGGGCCCAGGAACTGGGGCCTTTTGGGTGGTGCAGAAGTTTTTTTCCCAGATCAACATCCAGGTAGTTCCCAGGTCCAGGAACACTTGTTTTAGAATGAGCTAAAATGTTTTTTGTTAAATAAAACCCTTCTCCCCCTGCAAATGTTTTAAATGCTGCTACCTTTGCCTTCATGGATAACTTTTAAAATGTGCGTGTGCAGCTTTTGATCTCTTGGAAAATTGATCCAAAGACTGAGTAAATAAATTATGCAGGTTCTTCTATGGGTGCCGCCATTTTGGATCACTCTAATCTGTGTTGATCCTTCCTCTGTAATAATCTTGGGGTCTCTTACCCCTCTTTTCTGAGGCCATCAGAAATGACCATAGCAGGAGAGATGATGGGGGAGAGAGAGGCATTTGTGCTGCAAGAAAAATATCCTTTTCCAAGCTATGCAAGGATTCTTCTTGTTCTCTTAGTCTGCTGATTACCATAGCACAGCGTTTTCCCAAACTGTGGGTCAGGATTCACTTGGTGGGTCCTGTGAACCTCCAATGAAAACCTGGGTGATGGAAAGATCAAATAACTAATAGCCTCAAGCTACGGGGCTGTTCAGAAATCAGCTAGCTGCTAATTGCTCTGCCAACAGCTGAGCTCCTGCAGTTTGCAAGCTTGTATAAATATTGGAAGATAAATGTTTGAGTGTCTTTTCTCTGGTGACTTTTTTTTTTGCCAAGTCTGTCAATGATGGGTAGTGGGGGCAGGTGAAGGCTGGATCACATAACTGAGCTCCTCAAGCCTTGAGGCTATTAGTTAAGACTGTCACATGATGAGAAATGGATCAAGGTTTTTATTGCAAATAAAATATTTGAAAGTAAATTAAAAAGGTGATCTAGAGAAAAAAAATATTAGGTCTCATAAAGCTATGTGATAACTGATAGAATGTCATTTTAAAAAGTGGGTCCCGGTGCTAAAATGTTGGAGAACCACTGCCATATTGGATAACTGCGGGATCAGGTTAATTTAAACCTCTTGAGGAAATGATCAGGTTGAAATACAGAAACTGCCTCATGCAGAGCCCAGCCCACTTGTCTCTTCTCTTCTGCCAGTGGCTCTCTTAAGAGATCTGTCCAGGTCCCACTTCCTGAGAGTTTAAATGGGGCATCCTGCCTGCTTGTGCAAAGCATGTGCTTTGCCACTGAATTTAAGGTCTCCCTGTTAGCATTTAGTTAGTGTGTTAGGTTATTCAGAGTGCTTCACATACATTATCTCAGTAACACAAGCAGCCTGCCAGGGAGGTCGTTGTTATTATCCCCATGTTATTGATGGGAAGGCTGAGAGATGTCGGCTTCTCAGAGGCCATCCAGCACGTTTGTGGTCAAGATGAGAGTCGGACCAGAGACTTGCTGATTTTGTAGCTCGGCCTCTGTGCTATATAAAACTCACTCGCGAACCACAGTAGCTTGTTTCCTCTTTTGAAATTATGTCTCCTCCTAGCACAAGTGATAATGTATGTTCTGCAAGACTGGTTGGAAAACCACATGGGGACTTGGATCCTTGGCCTCTGTGAGCCAGTTGGGTGTCTTCCTCCTGCCCTGAGCCTCCCTCCCTAATTATTGTAGGGTGTCGATCATAAACTTTCCAGCCGCAAGGCGATTGCAAGGGATTCTTGTATGCTTTCTAGAATGCCTGCCGTCATTCTGGCACGCAGATAAAACTTGCAGGTTTGCTTGTGTTTGTTTTTACGGATGTGCCTTCCACGTTCCTCCCCTCTCTCCAACATGTACAGCCCTTCTGTCCACAGACAGAGAATCTTGTGTCCTTCCTCTGCTGACGGTGAGTGTGGGCAAAGGAACCGTTCCGACGGGGCAGCCTGTGGTGCCCCTCCCATCCTCCTGGAAGACCTCGCAGCCATTTTTTCCCCACTTAGCAAGCCAGGGAGCTTCACAGGAAAACCTCTTCCTTGCCTGGTTTGCAGGCACTGTCCATGGTCTGCTGATGTTTGTTGCCAGCCCTCTGGGCATTGGGACCTTGGGTGTCCAGACGGACTACGTGATGGCGTCTGCCTTGTATTGAGGATTTTGTCCTGCTGACCTAAGTGGCAAGAGCATGTGGGGAACTTGTTTCCAATTATGAATTCCAGGTGGGGAGCCATGTTTCTCCATTGCCGTTTCTCCATAGAAGGGTGTGATCCCGGGCGGCCCTCGTTCCAGCTGTGCCACGGAAGGCACTGTCTCAGTTCATGTGTGCCAACAGCGAAGCCCTATAAGCCTGGCCAATGCCTTCTGTGAGCTGACCGTGCCTCTGAAATGTATCCCAGAATTCTTTGCAAGGGATTCCACAATAGGCAAAGCTTGATGGAAAAATTGTGAAGCTGGAAAGTTTGAAAGGCAGGTCCTAATCTGTATCAAAACAAGACACTTTGTACCTACAGCAAGGCATTTGTCCCATCTTCCTGAAAGCTGTACTGCTCCTTCCCCCGCAGAACTGCTATTAAGAGTTAGTTGTGTTCTTCTGAACATGCCATCTCAGTTGACTTCCCTGTAGTTTTGGGTGACTGTCTCTCACCTCGGCCTTGGTGGGCAAAGTGAGTGACTGCTCGCTTTAGAATAAAATCCTCTAGATTTTCCAAGCATCGCACCGACTGAACTCTTCTGGGTCTTGTCCCTTTTTCTGCAGGAGATGAGTGTGGGTTATGCCAATGGCATTCGGGTCATGAGTATGACGCACACTGGAGAGCCGGGATTCATGCTCTACATCCCAATTGAGGTGAGAGACATTTGTAGCATTTGACTAGATGAACTGCTTTGTGGGGACTTTGGGGCAGCCGTTGTTGAGGAAACAAATCCCTTGCTTTTCTCAAGGAAGGTGCAATGTGATCCAAGATCCACATCTAAGGGGCGTTTTTTCTTACAAGTACTGGTGACAATAAAACCTGCATCGACTTTTCAGGCTCCTAAATTTGGCCAAAAGGAAGTTCTATCTACCTTCAGTGTTGCTTTGGAATGGGGGTGAGCTGGTCAAATAAACTCAATTGCACCCGTCTGGATCAGGCCAAGAGGCCATTTAAGGTGCCAGGTGTGTTTGTCAGGCTACTAAGATGTGTTTTTGTCCCTTTGCTGCAATATTCACATTTGCTGTATATAATTGAGATAACATTCCAGTGCCAGACTTTGGAGACTGATCTAAAGCCAGAAAGGCTTAGATTCCCTGAAAGGCTGTTGGAAGCTGCATTTTTTGCCAGTACACAAAGTTTCTTGGCTCTCTGCTTTAAAACCTAATTTGCTTTTATGTTGTGGGCACAATTTGATAAAAAAAAATGTACTCTGTGACTTCTAGGTACTGGCTAGTGGTGACTTGCCTTGGCAGTGAAATTGCCTGTCTAAAAAACCTGGAATCTTTCCTGGAAAGCTGCTGCCTTTAGACATTCTGCAAATTAGGCTGAATAAGGGCTCTGCGGAAACTTGGCCCCCAACTTTTGAACAGTGTGGATGATGCAGTCAAGCAAGGGATTGCTCATGTTTCTTAAGAATATGTGATTCTAGTTGACACTGAGTGGATCATATGCAGTTTTCATAGGTAATCTCAAAACTGCCCCGTACACTCCAAATAAGGATGCAAGTGGGTGCAGAAGCATGGGGAATTCCTTTATCCATTTTTCTCGGAAGAATCAGCTTCTTTGGGTGGTCTTCAGTGGATTTTGATGCGGGGTGGTGGGGGTGGTGGAGTTCTGCCACATGCAGTATTATGCATCTGACTGGTGTTCTGTCAGCCTTTCACTTTCCAGAGTTGCAGAGGGCTGCCATTCTGAGGATGGACTCTGAAATGGTTCTGTTTTGTTTTTTTTTTCCCCCCTGCAGTATGCTCTGCATGTGTACAATGAGGTCATAAGCGTGGGACAGAAGTACGGGATCCGGAATTCAGGCTATTATGCCCTTCGCAGCTTGCGCATAGAGAAGTTTTTTGCCTTCTGGGGCCAAGATCTGAATGCTTTCACTACGCCCCTGGAATGTGGGCGCGAGTTCCGGGTGAAACTAGATAAGGTGCAAGATGTTGCAAAGAGCTGGGCAGGATTGGTCGTGGTGGGAGCACTGAAGCAAGTCCCAGCCTGCCAAAGCAGGCCTCCCTGGGGTCTGGAACTTGGGACATCTGCCATGTGGTTCCTGACTTGTCCTGCCACTTTGCAGGCCTCCCTGCAGAATGGACATGTGCTGGGGAACGTTCCGTCTCTGCCTAATTCTGTCAGTGGCCTGGGCAAGTTGCCCATTTCCCAGTATCATTGTGTTCTGCTAAATGGGACTATTCGTGCTTTACTTGATGAGCAGGGTAAGCAATTGTTCCGGGGGCCACAAAGACGCAGTTCATGAGGTTGGGTGGATATGGGATCTATAGAAGCCATGTAAGCCTGCATAGGGTTGCTGTGGCCACCAGGTAGAGTAAAATGGCCATGATGGATTTGTACCCATGGTGTATTTATACACCTTTGAAAAATGGTGGTGTAAAAAAAAAATGAAGCTCCCCATGAAATTGAACTCCAGGGGTGCATTCACCCTAGCCATTCTGCACATGATTCCTGTGCCATTGTGATCCTTCCCTCCCCCACCAATCGCTCTCTGAATCTCTCTGCAGGATACTGACTTCATTGGGCGAGAGGCGCTGCTGCGTCAGAAGCAGGAAGGCGTTTACAAGCGCTTCACCATGTTCATCCTTGAAGACCACGATACAGACCTGGACCTCTGGCCGTGGTGGGGGGAGCCCATCTACCGCAACGGCCACTACGTGGGCAAGACCACCAGCAGCGCCTACAGCTACACGCTGGAGCGGCACGTCTGCCTGGGTTTCGTCCACAACCTGGACCCAGAAACGGGCGAGGAGCAGCTGGTGACCCCAGACTTTGTCAACCGGGGCGAGTACGAGATTGATATCGCCGGGCAGCGCTTCCAAGCGAAAGCCAAGCTGTACCCCTTCAGTTCCCTTTTCACGTCACGCAGACGCAAGGATGAAATGGAGTTCGGCGGCTACCAGGGGAAGTAGCGCAGCACGGTCGGTTGGAGCAGCTGCCACTCTGGACCCCTCGGACTCTGTATAACCTCTTTGGTCTGTTGCATTAGGTACATTTTACACCCTTTTTTCTTTCCCCCCTTCTAGACATATGGGTCTCTCCCACCCACCCCCACCCCCCGCTGTGTTCCTATCGGTGCCCAAAGGGCTCTGTGGGATGGTGATCCAGCCCCTGCTTATGGGGCAAGCGGATCCTCGTGTATCCAAAGATTCTCTGAGCACATTTCAAGGCCCAGCGGTGCCTCTTGGACTTGGGAGCAACCTGGACAATTCCTTCTTGATGGCACTCGGCATCACCTGCAACTGCCATCCATGCCTGAGCTGCCGTGGAAGATCCTGCCACACATGCACTGTCCCCTGCTGTTTGCAGTTTTCTTCCTCGTGCCCTGCCTGCCAGGTGGGCTGGCGGGGATGGCAAGGAAACGCCTTTTCATCTCAGCAGCAGGAGGGCATGCAGGAAGCTCTTGGGGCAGGTTTTGCAGGTTCAGATCGCCCTCCACCAGGCAGTGTGGAGCCAAGTGTCCCGCGGAAAATTTGGGATCACTAATGGACAGCTGCCTGGTGGTGGGAAGGGATGTCTGGGACAAGTCTTGCCCCCATCCCTGGGCAGGGCTTTGTAGCCCCTCAGTGTTCATTACACTACAAAGACAAAAGCTTTTGATTTTGCTCTGCATCACCCTCTGCTGTTTCCTCATTTCTGTTCCTTCGCCCCTCACTCATTTGTGTTTAGTCCTGGGTTGCCCGCTGCAACGTCTGAGATTCTGGAGCCTCTCATCAAAGTGTTTGAAAGCTGACTAGCTTTTTATCAGCCTGTTGCCTTTTGCTTGGCGGTCAGGACTAAGCCCCTGGGCCCCCTTACTGTCCAGGCCGATCTGCGGGTACCACCTTCTTTTCCCAGCTGCATCCTGTGGTAGGTTTGTGAACTGGCTCCGAATGTCTCCCGTCACTCCCTGCATCACTCCCTGCACCAGCCTCCTCCATTTGCAGCTCTTGTGAGGACTGTGGCCTTGGGTTCAAGCCTATGCTCAAGATCTCCTCAAGGAGTAGCGCAGTCTGCGGAACTCAGGAGCATTTGCCCTGGCAGCGCAACTGAATCTGGCTGGACTGAAGACCAGGTCTGCATGTTCCCCGTTTCTGGGTGTGAGGCTTCCCAAGTGTATCCTGTTAGAGGCTGGCCAGCCAGGCAGTGCTTGTTGTCCAGCCTAGTTTGGAAAAGGGATCACTATGCTTGGTGTGTGTGTTTTTTGCCTCTGGTCTGATGGGTTTTGTGTTGATGGACCAGAAGCAACAGTGGCATGGAACAAGTGTGTGTAAGGGAAGCCTCCGTCAAATCCATTTCAGCTCTCTTAGACTGGGTATGATTTTCATCTGTATCTGGTAAGAGATGGAAATATTCAGAATCCAGCCGTTTCTGCACCGAAGCCTGAAGGGCCTTGATACCTGGCTTCCAGGAAGCACCTGTGGTGATGCCTGGGGCCTCTTGAATGTCGGTCTATCATTCTCTTCCAGAGCAGCTTCTGCCCTTTTGCAGACTTGGGAGTCTCAACTGTCCGTGCTTTCATGCTCCTGCCCTTTCCAGCAGCCTGTTTGGGGATTCTCTTACTAGCAGCGCATCTCTTCGCCCTCAATTTTCCTCCCTTACTCCCAGATGCAGTTCTTCACCAATCACTCTTTTTCAAGTCTCAGTTGCACTTTAGACATCTGCCATGAAACTGCTTGTTCCTTTTGACACCGAGTGCCATCCCCTCCAAGCTTTCTTTTAGGAAGTGGACTTCTAAAAAAATTCTTATCAAAATCATTATTCATCTGATGGTGTTAAAAGCTGTTGCCAGACATCTCTTCTATGGAACAGGCACTGGAGATGCCGGGCTGAGCAAACATCTCCTTCCCTTCGGAGTGCCTTATGGTCATGAATGTTACCCGACGGGGGAGGCTGAGCCTGGACTTGGCTTTGTCCCATGCCTGTCCTGGACTCGGTGCTTCTCCGTCTTCAATGGCAGGGTTCTGGGATGCTTTAAACCCTGCCTGATTGCTTGGGATATACACGATGTTAGCATCAGCCCTGCTGCCTGCGCTTTGCAGAGTGGGCTTCTGCTTGGACTGCAGCAAGAGACTGTTGGCAGGCAGGCCCCTTTTCCAATGGATGCCGGCCTCCGTCCACAACGCACAAAGGGAGGGGGCTGCCCATCCTGTCCCCAACCTGAGAAGCAGTGCCCTCATCATGCAACATTTCAGCAGATGTCTCCTGCCCCATGTTGGTTTTCAACACCACTTGGTTTATATATCAATAAAGAGTTGTTTTTGCTATGGCTGTGGAGTCTGTGGCCTATTTCCCAATTGTGTCTGGCTGAGTTTAGTGTGTTGCCCAGGCTTGCACCATCCCTCATGTGAGTGAGAGGACTGCATGCCTTCTGCAAAGCAGCCCCACCTCAGGGGCGTGTAGGGCAGGGTGGATGCACCTGGCTAAAGATCCTGGGCCCATACTCAGTTATGATACACGGTGGGGTTTAGGGGTCTGTATGGAGAGGTGGGATAGTTGCTGGCAGTACAGTTCTTACTTGCATCCAGAAGCAAATCCTGTCATTCTTCAGTGGGTTTCAGTGGGTTCAGTGTCATTCTTCAGTGGGTCCCTAGTAAGTGAGTTTTAGGAGTGCTGCCTGAGACTGAGGAGGAAGGCCAAGTTCAAATCTTGTAGGTATGTTGCCCTCTGCCTTTGTCTTCCCCATCTGCAATATGGGAATAACAATACAGATCTGGGACTGCTGGCAACAGTCATTGCAAGAGTCATTGCAATTCAGACTTTGCTGGAAGCAAAGCATGCAGGGGTATTTTTGTCCCCTCTCCCTCCTCACCCCGCGTGTCTATCTCCTGCAAACTCCAGTGTTCTAGAAACCTCATATTGTTGCGGCTGGTCCTGTTTGGGCTTCAGCTGGCACTCAAGAGCTGAATCTGCACTTGGTGTTCCTGCAGAAAGGGAGGGGTAAGAAGTACCTGTTGGTCAGTTGTCCAGAGCCTCTTCCTCAAGTTTGTGACTGCTGGGTGTGGGGCTGTCTTGGCCAGATCCTATGACGGTGGGAGACCACAAGAAGCATATATCAGGCTGGCAGGGCTGGGGGGGATGGACCCCTCTGTGAGACCCTGTGTTGCATACATGAGGTGCAGAGCTGAGATATGTGCAAGAGCCACTTTATGTTTTGGTGCTTAATGAAGACCATCCTCCCTCGCAGAGAGAGTCTTCCGTTACAGGAACAGAAAAGAGTGAGATTTGTTCTTTCAGGGGCTACACTACTGCTCCACCGTATCTCTGGATACCAATTCCTGAAAAGTAATAGCACAGTTTTGTCCAGGCCCTGTTTGTGGGGGTGGGGGTGGGGGTCTGGAACCATTTAATAAATGGAATTTGTCTAAGCTTGACCAGATTAGCCCACAAGTACTTATATTTTTAAGGGCTTGATGTGGAAGAGGGGGGTGTAATCTTTTTTTCAACCTTTTGTTTCTTGGCTACTTTTATTTCTCATCTGGATTTTTATCATGTCATTGGCTGGCTGCCATCCTTACATGAAGGTTGCCCCTCTGCACAAGACGTAGCAGCTGCAAATGGAATAAAGACAGACGCTTCAAACAACAGTGCCAAGCTCCATGGCCAATATTCTTCTGTTACATTTCCTTCTAGGAATGTTGCATTGACCAAGGAGTCCCTAAACATTCATTATTAGCTTCCTTCTTTCATCATCTATTCATTTTATTGATTTATACAGACATTACTTCCTTCCATAAAGTCATAAAACAATAATTGCAAGTCAGAAAAAAAAATGCCAACATGATTGCCCTATCCATCATCCCCACCGCCTTCAAAAAGAGGACAAAAAAGCTTTTTCTATCCATCTCTACACATTTTATTGCATCAGTATTTGTGGCTGAAAGACCTCTGAACTACCCCTCAATTTCAGTTCTTATTCTGGGGTTGTGGGAGGACTCTGGTTTCTTTCTTTTTACAGAACTGTAAATGCCAATTTTCTCCTGTCTCTGTGAAAGAACTCTGTTTCATGATAATTTTCTTTTAATTTTTTTTAATCATGAAATGGAGTTCTTTCACACAGAGACAGGAGAAAATTGGCAATTATAGTCACCTCCTAAGCAGGAACTAATTTTAAGAGCCATTCAAAGGCAATTGATCAGTAATGATGCTCCCATGACTAATAAGAAGGGGCAAGGTAGAAGCTTCTAATTAAAGGCACCATAGAGCTAATAAGCCTCAAATTGCATTGGGCCAGGTCACAACTGTGAGTTACAAATTGGAGGGGGGTTACAGATCAGTTGTGCCTCTGGCCCACATACTGCAACTGGGGCCAGGGATCAGAAGCCCCCCCCCCAGACCACCCACCCACTCATTTGTTCTGGCACCTTGCACCATGTCCCTTCACCTTCCAAAAGTGTTCTAACGCTTTTGGACAGCTTTTAAACAAGCTTTTCCATTAGCTTTTCTGACAAAAATCAGAAGTATTGTTAAATGGCCTCCAAAGGCTTCAGATGACCTCCAGAGGGCCCAGGGATGCCACATGGGGGCATTTGCCCCGCCCGCATTGCCCCCATTGCCCCGTCCCCATGGCAGGACCCCCCATTGTCACAGATTAAAGTTCATTCCCTTCTTTGTAAGATAAACAAGAGAAGCGGCTGTTCTACATGTGGCATCAATTCTAACTGCACATGCTGGTTTTGCAGTTTGCAGGGGGTTGTGGCAATGGCCCCAGCTATCTCTGACTGCCTCCTGATTTCTCATTTCCTTCTGACTTGTCATGGCCTACTTGGGGTTCAGAAACACCAGCAGAGGAGCAGCAGGAAGTAACTATCTTTGTAATTCTGGAATGCTTAGATCAGCAATTTTATGGTACACTGACCTCTATGGTCTACCGCTTCCAGGAGACTCATCTGGGGTCTGTGGCTCTGTTTCTAGGGCAATTGGTAGTAACAAATTCTTTGCAGACCCGGTGGAGGAAGAGGGACTGACATTTTGTTAGTACAGATAGATGCCCTAGGAGCAGAGCTACAGAACCAAGAAGCATTTTACAGTGGACCTTTTGCAGCATCTCAATGCACCATGGCACACTGGTTGAAAATTAACGTAAGAACATAAGAAGAGCCCTGCTGGATCAGGCCATGGCCCATCTTGTCCAGCTTCCTGTATCTCACAGTGGCCCACCTGGCTTGAGGTGTCCTCCATTTAAAGTAGGTTGCACTTACTCGTCACATACTCATGCATGCTATGGACTTTTCCTCCATGAATCTGTCCAATCCCCTTTTAAAGGCATCTAGCCCAGACATCATTACCACCCCTTGTGGCAAGGAGTTCCACAGGTTAAGCTTGCCTCATACTGGGTCCATCTAAAGACCTCAGGGGTCTTCTGCTCATACCTTGTCTAACATCACACAGATTTATGTCTCTGGTTGTGCTTTAAACGCTGGGACTCAATTCTTGCTCAGGGCAGCAGAACGGAAGATGAGAATGATGTAGCACTGCCTTGTTCTCAGCTCTCAGTGCCTGGGGCACAGGGTTTTGTTGTCTTCCCCTGAGTTAATATTGGAGGTATACTTCATGCTAAAACAAGACGACATCATTAAGGCATATTTTCTTAATAAGAGCCCAGAGCAATGGGCGGGCATCAGGGAGTGGCGGGGCCCAATGCAGGACATTCCTATGGAGCCCCCTACCCTCCTGCAGGACCCCCCCCCACTCACCAAGAAGAGCACTTGTGGTGCCGTGTAAAGTGCAGCACCTGGAAGTAGTTGGTGGTGACACTATGACATCACTGCCACCAGGGGTGGTCCTAATCAGAACTGCGCCCATGGCAGGGAATGACATTGCACCCCCTGGAACGTCATGACGTTGCGGGGTGTGGCTTCCCTCCCGGCTCGGAGGGCGGGGAGCAGCCATTGCACCCTCCGAGCCGGGAGGGAAGCTTCCGGGGCGCGCACTCTGGGCCGGGGGTTTAAAGCGCACATTAAACCCCTGGCCCGGAGTGCGCAGCGCCCGCTCCCTGCTCTGTCTGCCGGGGCACGTGATCACTTTAAAGTGCGTGTGCATCCTGGTGGACAGGAGGGGAGTGGGCGCGGGGGGCGCCATGTTGCGGGGGCGCGCGGGGGGCGCCATCCCATCGGCGCCCCCCCAAGATGGCCCCAAGATGGCGCCCAGGGCTCTTTCCCCCCATAGTCCCCCCTATATCCGCGACTGACTGCCATCTGCTTCCAGGAGGCCCATTTTGGGCAGTAGGAGGCTGGGGCAGGTAGGAGGGCCCAAGGTAAAGCTGCTCTGCTCGCCTCCACTGACTTAAAATCCTTAGAGATCCTGACAGCAGTAGTAGGCAATATGCTTGCTGCACTGGTGCGGGTGGCCCCAAAGTGCGGACCAATGTGGTGGCATTGTTCGACTCTGGTGGGCATCCTGCCATTGCAGGGAGGAAAGCCCATGCAATGCTGTCTAACAGAATGGGCAGGCAACACATAGCTGTGGAAGCAGACCATTCATCCATGCAGCTCATCTTTGTCAATGCTGACTGGGAGCAGCTCTCCAGGGTCTCAGGCAGGGCCTTTTCCCATTTGTACCTGGAGATGTTGGCGACTGAACTCGGGACTTTCTGTCTGAAAAGCAGGAGAAAAGCTGGGTCTTTATCCAGTGGTGCCATTCAAATGATGTAGGAACAGGAACTCACTTTTGATTGGCACTTGTCGGGAACCCGGAACCAGCCACAGAGCCCGTTAGGATCCGGAACGCCCGTTCTGGTCCGTTCCCCCTGAATGACATCACTACCTTTATCTCAATCCTCCTCCTCATCAAGTGAGGGTTCAAAGCTGGAGCCGTGCCTAGGGCGCTGCCTATATATTGGTAGGGAGGGGGATCCTTACTATTGCATTTCCCTGCTACGGGCACATACAGGACAGTGGATGCCTCCAACAGGGTGGCTTAAATGTTCAAAGCACACTTCAGTCCACTTTGCAGCACACTGGTGTGCCTTGATGCACCGTCTAGGAAGGTCTAGGTGCACACCCTTAGCTCCCCCCCTTCTGTTACTGGCATGCCTCTTAAGTCCTGGGACTCAAAGTTTCCAGGCTCAGAATTCATACTGGGAAACAAAGACCGTGACCTTGAAGATGTGCTTCCCCAGCAGGACCTTTTGTGCATATTCACTCATTTCGAGCTCGGCCTCCAGTGTCGTCGGTCCCACCACCGGCCGGGTGAGCACCAACTCTCCGGTATGCCGGTCTGAGCGCTGCACCACCAGCTTCCCCTGGGCGTTGCCCCCCAAGATGGCAAAGCGCAGGCTGTCGCCCACAAAGTGGCTGGTGGACATCTTGAAGAGGACTCTGGGCACAGGGCGGCTGGACTGGAGAGGCACGTAGTGGAATGAGATGGAGTAGGCTGCTCTCTGGCAGGCTTTGCTGTCCATGGGGCAGGGGCTCCGCTCGCACTGCCTGTAGGAAGGCAAAAGTTGAGTGCTGGTCAGTGCTGACATGAATCCTTTTGCCAATGCAAAAGGCTGTGGCAGGCAAAGCAGGGAGTTGGGGTTGTCCCAGCATCCAGGTGGAAGGGCAAGGGAGCCTGGGAAGCGGCTGGCGGATAGGATGTCACCTTGTTCTGCGGAGCTGGCCATCAGATCATCTAGCCCAGGAGTGTCTTCCGCAACTGCTGGTCTGTCAGATTGGATCCTTTTAACACTACTCAGAATGGGGATCGTTTTCTTGATGCATAGCGGCTGCTCAACCCCTGAGCTACTGGGATGGCTGGAATCTCTGGCCCTCACGAACAGATCACCCTACTGGGACCAGTAGGGGCGTGAGTGCACTTGCACACACTTGAATTGATTCCAGTTTAAATGGCCAAAACCAGAATACTTCTAGGGCCGGCCTGTCCATGGAGCACACGATGCCATTTGCATTGGGTGATGATCGGAGGGGAGTGAGGGGGGCATAGAAAAGGGACACCACCCCCCACCACCTTATTCTGCTGCTGATGGGGCGGACTGACCCCAGTCTCCACGCGAGCTCTTTAATCAAGGCAGGAAACGCGAGGCAGGCTGCTTCTGCCTCTTGATTTCCAGCATCTGCGTCCAATAGTAAGCCCAGCGGCTTATGGCAAGGGAAGGGGAGCAGGCAGCAACAGTGCCCCAGCGCAGGCCAAGCATGCAGGGGTTGCTGGCAGGGGCTCCTTCAGCCGGACATGTTCCCGGCACCGTCCGGGCCATGCACTTACAAGGCCGAGGTCTTGACATAGCTGGTGTTGAGCTGGGCCTTGGGGCACTCGGGCCGCACACAGCGGAACCCACCAAAGGTGTTGACGCAGGTCTGGCTGCGGCTGCAGTTGTGGTGGTTCTCTGCACATTCGTCCACATCTTGCAGGGAAGAGAGAGAGTTAAAGAAAAGTGGGGAGGGGGAGCCGCACAAGGGTGGTCTTGGGTCCTGACACCCAGCAAGCATGAGAGGCCCCAAGCTGGGCATGAGGCTCCCCTGTGCCTGGGGTAGGAGGATCTGGGGGTTTCTTTTGCACCACTGCTGTGAATTGCACACCCTCCCAGGCTCATTTCTGCCTCCCTGCCGCACTCCCCACCCTCTATTTATCAAGCACCAAATGAGCAGGCAGGTGGAAGCAACAGCAAGCAAGCACTTTTGTCCACCCTTTCAAGCCCCCCCCCCAGCATGCTTCCAGTGGTGACACAAGTGCTGCATGGTCTCTGGAGGGCGGTAGTGTTTGGTCAGCCTCTTCCTTCTCCCCCCCCCCTTGCTTGGGAGCAGATACATGGTTGCACCTTCCCAGCATCACTTTGTCATGTTGCAGCTCCCTTGAGAGGAAGCAAGGGTGGCAGATGGGGAACCGGTTCATACCTTAATGCCCAGTCCTGGTGGCAGTGGTAAGGCCCCAATACACCCTCAGTGGATGCTGTGGGGGGGGGCAGTTCAGGACTTTGTCCCAGAACCCCTAGTAACCAGGCATCAGCACTGGGAGAAGTCTATGCCAAGACTCCCCCTAACACCAGCAAAACCCTTTATAGAAACTGGAGCAAAGTTGGCATGAGAAGGTACCACTCCGCAGTTGCAAAAACACCTCTAAGCAGACGCGTATCTGACCTGTTGCCCAGGGTGGCGCGAGCCATGGGCGCCGGGCAGCGGTGGGGCGCCATTGCACAGTCCGCACGCGAAACAGCGTGCTCTTCGGCCTGCCCGCCCTCCCTGGTCTCCGTTACGCTCTGAAATGGAGTGTTTCTGGGTGCAGGGAGGTGTGTCAGAGCGACACTTGGGGGTGGGGCGACGTTCTGGGGGCGTGGTTTCGGCGCCAGCCATGGGCGTGCTTGCGCCTCCGTTCGGGCCTGCCTCTAAGAAGGCATTGGGAGGTGCCCCGATTCATAACCTCGTCTCACTGCTGTTTTTGCAAGGCTTCCTAAATCCTAACTGCAGACATGTGGAGGTGAGGGGAAGGTTCAGATCTGTGACATTCCTCCCCCCCCACACATACACACACACAGTCCTACCCCAGTCTTCCTAACTCCCCCGCCCATCCCAAAGGAACTCACCATTGCAAGTATTCTTGTCAGTCTGGAGCTGGTAGCCCTCAGGACAGGTGCACCGGTAGGACCCTGGCACGTTCACACATTCGTGGGCGCAAATGCGGCTGTGGCGGCTGGACTGGAAAATCTGGCACTCGTCCACATCTAGATTGGAACCGATTAGATACGTGGCCTTGAAAATGGAGTGAGTGCATTGCCCCTGCTTAGGATTCTCGCAGCTTGGGGCATACCTGAAGGTGAATCCATCCATACAGGTGCTTCACTCAACAAAGAGCAACACTCAGCAATAACGTGCATGCGGGGAGTGAACACACAGAGCAAATACCACAGCCAGAACTTTAGGATCACATTGACTCCAGCATTGGTCATGGGGAGCAGGCAGGGAAATACAGCTAAGAGTAATCCAGAAGGGGACATCAGCTTACATATGTGAGGGTGCAATCCTAACCTGGAGTCCCTTGTGCCGGCCTAGGAGTGTCACAAATGCGCTGTAAAGCACGTTTGCACCACAGTCTCAGAGTCTGGGAGGCTGGCACACAGATATGGTCCAAACACACTTTAAGGCACGTTTGTGACATCGTAGGATTACACATCCCAACTCCAGGTTAGGTTAGGATGGCTGGCTGCTTACTTCATTGATAGCTCTGCAATCAGCAGTGCACGTCTGATAGATTTAATCAAGCTGCCCCTGGATAGAAAAGGGTGTGCATCAAGATAAACCACAAGACTTCAAGGCCCTTCCTGACCAAGCCCCACAGACTGGAGGATCTGAGGATCTGGGGCAGTTTGAGTGAGAGAAGATAGATTGTCGTCGTCATCATCATCTTTATTTATGGTTGCAGATCAAATATATACATTTTGAAAAAGCATTTAAATTTAGAGAATAAAAAAAATTATGCTTACAGTAATATAAAATGCAATTATCAGTGCAATCCTATTCATGTCTTCTCAGAAGTAAGTCCCATTGTGTTCAATGAAAATTACTCCCAGGAAGGTGGGTATAGGATTGCAGCCTAATAGTGTGGAAAAATATCAATAATTGCCTTACGTATTTTTGGCGATGACATTAAAAACTTTGCCACACAATCTGTTATAAACTTATCTTTATCAGCTAAAAGGTACTTTAGATACCAATCCAAAAACCTTCCTGGAACCTTCCTTAATTTAGGATTAAGAAATATTTCAGGGAAGAGAGATGGTGAACTGACTTAACTATCAGATGAATCTCCCAGCTTTGCTCCCCCAGCTTTGCTTTACATAGGCAAGAGTGCAGCTTTGCATTGAAAAGTAAAAAAAGGAAAGCCCAACAGCAGAGATAAGAGTAATCAAGAGTGCAATCCTAACCTGAATAGAAGTTAAGCCGGTATAGAGGCCAGCACCGTAATCCCTCTCCATCAGAGGGAATGGCGCACATCTGTGTGCTGGCCTCTCTGACTCAGAAAGTGGTCCAAACGTACTTTACAGTGTCCATTGTGCCAGCCAAACATTGCTGGCTTAACTCTGCCGGCCTAACTCCAGGTTAGGATTGCGCTCTAAAGGAACTGGCATTTAAGAAGGCTGTTTAATGAAGACAAACTTTGAAAGAGATAATAAAGAAATAAAAGGAGTGAAGAGTTTTTTGTTTTGCAGGATAAGCAGAGTAACTGGAATGAGTGATATTGGAAGGAGGGTTTTTTTTTTTTTGCAGTTTCTGCTACTGAATTCTAAAGAAACATTGGTGAGACTGTTTACCATTTCTGTGGGTATCTGGAATGTCATGGAATGTAAACTACTGGGAAGAAATTCTATCCATGTTGAAGGTGACAAGATTAGAATAATTTTTGGTTTTGCGTTTTCGCCGGCATAATTTTTAAGATTTTTCAAGACTTGGGTGGAATACTGCCATCTAGTGGAAATAAAAATATTGCAAGCTGATACGTTGAATGGAAAATTATATTGCCTGGGTATATGAAATTTAGACTACTGCAGAATTTTAATTCTGAACATATACATATTGAAATAATAAGATGGCCATGAGGAAAAGAACCAATACTTTGGAACAGTTACAAAAAGGGAAGTCACCTCCAAAATCACCAGCAAAGGAAGTGACAGCAGATTTTATTCAAGACATGCTGGGAAAGATAGAGACAAGACTTGAAAGTAACACAGCAGCGAAAATTGGTGCAGTACAACAAGAACTCCAAACGATGGAAGCAGAGTCGAAACAAGAATTGTCCCATTTTGAAATAGCCTGGAAATAAATGAAGGATGGGATACGAGGGATAAACCATAAGTTGAAGTTTCAAGAAGTTAAATTGGAAGAAGGGCAGCACAATCCTAGGGTGCCCCTTGTGTTGGCGCCGAGCAGCGCCCCTGTGTTGGTGCTCCAACTCTGAAGCCAACGCTGCTTGCAGGCCTCAGAGCACTGATGGAGAGCTTCCCTTGCGCTGATCGAAGACGGCGCAAGGGATTCTCTGTCCCATTTCAGGATGGGGATTGGTGGAAGGGGGAGAGGCGGGAGGCAGGACGTGGGTGGGACGTGGGAGGTGGCTGGCCAGCCACATCCTAAGCCCGTCAGCGAGGTCGCACGGCCCTGATTCAGGTCTCACAGTCTCCTTGGATCTGCGCCCGCTCTTTAGCGGGCGCAGATCCGAGGAGCACATAGGGGAGGCTGGAGCCTCCCCTATGGTAAGGAAGTGCACACTCCCTTGCTGTGGGGAGGCTCCAGCCTGTCCTAAGCAGTGCTGGATATGGCGCTGGCCCGTCGGCCTCGCCAGTCCGGCACTTCCTAGAATTGTGCCTTAAGACGCAGATGGGGGAATAAGATTCAAGATATCTTGGCCCTGGGGAAAAAAGAAGAAAAAGAAAGAATTATAAGATTCAGAGCGACTCCGGAACAGGCTGGGGAGGAGATATAAGACAAAACATTGCAGATTACAGCAGAATTTTTACATTTGGATCGTGAAGAACTGGATTTTGATTAGGTATACAGAGTCAATTCAAGATATGTGAGGGCAAAGAAGGTACCGAGAGATGAACTTTGTAAGAAAAAGAACAAGATAAAATTCTATTACAACATGTTAATAACCGGCTGGAGGTAGAAGATGTACCTATTATTGTCCTGAAAGAGATTCCACTAAGATTTTAAGGAAAAGGAAAGACTACTCATTCCTGGTAGAGATGCTAAAACAAAATAAGGTTATCTTTCGGTGGGGAAAACCAGAAAACTAGGTTTTCCAATATGAGCAAAAAAATGGACAGACAGGATACGATTCAAAAAGCAAGAGAATTCATGGAATGGTTTAAGGATGATGTAGAAGAAGGCACTCAAGAACTTCAGCTGGATCAGGATAAAGACTTGATAGACATTGGAAGCACCAGCAGGGAATATTAAATATGGAGCACCATTTTTTAATCAGGCCATGTTGCCCCAATTTGAGTCACGCAGCCAGCGGTGTCATGCAGCCGGAATGCTGGGTGGGAGGAACGGGTGAGCGGCAGCCCGCCCGTTGCGTACCGCTCCGTTTCGCCATCTTCGCGTTTCGCGGGAGCGGAGAAGACGGCGAAACGGAGCAGTACGCAACGGGCAGGCTGCCGCTCACCCGTTCCTCCCGCCCAGCGTTCCGGCTGCATGACGCCGCTGCACGCGGCTATACAGCAGGCGCAGATCTGAGGAACCCATTGGGGAGAGCAGATGTGCCCTTGCCCCAGGGAGGCTCCCCAGTGCTCCAAAGCTGCGCCGGACTCAGCATAGCCCTCCAGCCTTGCTATTCCAGCGCAGCTTAGGATTGCACTCTGAATGAATTCTGTTGCAAAAAGAAGGTATATTTAAAGACACAAAACATAAATTTAAAGAGATTTTTTAGTTAAACATGAAGAAAGGGACTGACGTGAGAATGGTTTGGGATGCAAGCAAAGCATTTATGAGAGGATACTTTATCCAGGAAAATTCAGAATGGAGAAAAGAGTGACAAATTAAGTTCTAAAAGATTGAAGAGGAAATTAAAAAGAAGGAATAGGAGTTAACACAGTTAACACTGGCAGATAAAAAAGCAATACAACAAATTAAAATTCTACAGTCAGCAGCAGTTATCATTGATGATAACAAGAGAAATGGAAGCTAAAGTATACTAAACAAAGATATTTTGAACATGCCAATAAACCGAGAAAGTGACAGGCTCATACATTGAGGAAGGATTGAGGAGAATAATTTCAAATTTCAATTTTGCCTGCACTGACTGGGAGCAGCTCTGCAGGGCTTCAGATCTGCATCCTTTGGCTGCATCTTCTTGAACTGAGGTGCCCAGAACTGAACCCAGGACTCCCGGTGAGGTCACACCAGTGGGGAGTAAAGTTGTGGTTCCACTTAACTCCGCATTGGTGTGACCTCACCTGGAGTACTGTGTTCAGTTCTGGGCACCTCAGTTCAAGAAAGATGCAGCCAAACTGGAGCAGGTTCAGAGGAGAGTGACAAGGATGATCAGAGGGCTTGAAGACAAGCTCTATGAAGAAAAGTTGAGGGAACGGGGTATGTTTAGCTTGGAGAAGAGAAGACTGAGAGGGGATGTGATAGCACTCTTCAAATATCTGAAGGGCTGTTATAAGGAAGAAAGGACAAATAATCTGTTCTCATCTGCCTTTGACAGTAGAACTTTTTTAAACAGGCCAAGGTCCAATGGATACAAACTGCAAGAGAGGCAATTCTGGTTGGACACCAGGAAGAATTTATTATAAGGGTGGTTTGAAAGTGGAACAGATTGTTGAGGGAGGTGGTAGATTCTCCCTCACTGGAGACCTTCAAGCAGATGCTCGACAGGCACCTGCTGGAGTTGCTCTCAGAGGATTTCCTGCTACAGGCAGGGGGTTGGACTAGATGACCTTGTAGGGCCCTTCCAACTCTATGATTCTATGATAGAATCCATCATCAAGCAAATATTCTGTACCCCAATGGCAGCATTGGTGGCAGCAATGTTTGAAAGCTATTATCTTGAGATACGGAAGGTGGTGAGGGAAGAAAAAGTGAGTTGCTGGAGAGAAGTGGAATGCAAGTCTGCTCCTCCGCCAAGCAACACTTACCTTGGCACAGGCCTCCTGCCCGCATCTGGAAGCCGGTGTCACAGCTGCATTGGCGTGAGCCCAGTGGGTTGTCGGCACAGCGGGGCTGGCGGTGGAAGGACGAATTACTGAGCGTCACCCAATCTGCAGTCGAGAGGCAGCTGTCAGATCATCCAACCAACGAGGGGGTCAGGAGCCCAAGCGGATTCCCACCATGCAGGCCTCTTATGGAGACATTCAGCCTAAGCAAGCGTTTGCCTTTGGGGAACTGACTCTTCTGTCCAAGGCCCTCAAGGAGTGCCTGTGCAGAGAACTGAGTGGGATGTGGGCTGATAGAACTGGCTGTATTGCCTGCAGAATCAAACAGTGGAGGGTGTCACAGCACGGAGAACACTGGTCCTGCTGGTGCCTCCAGCCTTGGGTCGTGATGCTGTCCCCTTTTGCACCACCTGATTAGACCCACAGGAACCACCCGGTACTTACAGGAATAAAGGGGGACTTGACAGGTGCTGCCTGACCAGCCACTGGGACACAGGCAGCTGTAGCGGAGAATGCCGTCCACGCAGGTGCCTCCGTTTGCACAAGGGTTGCTGGCGCAATCATTGATGCCTGTAGGTGGGGGGGGGTGTATGTGTGTGTATAATCTCATTTTGCATAATGACCCCCACCTTTTTTGTTTTTTAACTGCGCAGGGGAAAGAGGGAGGCTCTCAAAATCTGGTCCCTCTCTTAGGAGAGAATGCAAAAGATGCCCCCTTGCAAAAAAAATTTTTTTTCTAAAACAGTGTGTGTGTATTGATAAATAGACAGACGTATACAACTGACAATGACCAACGCCAATTCAAAACACTGGAAAGGCTTTCTGAGAGCGCAATTCTAATCTGGAGTTAGGGTGGCACAGTTAGGCCAGCGTGCTTGGACCACTCTCCGAGTCAGGGAGGGTGACGCACGTTTGTGTGCTGGCCTCTCTGACTCCAAGAGTGGTCCAAACATATTTTACGTGTCCTTTGTGCTGGCCAAACTTTGCTGCCCCAACTGTGCCAACGTAGCTCCAGGTTAGGATTGTACCCTGAACTACATTGTCTCAGAGGTCTTTCTGAGTCCAGTATTGAGTTCTGCCATGTCAGTACAGGATTGGGCAACTCCCCACACGATCAGCAGAACAAAGAGAGCACTGCTGGATCAGGTTAAATCCGCCTAATTCCCATTTCCAATAGTGGCCCATTTCCCTCAGTGGCCAAACAGCTGCCTTCTGGAAAGTCAGGAGCAGGAGATGAAGGCATTATCATTCTCCCACAATTGCTCCCCTGCAAGAATATTTGAGCTAGACAGTCTTTGAAGCTCGAAGTTCCACTAAGCCCTCATGACTAGTAGCTAAGACAGACTTGACCTCCATGAATTGGTCTTTCAGCCGATCTGTGTCCTAAGTCCTACCCCAAAAGGCACCTTGGATCCAGAGCCTGAGAAAGGTGCTGGGCCCAGTCACTGGGCTGGGATGAAGCCCATCTGCTAAGACCCCCAGGAACAAGAGCCCCAGAAACTGCATTGCCAGCCCAATTCTCCAGAAGAGCCTGCCTAACGCATACCTGGTACCTCATGGTCCCTGTGGCCTGCTTGGCGGTGTCAGCAGTGAGGGAGCTGAGAAATGGCAGGCTCCGAGGGCTGCCCCTTCCCAGACAGCAGAAGAGGGTGCTGGGCCTCAGGACCCACAAGGCCTCAGCCAGCGGTGTTATCCGACAACGAGCTGCCGGAACGCTAGGCGGGACTTACCGCCTGATTGGCTGCCCGTTCGTGACGCGTCGCCGCCCGCCCGCCCGCCCGCCACTCGGGCACCCCTGGCTTCGGAGGGGGTGCCCACTTGCCTGGGGGGCACACTGGGTGCCTAGGCAAGCAGCGGAGGGGCGCGCCAACCAGAGGGAGCCCCCGTGGCGGGCGGGCAGGCAGCGACGCGTCACGGACAGCCTGTCAATCAAGCGGTAAGTCCCGCCTAGCATTCCGGCAGCTCGTTGCCGGATGACACTACTGGCCTCAGCTGAGCTGCTGGTGTGGAGCTCTCTGTGGTCCTGTACCTGCACCTGCTGACCTAGCCCTGTCAAGTTCCGCTTGGGGACAGGCCAGTTAGGAAGAAACGATGCCACACTTGCTGCAACCCTCCAAGCGCCCCCCTCTGCGCCTGCCCTCAGAGCTGCCAGTCGCACACGTACTTTTGCAGGAGGGCTGCTGCCCACTCCAGGTTTGGTTCTCCAGGCACACCCGTGTCTCGGAGCCCACCAAGAAGAAGCCCAGGTCGCAGACAAAGTGCACCTCGTGGCCCACCGCCATCTTCTTGCCCAACCTCCTGCCGTTCAGGGGGGCTGGCAGAAGACTGCAGCTCTCTGAGAGGATCAGAAGGAAACAGAAGAAAGAAAAAGACGAGTAGAGCAAGGGGGAAAATGACTTCTCACAGGTCCCCGATGTGCTCCTCGGTGGCTCTAGGAATAACCCTCTGACCCTTGGAATGGGAATGCTCCCTTCAGCAGCTCCAGCAAATGGTGCCCAACTAGCCTGTTTAGGTGGCTCCCGATGCTACAGTTTGGGAACCATTGAGTTAGTGCCCTGAATTACAAATCCCCACAAATCCTCTGTTTAGCCATGACACTCACAGGGTCAGTCACCCTCTCTCAGGCTACAATCCTATCCCCACTTGCCTGGGAGTAAGTCCCATTGATTATAGTGGGTCTTACATCTGAGTAGGCATGCCTAGGGTTAGGCTGTTACTCTATCCTACTCACAAAGTTGGTGTGAGGCTACAAAGGGCACGGGCACAGATGACTGTGACAGAGAAGTAGGACACGTAATTCCCCACCCTAACCCATCACGCCCCGAGTTGTGCTTTCAGCCCCTCCCCTTAGGTGGCCGCCATCAGTTCCCTGCCCTGTTACCGTTGCGTTTGGCTGAGTGTTTGTGAACGTTCCCTTGCATAACGGTCAGCTGCTTCTTGAGGTTGCGCAAGCTCTGTAGCTGGGCAGCCTCGTGTGAGGACAGCAACTTCTGCATCTGCCTGATTGTGTTGGCCACTTGTTGCTTGCTCAGACAGCCCTGGAGAGAAGGAAGAAAGTATGAGGCCTAGACAGAGAATGGCAGCACATGGCCTCAGGCATCACTCCCAAAGTTTGGAGGCGGAATATAATTTTTTTTTTCTTCAGAGAGAAAGCATATGTAAGGCACTGCGGGGTCTTGAACTGGGAACCGTGGGTTCCAGTCCTCCATTCTCCCCACCCCACTATGGCAACAACCTTGGCTCCCCTCTCTGTGGTGCAACAGCGCTACCGATGCAGGTGGCCAGAAAGTGCAACTGCTGCTTTCAGACCAGCAGTAATCAGGTGGCTCAAGGAACCAATCAGGTTTCATCAGGCCCTAGAAAATGGCTGATCCTGGGCTGGTTCCTCACTCCAGTGCATAGGAGAATTGGTGGGGCTGCTTTAAGAGTAGCTGGCTTTGTGCACCCTCATACACAACGGTACTGGAGTTTGGGCTTTCTTAGTGCACTGCACTGCTAGTGTTGGTCTTTGGGGGGCGGCAGCCAAGGCCAGCTGTAGGAGGGGTGAGAGACCCAATGTGAGGCATTCCTGTGGGGGCCCCACCCTCCCCACGGAGCCCCCCACTCACCAAGAAAAGCGCTTGTGGTGCCATGTGCAAATTGCAGCACCTGGATATAGTTGGTGCCGGTGTGATGTTGTCACCCCCAACTTCTTCCAGGAGGCCCATTTTGGGCTGTTTGGAGGCAGGGGCAGGTGGGAGGGCCACGATAAAGCTGCTCTGCTCACCCCACTGACTTACAGCCTAGCAGCAGGCGATGTGCTTGCTGCGCTGATGCAGGGGCCCCCAAAGCGTGGGGCCCAATGTGATGGCATTGGTCACATTGCCTGAAGGCCGACCCTGGCGGCAGCACGGACACAGTCAGGTTATGGGGGGCAGGCTGTGGGGGCTTGCTCTCTTCTAGCAATTGCTCTCTTCTGGCAATTTTTAAATGTTGTAGAATGAAATGTCATGTAACTGATATTGAAATACAGTCAGGTGACTTAAAACTGACCTGACTGCCTGCATTGAGGTTCTGGCTCCCTTGCTTAAATTCCCATCAGCCTCCCTTGCCCCAGGTGCCATCAAGCCGCTGGTCCCCCCCCCCCATGTTGAGGGGCTGGAGAGGGGGCAAGTTCTCTCCCTGCACCAGTGTTGCTGCTACCCCAGCTGGGGGATGTGTGTGTATGAGTGTGTGTGTCAGGCTCTGAAGCTGTAACAGGCTTAAAGAGACCAGGCTAAGGAATTTTGTAGCTTGGGAAACTGAGAGAAGAGCAGCTAGTTAAGGCAACACAGCACAGCTATATGCTGTAAGTACCTGCCGCAAGGCACACTCACCTGAAGGGAGTTACCACTGTGATGGATATAAGCAGCATCCAGGAGCTTCTCTCAGTTAGTGTCTTTCTAGTGCGTCTCTAGTGGGTTAGTGGTTCTCTGTGTGAGAGTTAGTGTATCTGCTACCTGTTTGGCAGTATCTGCTGTGTTCTGTGACCAGTGTGTTATAGTATATATGGACTTGGAATATGTGTTAAGCAGTCCTGTGGAATTGTTTGTTACTGCCTGAAACATTTGATTGCCTACTGTGTTTGGACCTGGATTGTATTACTGACAACTCTACCTGCCTAATCCCTTGGAACCTAATCTAATACAAGTCTTAACTAGGGTACCACGCTTTTGCCTTATTTGCTTGGCTTTAATGTGGTTGCTGATGTTCATGGGCTCTTGCTTCGCTCTGCTGGCTTCCTAACGTCCACTAAGCTTGGCTAGCCTTAATAGTATGCCCATGTGTATGTGCTGCTCCTGGAGTTGAGAGTTTGCCAGAAATGATGCCCTTGTTTCTCCAGTTTTTTGACCTTTTTTCCCCAGGGCAGAGGGTGGAAAGGGTTAATCTGAAAAGGATTCCATCAGAAGCTTTACTCCTTATGTTCACCTCTTTACTCTGGTGCCAATTCCCCCCCCCCCACATCTTTCAAAGGTTGGGAGGATCTTTTCACCAGGCCTTGCCCCAGAAATTTCTGGGTTGGCGGGGGGGCTCTTTGCCTGGATAACTCAACATCCCTCTGCAGTGACAGCATCAGAATTTGGGGGAGACGTGGTTTCCTCCCCTCTCCACTTGTTGGAGTCACTCCTGAGCAGCTTCCCTCTTGCAGCACTGCTGGGAAAATACTAGAGTTGAAAAACAGAGGGCTTGCTGCAAGGAAGCCGAGATGGGGGAGGCTTGCAGCCCTCCAAAGTTGGGGAACAGTGGATAAGCACAACGTCCCTTGAGTGCCTTCAGCCAAGAAGCCGATGATGAACAGGGCAGCCATCGTTTCTCCTGAGCCTCTCTCTGCTGCGAGATACAAGGGGGCAGTGAGATTTTTCCTCTCCCTGCTTCTGTCTCCCCCTGCACAAATTCTGCTAAAAAAGGGGGTTCTCCTTTGATCATCCGGCCTGTAATCTCAATCCAACCTGTAATCTCAATCCAATCTCAATCCTTTTCCCTGCTGACCTGCTTGCTGGCATCCAGTTCTGCAGTTTCTCTGCCGAGTGTGTACGTGTCACTATTCGTTTCCTTCAGAAAAATGTACCCAAATAAGAGACCATGAGAAAGGAGGAGCAGGGCTGGCCGGGTGAGATGTGTCCCTGGCTTCTGCTGGTGTTTCTCCCAGTAGTGTAGCTCCGGGAGTTAGGCAGTGTGGTAAATATTACAGGTGCCGCAATGTGCTGTATGAGCAGCCTGTCCCACTTGCATCAGAGCCATTCTGGGCCGTGCTGAAAACACGCACATTGCCACTGCTGCCCAGAATGACTCTGATGGCGAGTGGGAGGGGCAGCTTACATGGCTCGTTGCGGTGCCTGCAATACCTCTCCTGCCGTCCCCCATTTAGCTACCCTACTGGTTTCTCCAGCACTGGAATTCCTTAAAGGCTTGCACCTGCGAATCCCTTCTACGAATTTGCTACACCAACTGGGTGCAGGGTTTGCCCTTCTCTAGAGAAGGCAATAAAAGTGCACATACGGATCCATTGAACCGCGTCAGACAGAAGCAGGCAAAACCAAATTGGCTTCCTCTAAGTTTCTAGGCGTGTTTTCATATTAGGGATAGTGGAAATGCCTGGCACCCTTCAAGGTGCCAATGTTGCCCATCTCGACATCTGGCCTTGACGGAACTGAGCAGATGGCCGCTCTCTTTGTTGATATGGATATGCCTGGAGGATGCTGGCTCGCAGGGGCCGACCAAACATTTCAGGGTTTCGACCTCCTCCCTTCTCAAGGTCTCAGGGCTAAAAACTCAGAAACGGAAAGTCAACAGCAAAGAGTGGAAGGCTATTTTCTCCTTAGACTGAGGAGAGCATTAGAATCATAGCCTTGGAAGGGAGCCACAAGATCATCCAGTCCCTGCCTGTAGTAGGAATTCCTCCTAGAGCATCTCTGGCAGGTGCGTGCGGAGCCTCAATGCCATCAGGCTCCACTCCCTGCCACCAGGCACAGCCTCAATCCATCAGGCTCCATCA
>JAJKFI010000011.1:17128066-17143943 GCA_029204185.1 Lerista edwardsae
CAGAGGCAGCCCCCCCAAGGCCAGGACAGCTGCGGAACGCTACAGACGGGCAGCCAATTACGTGGAAGCCCCGTGTAAGTCCCGCCCAGCGTTCCCCTTGTTCATTTGTAGATCCCATCGCTGCTTATGCGGTTTCCTCTGGAAACTGGGAAGTGACTTTTTCAGCCGAAATGGCCATTCTGAGGTCCATAGAGACTGCAGGAAGACCTGCGCGGCCTCAGTGGGTCTCAGAAAGCTCTCTGGACACCAGCGGAACATAGCTCCACTGGTGTCCGGAGGATGGGGTGGGAACCTCCCACTCTGAGACCCACCGAAGCCATGTAATGTGCAAACACACACAGTCCCAGTGTGGCTCAGAAAGTCCTCCAGACATCAGCGGAGGACAGCTCCACTGGTGTCCAGAGGATGAGATGTGGGGGGAAAACCCCACCTTGTTCCCTGCCAGGGGGATGCTCAGAAAGCCCCCCAGACCTGACAGGAGCTGTGGGAAACCTGTGGGTTTAATTACCCGTGGATTTTTAAAATAATTTTTTTTACTCCATTCTGGGAACGGAACCTTCATGGATAAAAAAGGCCCCACCTGTATAGCATATTTAAAAAATGGGTATTAAAATGTTTTGAACTGGCCTGGAGATAATGCACTGACAAAACCAATCGTGGAAATTTTTCCTTGGACAGCCTGCCAAATCCCCGAGGCTCAAGCAGAACAAGAGGAGCCAAGGAGGCCCTGCATACTCATTTTCACTAGCACTTTTCTGCTGGTCTCTGGAGCCTGGGAAAAAAAGGCCTTGGAATCCTTTCTAGGAGCTCAGCGCAGTTTTCTGCCTCATTACCCCTGTGATTCACGCATTTAAACGCACTCTCTGAGTCAGGTTTTCAAATAAAAGTTGTGGGAAACGATAAAATCCACGCCCTTCCAAATACGAGTATTACTCATTTGAGATGATGTTTCCGGCATGGAGTTATATTAACCAGTAAAATATGTAAGAAAGTTATATTAATGTTTTCGCAGACTGAGACCCTGCCCTCCTATCCTCCCCGCATGGGTGCAGCTGAGGGCACGTTATCCAGTGGGGCCAGTGGTGTCATTCAAATGATTTAGGAACAGGAACTCACTTTTGATTGGCACTTGTCGGGAACCCGGAACTAGCCACGGAGCCCGTTAGGAACCGGAACGCCCGTTCTGGTCTGTTCCCCCTGAATGACATCACTGAGTGGGGCTGGATCGGTTCAGCAGGAAAAGAGGTTTCCCCTCACAACTGCATAAGCCTCCCTGCCAGCAAGATCTCCTCAGGCCGGCACTAGTGAGTTTGCTAGTTCAAGGTGAGAAAGGGGGTGGGGAAGCAGCGCCAACATGGGGGATAGAATCTGACACAGGCTTTCCATGCCAGATCCACCCCCTCCTGCAGCCTCCCTGCCCCCATCACCTCCCTCAGTTTTGCCCCTCCCTGCCCTGTTTCACCTTCCCTCTACCCTCTTCCCCCTCTCAGTTGCCATAAAACAGAGCAGCAGCAGACCCCGGAAGCATTTCTCAGTTATGTTCAACTACTCTGCTCCAGACTCCCGCGGTGCCCCTGCAGTCGTTTTGCAGCACGCCCCGACACACTGGTTGAAAATCATTGCTTTGCAGCCCCCTAAGAAAGAAAAACCCACACACAGGTACTCACACAGTGCTGCCTAAATCAACGTTGCTTGAGGTAAAATTAAGCAAGTGATTAACCGCTTCCCCTACACCCTTTCCCCACCAAAAATCCTGCCCCTCTGAAGTGAAATTATGGCCAATGGTAACAGAATTGGGTAACTTGTGGTGCAGACCCTTGCTCTGGCAGAACGTGCGCCCTGTCGGCGCGAGGCCTGGGCTGCTGGTGTGGCAGCGGCTGCAATGGCACCCAGAGAGGGGCTGCCAGCGATGTGCGCATGCCAACAGAGTGCCGAGTCCCTGCTGGAGCAGAGAGGGTGGCGGAAGGGGTATTCCAGTGAGGACTGGCGTGGGGATCAGGCTTGGCCAGGGGCATGTCAAGGGTGAGCAAGGGGTGGATATTGGCGGCAGGGGTGGTTCCGATATTCTGTGCCCCTAGCCCAGGCTCAACACACCCCCTTGGATCCACCGGAATTTATGCCAGCAAAAGAGCTGGCATGGATCCAAGTCGGCCCATTGGAGACCATGGCACAGTGGAAGAGGCAAGTGCAGCAAGTCCTCACTTGAAGTTGCTGAGAGGTTTTTGGACACTGCAACTTGAAGCGAAACGACTTGTAATGGAACCAGTTTTACTATAGGCCAAACCCGAGTCACTTTCCTACAGTGTATTTCTGGTGACAAAAACATCACCAAATGTGTTAAGACCCAAAACACTTCTAATTTCAAACACTATAATCAATGGGCTGGAGAAAACCCTCATAGGCATGGGGAGAACTTCAGACTCCACACAGACGGCGCCCTTGGCCAGGGATCTATTTTTGTTCTGATCAAATTTGTAATGAAATGACTGAACAAAATGACTTTGTGACAATTTGCTGCATAGAAGTTCTTTGCTTGCCTCCCTGCCTCTCCTTAGTCCCAGGCTGGCCCATAGTGGGAAGTGGAGGAAGCATCAGTGCTGCTACTTTCTGGGCTGGCTCTGGCTAGGTTTGGGCCACCCGTGACCCTTCCCTGCCCTTTGTGCCCACGTCTGCTGCCTGCCCAAACAGCATGCCTCTTTCACGCTGCCAAGAATGGCAAGGGCAGTTTGAAAGCTGGTATCTTAAGTGCCAGTAACTTTCTCAACAGATCTATACGGGTAGCCAGGCTCTCTCAGTGGGGCTTCGAATGTCATTCTGGTTTCCCAGCAGGAAGCAAAGTCTGATGGGGCAGAAGGAAATGGAAAGAAATCTGCTCCCTTATCAAACAGGAGGCAATAAACTCACTGAAAGATCTTCCCTAGGAAGCTGCCACACCAGATAACTTTACATGAATCCTAACCTTCTGAAGTTGCCTTTTTATGCACATCCCCCAGGATTGGATGTAGAAAAAAAGTATGTTTTTTTTTAAAAAAATGGGGATTGAATCACACACTTACAACCTACATGAATTAGAGACAGACAAAAGCATTTTTGTGGTACTAAATAAGATGATGTGCAACAGGGATAATTGCCTGTGGTACTTGGTTAAAAGAAATGTACAAAATCCATCCAAAATTGCACCCCCCCCAAAAAAATGTTTGGATTAAGATGGCATACACATTCAAAAAATGTACATTATATATGGGGCCTCTTAGTCGTGTTCCCTTTCCCCCCCCTTCTTCAGCCTAGTGATGAACCTTTTCGTCAAGACCTGAAGATCTCTGCTGTCCCCTGGATTGGCTTGCAGCTTGGAGAGATACTTTGGACAAATTTCAGGTTAGGGGTTCTGAATTAATCGTGTTGTGGGGGCAGCATCAATATGCTATGGTGCTTCACCAATCTTCTGTTCTTGATTTCTGGGCTTTGATTAGGCTGGCGTGCATGGGAGCCTTATCCTGAGTCAGACATTGGCTGGCAGCAGTTTCTAGGGCTCAGGTGGGTCTTTCCTGTCCTACCTGGAGATGCCAGAGATGGAGCCTGGGACTTTTTGCTGGTCATCTTCTGCTTAGCTATGGCCTCTTTCCCCTCAATTTGTCATTTTTGTTTGCAGGCTGCCTCTTTGTTTTTTTCTCACAGGTTACTGGTGCCCTCTAGCACAGAGACACATTGAGTTCCATTACAGTGCAAAGAATCTTGATGTGATGCCACAAGGCAGAGTGGAAGGATACCTGTGGAGTGGAACAGGGGATACCTGCTCATCCTCCTTACCTGCAAGTGAAGGGGTCTTTGCAGCCTCATCCTACAGTGATGGGCATTGCGTTTGAAGCTGATGCAGCTGGTTTCAAGATCATTTGGCGCAAGCTGGATCTGTCGAAAGCGATTAGAATGTTTATGGTGACAGCTCACTTAAAACTGTTGAAGGGTGCTGAAAAACCTGATTGTGCAGGCATGAAAGCAGCAGCCCCAAAGCACATGTGCTTCTCAAATCTGGCTTGAGCATTGATAGGATCAGTCCCCAAAGTAAAAAATGGTTGGTTTCGGCATCTGAATAGGTGTGTGCTGTGTGTGACAGCATGCTTTGCTGTAGCAATTATTCAATAATTTTAAATAATAGGGCAATTATGATGACAAAATTGCCGGTACTTCTCACACCCTCTTTTGTTAGCTTTGGGGATTTTAAGACCGTCTCCTCTGCAGACAATGAGATTGTGCCATAAAACACTGCACTCCTCCTTAGCTGCGTGCAATCCCCTCTCTGGAGTCATTGGGCAGGGAGGTCAAGATGTGAGGTGCACTGGGGAGGCACAAGAAAGGAAGCAGCACAAAGGCAAGCCTCACCTTGGTTTGAAAAACAGGTTAGCTGATGCTCCATGGCTGCAGTTTCTGGCTTCGTACACATTCAGGGCCAGTTGTGGATCTAGGGGGGGCTAGGGGGGGCTCAAGCCCTAGGCACCATCTTGGGGCCATCTTGGGGGGGTGCCGGTGGCATGGCACCCCCCCAACATTGCACGGGTAGACCTGGGCTCCGCGGAGCCCAGGTCTACACATTGGGACCAGCCACAGGTAGACTTAGGCTCCCTACAGGGAGCCCAGGTCTACCCATTAGAAACTACTGTGGGTAGACCTGGGCTCCGCGGAGCCCAGGTCTACCCATCGAGACTAGCCACGGGTAGACATGGGCTTCCTACAGGGAGCCCAGGTCTACCCATTGGGACCAGCTGCGGGTAGACCAGCGCTCCGCAGGTCGGGAAAGCATCCAGAGCCCAGACCTTTCCCCACCCATTGAAAGCAGCTTTAAAGTGCCAAGGCATCTTTAATCTTCATAACTTTTAAGGTAACAGTGAGCTCAGCCTTAGTTTTTTTGTACTTGGTTCTTTATGTTTGCTGACTTCAGTTTGAAATCCCTGTGTCTCCACTTTCAAAAATCTGAGTCAGTGCCTGAAAAAGCCACATGTGAGCAGAGACCATCATGCAATGCCTCCAATTTCCAACAGGGAGGATGGTGCACGGCTGTGTGCTGGCCTCTCTGACTCCAAGAGTGGTCCAAACTTGCTTTACGGTGTCCCTTGTGCCAGCCAAATTTTGCTGGTCAAACTGTGCTGGCCTAACTCCAAGTTAGGATTGAGTTTCCACTTGGGAAGGGGCTGCAAGAACTGCTGCCTCCTTTTGTGATATGGGCTAAAGAGCCCACATTGCAGGGGTCCTTTCAAATGTGTGGAGAAAGGATGATGGGGTGTGGCCAGTCCATCTGTGAGGCCAACGGAAGCTTCTGCCTCAGGCCCAGTAGTGTCATCCGGCAACGAGCTGCTGGAACGTTAGGCGGGACTTACCGCTTGATTGACAGGCTGTCCATGACGTGTCGCCGCCTGCCCGCCTGCCGTGCGGGCTCCCTCTGGTTGGCGCACCACTCCGCTGCTTGCCCAGGAACCCGGCGCGCCCCCCAGGCAAGCGGGCACCCCCTCCGAAGCCAGGGGTGCCCGCGCGGCGGGCGGGCAGGCGGTGACACGTCACGGATGGGCAGCCAATCAGGCGGTAAGTCCCGCCTAGCGTTCCGGCAGCTCGTTGCCGGATGACACCGCTGCTCAGGCCGCAGATTGATAGGGGGTACCCACCTCTCTCCACCAACTTGCCTCCACTCCTCCTGATTCTGCTCCCTAGTTTGGAAAGGGAGAGGGGGACAGAGAGGAAGAGGACAGGTGGAAGTGGGGGGAGTGCTGAGCTAAAACATTGGAGAGTGGGAGTAAAGGAGTATCATGGGGTAAAGGAGCAAAATTTAGCAAAGTGTTGGCTTGTCCTTGACGCAGCCACAGAACAGCCACCACTCTTCCCCTAACAAGTGTCATACGTGGAATGACGATGTTGAGGGGTGAGAATTGACCTCATCCTGCCGCAGAAACAAAGAGAGAGAGAGAGTAAAGGAAAGATGGAAGGGAGGAGAGTGTCAAGCTAGAATATTGGAGAGTAGGAGCAGAGGCTGGTGTATCATCAGGTAAGGGGGCAGAATTTGGCATCAAGCTGTCTTGGGCCAGCCACAGAGTAATCTTACCATAAACAGTTCGCTGTTGGCACACAGCAGTGCTTGCATTATCACAGGGGTGTAGTCTAGAGGGACTGGAGTTCTGAGACTTCTTCATAGTGAGAGTGGGGATATCGTCAGCAGGAATGCTTTGAAACATCCTCCAAAGGACCTGAGATGAGAAGTATCAGGCTCTGAAAGAGGCAAACTGAGAAATTTGCCTATGGGCATGTTAATGTCTACGCCACCATCTTTCCTAATGTTATTAGTGGGAAAAATTGGGAGATAATGATATCTCAACTGTGCCTTTGAACTAGATTACTCCAAATGGGTTCACATAATCCTGAGCGTTGCCAATCCATTAATACACAGACTCCACCAAAAGATGGATACGTTCATTATCCTTCTGTTTTTCCTTTCCTGAATCTTACTAGGCTTGTCTAGTTTTATGAGGATTGCTACATCCCACAATTCATTCATTCAATCCATTACTGTAGGATGGAAAACCCTTATTTTTGATTACGGGAGTACTTTGCATAAGGAATGAATTTTCTGCAACATGGTTCTGCAGTCAATTATGGAATTTGGCAGAGGCTTGATCAAAGATCATTCTCATTACATTCAATATTTTTGGAGTTGCCAGTTCCATGCGGCTTGTTTCACCTGGCCAGGTGTTCTTTATGATGGAAAAAATCAATCCCATAGGTGCATCAGTTGTGGGCAGACACCTTGCAAACTGAAATATAAGACTGATGCTTTTGAATGCAACACCCTTGTTTTTAAAATCTACCCACAGTTCATCTGCTGCCTTTTTCTTTCTCAATTCATTGTGCAATTCTCTTGTCTCTGTTCTTATATTGATGAATTTAAACTGCCTGCTTTCACTGATGTCACAGTCTCTTCTTGTTGACAACCACTAGAAAAACATTCTACACCGTCCCCAACAGGGTCACTACTTGGGAATGTCCAGGGATAAATGCACATTTTTTTTCCTGCTCTGAACATTCCCCCCAAAGTTTGTGTGTCAGAAAATCCCATCACTTTTCCCTGCAGATTGCATTTCCTCTAAAATGCACTCCCTCACAGTAAGTGAAGTAGTGGGTAATGATTGGGATCAGCTGGACATCTTTCCTCTTGGAAACATCCATTGAAATGGATACAGAGTTGATATCGCTCATGTCAAGGTTCAGGTAATATATTGCCAGAGGCACTGATGTAGGAAGGACTAACAGCCCAATCCTATCCCCCACCACTCCATAGCATGCAGCTGTGCCAATGGGACGCTTGCTGCTTGCAAGGATGGGGGGCAGTCAGACTGCCAGCAAGAGGTAAGTAAAAAGCTCTTTTATTTATCTCCCAGTAGGCCACCTAATTGATTTTGAATCTCCTGTTTTGCTAGAGTAAGTCCAAGGAGAGAAAGGGGATGGGGCAGGTTGGAAAGTTGGGGACAGGATTCAGTGTACACAACTGTCCAGTCTCTACCTTGACCATGCACTGCACACAGCCTGCTCCTCCTGCACTTTACCTGGTCAGGTGCTGCCTGGGTTGGTGTATGCAGGGAGTCAGTGGTGTTATGCTGCCGGAACGCTGGGCGGGACATCCGGGTGATTGACAGCCCGCCCGTTGCGTTCTGCAGCGTTACGCCGTTTGCATAACCAATTACACCGCTTGCGTACATTACGCAAACAGCATAACGCTGAGGAATGCGACGGGCGGGCTGTCGATCACCCGGATGTCCCGCCCAGCATTCCGGCAGCATAACACCGCTGCAGGGAGTTGCCAGCTGTTGCCATTGCCTGCTCCTTCCTGATCAGCGGCAGAGTGCCGTTTATGGCACCATTCTCGACAAGAGTGCAAGTTCCGCCGTAAATGGCAGATAGGCTTGTGCAAGCAATAGGTCTTGGTGCAAGCAAAATCCTTTGTACGCCAGAACTTCTCAGTTCTAAACTTCTTCAGTTTCCCGAGCCAAGTCAATGTACAGTCAGGGCTGATCCAGCCAAGAGGAGGCTGACTGTGGGGGGTCACAATGATGCAGTGGCCATCCTCCTGAGCCCTGCCATTGGCCTTGTCTCACTGCTTTGACTGCCTCGTGTGAGTCTTGCACAGTTGCATAGCTGGCCAAAAGCGCTCCAAGGGCAAGGAGGGTGGAGGCACACATAATGCTGAGGATAGCAGCTAGACTTTTAAAAAGTGGAGATTTTGCATGCAGTTCTGTGCTTCTTCTGCAGTATTGTGAAATCACAGTCTGCATTCAGGCCCCAGTAAGGAATCTGCCCTATCTGCATTAGACAGGTGGTAGATGGGGCAGAGTGGTCTGTGGCTGCTGCAGAAAACAACGTCTCCTCCTTTTCCTCTCTTCTCACATAACGTTCAGTAGTATAAAAGTGTGAGGCAGGATGTCATCACCTCTGGCAAGCAGCAGGATATCAAAGATTCAGAGCCAGGGGAACTCTTGTTCTACACATTCATCTATTTTTAAAAAATTGCATATGGCTTTTCCTGTGTAAAAGGGTCATCCAAGCAGGTCACAAAATTAAAATACAAAACAAGCAAGAAAACATCACAATCAATAAGACGGCAACGTGGTGAGTTAAAGGAGCTGGTACAGCCTGAGTTACAAATCAGGATTTTCCTGATTCAAATCTACGTCTGCCATGAACTCACCAGCTGCCTTAGGCAAGCCACTCCCCTTCAACCTCAGTCTTACCCATCTGCAACATGGGGATAATAATACTTGCTGTTCGTAATTGCAATACACCTGGCAGGAAGCTCTCCAGTCCCTGTTGAAAGATCTCCAATAATGGTGAGAGTCAGTTCCAATGCAGAACAGCAAACTGTACTGTCAGGAAGTTCTTCCTAATCATTTAATTAAATTATCTGTGGTTGTGACTTTGACCCATTTGTCCCAGTCATAACCTTTGGAGCAATGTAGAACAAACCTGCTTCTTCTTCTGCATGACAGCCCCTCAGATACTAGTGATTATGTTATCCCTGAACCATGCCTTCTCTAAACTGAATACACCAAACTTCTTTCTGGACGGCCTACCCAATCCTAACAGCGTGCTATGCAGCCAGAATGTGTGTTCCAGCTGCGTAAAGTGCTTTGTGGCTGTGGCAAATGTGAAACTGCCAGGGCACGTGGCCTGGCCACTGCTGCAAGTGGTAAGTAGCCGGGTCCATGTGGCTGCCTGCTGTCTGAGTTAAGACTGCCCAGGAGGTGGGAGGTGGACAAAGAGGGGTTGAAATGGGGAAGCCACAAGTTGGGAAGGAGGATGGGTTCAGTTGCAGGGGCACCTGCCAAATCTTAACTGGGTGCAGGGGCACCCAGGCCCAATCCACCTTCATGAATCAATGCAGATTTGCACCAGTGATACCACTGGTGGATGTCTGAGTAGACTGTAGGGCCAGCATGGGCCTACAAATGTTCCCTTACTCCTAGGAGGCGTCAGTATACTAAAACTCCCCACTTTGGTGCCACTGCATGGCTGTGTGGAGAGTAGTGGTGGATTGAGCTGATGATCTCCAGTCTCCTCACCATCTTAGTCACTCTCCTGCAGATCCACTCCAGTTTATCAATTTCCTTCTTAATCAATGCAGGGCCAGAACGGGACACAATATTCCTGGTGAGGTCTGAACGTTTCCAGCCTACAGCATCATCATTGCTTCTCGTGATCTGTTTTTTATACCCATGTTGATGCCTTGAATTGCATTTGCCTTCTTTGCCTCAGCGCCACAGGGCTTAGCTGATTGTTTACTGAAATGCTCAGATCTTTTTCACACTTGCTCAGGCCTCAATCTGATATCTCTGATTCTGTTTTTTCCTACCCATATCCAGAACTTTGCATTTATCCCTGCTGTTCATCTTGTTTGCTTTTGCCCAGTTTCTCATCCCCTCAAGAAGGTCTTGGATCCTGTTCCTGTCCTAGTAACTGGGAGTTACTCCTCCCAGTCTGGTGTCATCCTCAGATTTGATGAGCATCCTCCCTATTCCCTCATCTAAGTCATTTATAAAGGTATTGAGCCACACAAAGCCCAAGGCAGGGCCTTGAGCCTTATCATCACATTCCTTCAGTTACTCTATAAATATGGTCTATCAGCCAGCCAGCCGCAGACCCACCCGACAGTGGCATCATCGATCTAGCCTACATCCTACCAGTTCAGGTACCAGGATGTTGTGGGGAACCTTGTCAAAAGCCTGATTGAAATCCACATATATTGTGTCCACACACACACACCCCTGATCTATTCTCTTATCCCTGATCTGGCAAGGCTTGTTCTTCAGAGAAAACCATGCTGGCTCTTAGCAATTGCCCCAAAGGGGGATGGAAGAGAGAGAGAGGAAGGTGGGAAGAGACTTAAAAAAGAGAGGTGGAGGTGGAGGGGCAGTCAAGAATACTGGAAAAGGGGCTGTGGGAGTCCAGGAAGGGAGTGGTCACACCCAGGAAAAGGAGGAGGTGTCAGAGGGTAGCTGCTTCCTCATTCTAGTCCCAGGGGAATTTTCCTGGAGGTGCCAAGTCCAACCCTTGGTGAGATGAGGACCCTCTAAGAACCTAGAGACACTTGGTCCATCTAGATTGGAGAGGAGCTACCCTGAACCTTGAGGTAGCAACCAAGCAATCAAGATCAGGAAGGCCCTTGGGCCATTTCCAGAATCTCCCACAACTCTGCCTTGGGCCCGGGATGTGCGGTATGGGGGGCAGCAGGTGAGGCAGAACCACCCTGTCATTGCCAATGGAAAAGTGCCACAGTCACCCCGCCCATTTACATTTGAGGAGACTCTCCTTATACCCAAGAAAGCAAGTGTAGGGAGAACAACAATGCTTCACCTGCCGCCCCTATACCGCATGTCCCTGACTTAGGCTAATCTTTGCAGAAGCTCCCCCTGATGGCAGTGGACTGATGCAACTGTAAGATTTGCATCCGCGGGGGCGGGGAAGACGGTGAAACGGAGCGGTTCGTAACGGGCGGGCTGCCGCTCACCTGTTCCTCCCGCCCAGTGTTCCGGCTGCATGACGCCGCTGCTTCAGCCTCCACATAGGTTTCCTTGGCTCTGCCCCTACTAAATAGCAGGCGCAGTACCGAGGAGGCCGCACGGCCCGACTCTTGTACAAGTCATAGCAGGCAGCCATCGCAACTTGCCTAAAGCCATGACTCACGACATTTTTTATTTGAGTCATGAATCATTTTGAGAAACATGTCAAACAATGAGTTTTCACGACTCAGACACAAGTCACGTGACTTGAGTTCCCCTCCCTAGTGCAAAGTTCATAGGAGGAATATGGGATCAACCGCCTGGAACATAAGAATGCTACAGAGGCTTGAACATTTGGCCTGCTGATAAAGTGGTGCACATGTACATGTGTACTGTTGCACAAAAGCTGATAAATTGCGCTGATAAGCAAATGGTTCTCTGTAGACTAAGGCTGCATCCACTCTGAACAATTTAATTACAGTATATGCTGCTATTAACAGAGCCAGGTTGTGTTTCAGATCTGTCCCAATTTGAATTTCTTCTCGTGCAAATAAACTCTTGTAAAAAGGCCTCTTGATGATAGTAAAGACCCCACTGGACAAACAATATCCTAACCGGTGGGTTAGTCACAAAAACTTATTCAGAGGATGTGGTTCAATGTACTTGAGGGATTTCAGCAGAGTAGGGAGGGAAAAAGAAGCTCTTTGGATTTTAATTGCTTTTGTTCATTGTATGGTTAAGTTTTTAATTATTTTATTGTTATATTGTCCACTGCACTGAGCTCTGAGAAAAGTGATATACAGGGGACTCGTGTTATCCGTGGGTTTGGCATCATTATCTGCAGGTCCCGAACTGGCCCACCCCACCCTTTGAACTTGACTGGAGCGGTTTTTAGCGAAAACTGGAAGTTACTTTTAAATGGCTCTGGGCAGCATTCTGAGGCCCACAAAGGCTGCATGTGGGTGTGCTCAGCCTTTGCAGGCCTCAGAAAGCTCTTCAGACCTGACTGGAGCATCTTCTGATTGGATTAGAGGCCCTACTGCTTTGGAACAGAGAACCCTGGAATGTTCCCTATGTGTGAAGCTGTGGGGGACAGGGGTGTGATCTGCTATTGTGGAGACGGAGTACACATCCTTCTTTTGTGATGACGTGGAGAGAAGAAAACACGAGAAAGAGGGGAGGAAGGAAATAGTGTTAAGGACCACATCTCCTGCAAGAATAATAGAAGAACAGTTAGCTGGTCTCAGGTGACTGTGATGTAGGAGGAAATCAAGCCAATAAGGCGATTTCTCCAGGCCCCTGTCCCTTTAAGCTCAGGGGCCGTCAATTTGAGGTTTCGTTTCCCCGGCGTGCATTCCCGTCCTGATGTTGTCCCAAGGACAAAGTTGTTCAGAGCCCAACTCTCCTGACCTGGGCAGGCCAGGGATCCCCTCTCTGTGGCTTACCAGAGCAACGTTGATGGAAAGAAATGCCAGCTGGACTTTGATGTTGCAGAAAGAGAAATACATTTTACTCACATGTAAGACATCAGGAAAAGGGACACAAAAGCAATACGTCTCCAAGGAGACCACAGAACTTGTGTAATTTGTACATTTTGGCTTGATCAGTTATACAGATGAGCATGCAAATGTGGAAATGACAACAACAAATAAAAATATTGGCCAATTGCTATTGGTGATTTTGGTTATGTGAGACATTTGATTGGTGGTCCTTTTGCTGCTGCTCCCCCTCCCTTCCTGTGCGACCCCAACCAAGGGTCAGGGAGGAGTGATGATGAAGCAAAGTTAGATGTAAACATAGGTACATTTAGATTAAGACAAGATTACAGTAGGTTTGGCACATTCAAACACAAAAGCAGCAGAAAAGCAAAAGAAGAAAAAAAATGCCATTTTGGTTGCTGAAACAAATCCAAAAACTGGTGCACATTCTGGGGATGATGGAATCTGATTCGGGCATGTCCCAGGAGGCCTAGAAAAAGATTATCCCTTTACTCACCAACTTCTCTAAAGGTGGCCCCTCTGCATTCTTTATTTTTGTTGGCCCCTATTTCCTCCTACACTCAGGTGCTTCTTATCCTCCACCCAAAGTTCCTGACTGCACCCTTTGTTGTTTTCACTCAGCATTTCCTGCATTCTTTCACACTACCCAGATGTTCAAGATTAACACCTAATTTTTCTGAGAAGCGTTCCTTGAGCCATCAGGAAAAAGAATCTGGAAGAAACTCCCATTCCATGAAGGATTCTCCTGGCAATAATGGGATCAAGTCATGCTATTCTATGCCTTTACATAACAGAACTGGGTTACTACAGGGCAAAACATCTCAGTGCCATACTTTGCAGGTGAGGTCAGATATATTGCATCACTGTATGCTATGTTCAGTGCTACTAAACTACATGTAGGTGTGCTGGATAGGATCTCTTTTCAATTTTCAACCCGAAAAAGTTTAGCCTGCCTCAGGACCATTCCCTCCCCCTTTCTCACCCTTCTTGGTCTGCCCCTTCCCCTGCACTGTGCATTACCTCCTGAGGCCTCTTTCTCCTTCTTAGCACCTCAGCAGAATCAGTGGCATTGGAAGGGCAACTCACATGATAATGAGGCTCTCCCAGCACTGCCCATTCAGCACGTTGCTGCTCAGCTGCTGAGAGCAGCTGAGGATGGTGCTGGAGAGACTAATTATGGGCTGGATAAAGAGTTTTCTTATGTTTGACACCCCTGTTCTAAGCAATAGGGGCGTCAAATGCCTCCTAGGGCCATCCCAAGACCTCCCACTCTGGAGCCTGAGGAGAGATGCCAAATGCTTCCCCTTACCTGGTGATGTGACAGCCTCTGCTGCTCTCAGTTGGAGAAGGAAGAAGGGGATAGAGCACATTAGGAAGTGAGGAGGAGGGGAGTGGTGGACTAGAGTGTCAGCTTTCTTTGCAGTCCTCTTCCTTTTCCAACCCAAAAAGTGGGAGCAGGAGGAATGGTAGTAGGAAGCAGGAGAGAGAGAGAGAAGGAGAGAGAAATGTGCTTAAAGAAACATGTCTTTAGTGCTTTCCATCACTAATGAAAACCAGCTGTCTCCAATTAATTGACACCAGTCTTATCAGATTAATCAACCAGCTCAACTCATTGAAGATTGCAGTACTGATCTTGTCATTGGATGCAAGAGACTGGAGGCTATTGTAAAGCAGGACATAGCAAATCTGCATGTCTCTGAAGTTCTCATCTCACCCGTGCAAGCAGGTTGCATCAAATAACTCCCTTCTGAGAAAAAAGGGAGTGCCTTCCTCATCCCTTCCAGGACCACCTTTTTACACTGAAATGATGCTATGCTCAGAAAATGACAAGCTTTGTCTTCTGACACCAACTGCGGTCATTTCTCAGTGTCCCATTATAGTGCTAGAATTCAAGGATGGCCTAATTCGTACATGACATGATCTCTTAATCTGTTTGCCTCTTTTCAAATTGAGTTGCAGTCTCTGGGAGCTGATGGGCATTCATCACTGGTGTTTTATAAACACCAAGCAGCTGTAGGAGGCTGGTCCTTAGAGCTCCCCTGTGCACTTCTTGTGAACTCAAGAAAGCCCATCTGCCCCAGAGCCTTTTATTGGTGTTTGTTGTGTCCCGTCTGGCCTCCCAGTCTGGATGTCACTAACAAGTACATCATTGCCAGTTACATCCATTGATATTTGTAAAGTACTAGCCACCGGAGGGGGAGGGGTTCTTGAGAATCCCAGGCCCTTAACAAAACTTTTGCTAGCTGCCTGGCTTCGGATTCTTCCATGGCTAGCCATGAGTACTGCAAAAAGAAATGCCAATAGGAAAACCTGCTAAAAACGCCACCAGCTCCATTAACTGCCGACTCAAGCCTCAGTGGAGCAACTCAGGCCAAGTTAACCAGCAAACAAGGCAAATTCCCACTACTTCCAGCCTCAGTTAACCTAGAGGCAACAGTCTGGGAAAAAGCCTTAAACAAAGAGAAATCCTTTAGTAGTTCCTATTGCAATGGTACTGGGCAAAGAGCGGGTTGGATTTAGCCAGCACCCTAAACCTCCCCCCCCCCACAGAACGTACTCACACTCAAGCAATTAAGCTTGACAAACTTTTATTAAAACAAAGACTCAGTTGGTTACACGGCCCAAGGGCAAACATAAACAAGATACAACACATAACAAAAAAAAATAAGAAATTCTAACTTCCTATTCTTACTGAGACTATCATTCTTAATCAGATGTTACCCAAGTCATGGTGTAGGAAGCAAGCACACAGAGCTTATCATTTCTCAGCAACTGATTCAAGCCATGTCTGGCACAGCCAGAAGAAGCTGAACACTAACACAAGCCAAAAGGGGATTTTTATAGCCCTTCACCTCCTGCTTGCAATCAAGGCTAATTGCCTTTCTGCCTAGTAACATGGAGGCAATCATCCTCATGAATTACAGCTGTGAAGGAATGTAGGGAGGAGGTGGATGGCACCACGATGTCCTTGAGTCGCTCGTCTTGCGAAGCCTCCCAAAAAATTCCCTAGGCCAACTGATAAGGGCTAAGGCACCAATGCTGTCAAATTGATTTCCCACTAGGATCTGTTTTAACTCACTGCCTACTCTCAGAGGGGCCCGACAGCTTAAAGATGGAGGTGGGCCTACTAAGGTGGCATTAGGCCTACATTTGAGTTGCCTGTCCTTTACAGTACTTCAGTAGGTATTTCCGTAAATGCAGAGTGGTACAGTGCAAGATAAACATTGAGAAACGATGGTCTGGGAAAAAGGGCTTGTGGATTTCTGTGACTGACTGCATCCTGCTAAGGATCCAGAACACATGTACACACACACACACACACACACACACACACACACACACACACACACA
>JAJKFI010000011.1:17143953-17179329 GCA_029204185.1 Lerista edwardsae
CACACACACACACACACACACACACACACACACACACACACACACACCCCTTGAACATGTGCATACATGCTCTTACATGCATGAGCACATATGTGCACATGGACACAGGGTTCTCAGGTACATAAATATGTGTCCTCCCACACATATTTATGGAATGGAGGGGGTGGGACACTCCTTCCCCCTTGCCTTCTGTCCTCGCCATATAGCCTTACCCATGATCTCCCTTTGCCATCTCACCCCTGGTACTCTCGTTCTCTTTGCATTACTCAATGTTCCCTTTGTGCATTTTTCATGTAACCTCCAGCAGTCTGGAAAAAAGAAGGGCAACGGATGTATTCCTTTTTCCTGTTTCCAGGACTGAAGAACATCTCTGCATGAGGACTTTGCTTCTTGGCACCACTAGATGGCAATTAGCCCTCGTCAGATCAAGTATTGCCAGTTTGAAGTAGTATAATCTTCCAGCCAAGCGCTCCTTTCTTTTCATGCAGGAGCAACCTTGGGCTACGTGCAGCATTCATGGAGCAACATGCACAAGGATTTCCACGTAACAAGAAGGTCTATTTAAAGCTAAACAGCGTTTTGGATAATACTTTTTGGACTCATGTCTTCAGTTAGAGTTTGGAACAGGTCCCTTTCCCCCTATGGAACCCCCACTATGCACCCCAGGATAGGGTATAACCTAAACTTTGGAGTCCTTGGCCAATTTGCTGTTTTGGACGATGTGTTGCTAGGAAACCAGAATGGGCTCTAAATCATGGATTCTTTAAGAAGAGCCCTGCTGGATCAGCCCAAAGGCCAACCAAGTCCAACTTCCTGTATCTCACAGCGGCCCACCAGATGCCTCAGGGAGCACACAAGACAACTAGATACTTGCATCTCGTTGCCACTCCCCTGCATCTGGCATTCTGAGGTATCCTATTTCTACAATAAAAAGGTCCCCCCACCCATCATGGCCTGTAGCCTGCGATGCTTTTCCTTGAGAAATCTATCCAATCCCCTTTTAAAGGCTCCTAGGCCAAACGCTATCACCACTTCCTTTGTCAAGGAGTTCCACAGATTAATAACACGCTGGATAAAATATATTTCCTTTTATCTGTTCTAACTCTCCCAACACTCAATTTCAGGGGATGGCCCCTGGTTCTGGTGGTGTGAGTGAGTGAAAAGAACATTCCTCTGTCTATCCATCCCATGCATAATTTTGTACATCTCAGGGTGCAATCCTAACTTATGCTGGAATGAGCTGGGGCAGGCAGGAGCCTCCCTGTGGCAAGGGCACGGGCACCTATGTACATGATAGCCAAGAGAGAGCTTTGCTTGACTGCAGCTAAACACAGCTAAATCATGAGATGTGATTGTTTGCTACAAGATCATTTTGGTAGAATATGCCTTCAGGTTTGGGGTGGACTAATCTGTGCCCAGAGGTATTGCTTTTAGTAGCATTGGCTAGCTTTGACCATGTGCTTGCACGTGTGCATGAGTCAGATGCGTGTTATTTAACACAATCCATGCTGCAAGCATTTTTGGAGAGTTTCTGGTCATCTACAGAAGCAAACTGTTGCATATTTTTGAGCTAAACTCAGTGTAAGAATTACATATTATGGGGGTTGCAAAAACACTCGCCCCCTTCTCCCCAAGCTCTGCATTTGGATAAACACACATTTAGCTACGAGCGTGCCAGATGTTTCCACTAAAATACCAGTTATCCAATTTTCTTTGGAAGAGTAAATCTCCTCGTACATTTCCACCCATGCTGTGTTATGTGGGGTTACGCTGGAGAGCAACATGGAAGGATGCCGTGTGCCATATTGTACGTAGTGCAATGAAACAGCTGATGTTTGAACGAAAACAAAAATGCATTTCATGATCAAGTTTCTCGGCTCAGATGTACGGATTCTGTTTGGCTCGTAAAATAGACCAGAATTCACAAGTGCCTCTGATATTCAGGATGAGATTAACCTTGGCCGGAGTGTGATGTTGGCTCCTGGATTTTATGGGTCCTGCATGCAAATCACCTTCAACTGGACCCCTGAATCCGGATGAGTTGAAGCAAGCAAACCAGGACCTCTCTTGCATTGCCTTTAACTTTCTTAAGTGCTCTGTGCAAGTGAGAATGGTGACCCTGTTCGGATAGTGGGCTCCACCTGGCACCCTCTAGAACCAAGCAGCAGCCCCTGAGAGATGGAGAGCCCAAGTCTATCCCGCCACAGCCCAGACCATGCTGCTCTGCCAAGTGCATGCAATGGGTTGGGGGAGGGGATCAGCCAGCCTAGGAAAGGTAAGACTTACTCTTGATTGGCCATACGCTCTCCACATTGGTCTACTCTGACCTGCACCATCTAAGTACAAGGGAGGCTCCGGGGTGGGTGGGTCTGGGCCAGAGAGGGGGATAGGACCTTGGCGTGCACCGTTGCTACAGAGATCATCCTTCTCCCATCCTGACCTGGCTCACTTTCTGCCCTGATCCTCCCCCAAACTGCCCCAGGCACTGACCTGCCTAATCCAGCAGCAGTTCTGTGGGCCCCATTGCTGGCATAGGACTTACCAGCTCCTGCTCTGTCAATAGTGAGCCACAGATCAAATAGACAACTAATGAACTAATGGGAAATGGAACTCAAGATGGATGGGAGTTCCTAAAGAAGCAGTTAAAAGGAAAAGGGGATTTCAAAAAAACCAGGCTGGCTGCACAGAATGCTTAGTGATGAACTGAAGATATAAAAGGACATGTCTAGGAAATGGAAGATAAGAGATAAGATACACTAAAGGCTTGTATACACAAATGGTCCAGACCTTTAGTGAGTCAGGGATGTGAAAGCTCAGTATGAAATGAGGCTGGCCAGGGATGCAAAGAACAACAAGAAGGGATTTTTTACATGTTCAAAGGAAGAGAGCGAAGAATGAAATTGTATTTTGCATCCATCTTCTTTCAAAAGGGACACTGTGCAAACATTTATGCTGGCTTTTTGGTTGGGGGGGAGATGATGTGTGCAGCCCCACTTTAGAGATGTAAATAGGAATGGGGCAGGTCTGCAGAGCAGGGTTGACAAAGAGCTGTTGAAGAACTACTTAGCTGTCCTAAATTAGTTCAAGGCATTTTGGCCAGACAAATTTGCATCCCTGTGATGTGGGACAACTCAAGTGTCTATTTTTGGAAATAATGGAGTCCATTATTTAATGGACTATATGAGTTTCTGAAGCTGAAAGCTTTAAGCAAGAACACCGCCCTTGTAGTGTAGTACAGTAACCAGCAAACAGTAAAGGTTCCAGCAACAGTAAAAGCACCCAGCAGCAATTCTTGGTGGGAAAACACTTCTTGGCTAAAGTCCAACTGTTGAGAGCTTCCTTAATATGGCTCTGTACCCCATTGTGGTTATTTTGGTCCTATAGGTAATACTTGTGAATGCTATGCTCATGATAGTCAGATGGAGGTGTAACCAGATACACCTAAAGCAGGACTTGTGAAGGGGTAAGGTCAGGATGTGATGGGAACAGGTATATGTATTGGAAAAGGCAGGAGATACCCCGAGGAGATAGGGAATGGTATCAGCAATGGCCCCTTGTCCCAGATAAACCAGGGATTATAGGGTTAACCCCCAAGGTCTTTGCAAGCCTTGGGAACACAGCTGCAGGCTGATGAGCTCTCCGGCTATGAAGGGAGGTTAGCACAGGTGCAGATGGGTGTAGCTGATGAATTAAAGCCTGCCCACTGATTGGCTGGCCTCAGTATAAAGCTGGAGGCAGAAGCTGGAGAAAAGGGGCTGGATAGGTACTGGATGATGGTACCTGGGAAGATGCTGGACTGCCTGCCTGAAGGACTGTGCCTGAATGATTGACTGATGGACTGACTGGCTAAAGGAAGGTAAGCTTATTGTGGGAAATTATTGGGATTGCTGCCATGCCCCTGGAGCTACCAAGTGGAGGAGGCAGTTGTGGCTTAGGCAAGCTGACTGCCTATTTTTTGGTGGTGGGGTTAGTTGGTGCTAGAATTAAGGTAGTTTAGAGCCAAGCCAGTTATGAGGGTAGTCTGGAGGAGGCTGGCTAGCTGGTGATTCCACACAAAGCTGCAGGAAGAGGGGAGGCCCAGTGGGTGACTGAACCCCCTACCTCTTGCCTATCTCTGAGGCCGCTCTGGAGGGGAAACTAGTTAGCCTAGTGTGGGCATTGGGGCCCTTGGGGAGGCCCAGCAGGGAATTTGGCAGAACAGTATGGACCCCATGGGGGGCAGTGTTAAGAACACCCGCTCCTTCCCTTACACGTGAACAGGCCTAACTCCATTTTGAATTTCATCCTGGGAGTTATGAGCTGCTATCCTTTATCTCTCCTTTCCCCCTGATTCTGAGGAGGCAGTTGAGGTCCTGGATCGCTGTCTGGAGGCAGTTGGGGGCTGGATGCGGGCGAACAAGCTGAAATTAAATCCGGATAAGACAGAGGTGCTCTTGGTCCGGAAATCCACAGCTCGGGTACTGGACTATCGCCCTGCTCTGAATGGGGTTGCACTTCCTCTGAAGGAGCAGGTTCGCAGCTTGGGGGTTCTCCTGGATCCACAGCTACATCTGGAGTCCCAGGTGGCGGCTGTGACCAGGGGAGCCTTTGCTCAGCTTCGGCTGATTCACCAGCTGCAGCCGTACCTGAGCTGTGCGGACCTGGCCACAGTGACCCATGCCCTAGTGACATCTAGACTAGATTATTGCAATGCGCTCTACGTGGGGCTGCCTTTGAAGACGGTCCGGAAACTACAACTAGTTCAGAACGCGGCAGCTCGGGTGGTTGCTGGGGCACGTCGGTTTGACTCTGTCGAGCCGCTGCTTCGGCGACTGCACTGGCTGCCGGTTCTGTTCCGGGCCCAATTCAAAGTGCTAGTTTTGACTTTTAAAGCCCTTTACGGCTCGGGTCCGGGGTATTTGAGGGACCGCCTCCTTCCATACAATCCAACCCGTACTCTTAGATCATCTGGAGGGGCCCTTTTGACTGTGCCGCCACCAGGAGAAGTGAGAGGGGTGGCGGCCAGGAAGAGGGCCTTCTCGGTGGTGGCCCCCCAACTTTGGAATACCCTCCCCTTAGAATTGAGAACTGCTCCCTCTCTGTTAACATTCCGGCGGGGGCTGAAGACCTTTTTATTTCAAAAAGCTTTTAGTTGACAGGTCTGGCGGGCTGGCTGGTTTATTATATTTTATGATCCACTGGTTTTTTGTTGCTTTTAAATTGTACTGTTGTTGGTTTTAATTGTTTTATTGTATTGTTTTTTATATTGTTTTTAAAGTGTTTTTAATGTTAGTTTTTATACTTTGTCAAGCCGCCTTGAGCGCCTTTAGGCAAATAAGGCGGGATACAAATCTCCTAAATAAATAAATAAATAAATAAATAAATAAATAAATAAATAAATATCCTGCAAAGAGGAGGTCACACAGGGGATCCTCAAGAGATAAGGCAAGATAATGCTAACTCCAGAGCTATTAAGAATTGGTGTTATCAACATCTGAACATCTCCTATACTAATGGTCTTGTGATGCAAATCTGAGTATGTGCGAGGGCACTCCAGGATTTGGTAAGGGCTATTCAAATGCAGACTCCCTTCCTGCCGCCCTAGAATGGCCTTCATCAAGATGATTGGGTCAGAAGGAAGGTGGGGAGGGGAAGATTCCAACTCTTAAGGTTTGCATCTTCCGGTGTAAGTACTACTCTGATAAGTGACTGTTGTTTGCCACCCGGTCAAATGTATCAAGCAATCAAATGTGTCAAGCACTGGTGGCTAAATTTGTAAATAGTATTCTGGTTTAAATGTCTCCTTTCTGCTTTTAGGTAAATACCTCCTTCCTGTTTAAATGTGCCAACCCTATTGTAATCTTGTCTTAATATTGGTACCATGGTTACTGCTAAATGTACCCATGTTTGCATCTGACTACCCTTTGTGATCACCCCTCCTTCCCTGACCCTTGGTTGCAATCACACTGGAGGGGAGGGGGAGCAGCAGCAAAGAAGGACCACCAATCAGATGTCCCACATCACCAAAATTGCCAGTAGCAGGTTACCAATGTTTTTATTTGTTGTTGCCATTTCCACATTTGGATGTTCTATAACTGATCAAGCCCAGATGTACAAATTACACTAGTTCTGTGGTCTCCATGGAAGCGTATTGCACTTGTGTCCATTTTATTAATGCTCTACACATTAGTAAAATGTATTTCTCTTTCTGCAACATCAAAGTCCAGCTGGCATTCTGTTATGTTGACTTTCTTTTGTTAAGCTATAGCGGGAGGTCCCTAGAGCGGGTAGGGATTGGGTGGGCTAAAAAGGTTTTGCTTACTTTGACAGGCATGGAGAACACAAGCCTCAATTAGGCATGTTTTGTCTCTTTGCTTAAAGAGACAGAGACCACTAGGAAATCTCTCTCTTTGCAGGGTGATTTCCACACAACACCTGTGTACTGAAATAACTGGCTGCTGTACTCTTAAAACCTCTGTCTATTATCACTGAGAAATCCAGGAAGACAGGTAGAAACCACAAGACTGGAGATGGGCTAATGTTGTCCAGATCTTCAAAAAGGAAGAAAAGACCCATCAATCCATCTTCAATACCATGAAAAATATTAGAACAAATGATAAAACAGTTTGTACACATCTGGAGATCAATGCAATGATTACTACAGCCCAACATGGATTTGCTGAAAATAAGTCTTTCCAGACAAATCTCATTTTGTTTTTTGATCATTTTACTAGCACAGTGGATGGCATTTTGTTCCGGTACCCAGGGCAGTGATGCCGCGTGACATAGTTACGTCACTTCTGGGTTGTCCCTGGAGGGCTGGGCATGCAAAGCCACAGTGCCACACTCTTCAGGGAAAAGGTGACTGCCTTGCCCACAAGGAGGCCAGCTTCGGGTTCTCTCCGAGCGTGGGGCATTTTGGTTTTTGCACTCCAGCAGCACAAAGCCAGCAGCATCTCCCCTTGGTGAGAACTTGGTGAGATAATTTGGCAGAGCCTGGTGGCAGTCATGGGCAGCACCTGGGGCATGTGCATTTGAACCCAAGATGCACCTCTGTGCAGATGTAATTTATATTGATTCCTTTGCATGGAAACAGGCATCAGAAAAAAGTGTTGTTAATGGCACTCCAGGGAATGGGAAGCCAGTCCCCCACCCCCCAGCAACAAAGATCTCTCTGGGGAGCAGAGCATCGTTTAAATCTCCTCTTTACTGGCACGGGCTTCTCTGCATGAAAGTAAGCATGGAAAAAAAGAGGATTACAATGGTACTCTAAGGAATGGGAGGCCAGTGCACTATGCACAGCAATGAGGATCGCACTGTGCCCCCCCCCCCCCAATATGACAGAAGAGAGTAGGAGCATTCAGAAGGACCTTGACAGAGCGGAATTCTGGGTTGAAACAAACAAAATGAAGTTCAATGGAACAAATACAGGGTTCTGCACTTAGGGAAAAGAAAGAAAGTGTTGGATACAGAGTCATATACAGATGCAGTTAATTTTAAAAGTGAACATACAAATGAAACCAGAAGCATTTTTGTTGGGTATGCTGGATGATTGTGTAGGGAATGACTTTGAAATTTTATTTTTATATATGACAGCAGCAAGAATAAGATACACACAACACTGAAAATCTATGGAAATACTGTCAGTTGAAGACTGGTGGATGAAGGCTTTGGAACTAGCAGAAAGGGACAAACTTACCGTTTAAGCTAAGGAGAAGTCAGGAGACACATTCAGAAAAACTGGAAGCCACTTACAGAAAAGTGATATAATGGTTTGTGGATTTGAAGACTAAAAAGTAGATGATTGGCAAAAGGAGATAGCTTATTTGAAGAATGGTTAAGAGACTTATGTACTATGAAGATTAGGGTAGTTGCTTGGTCTTTATGAAAATGATGTATTACTCTATGCTAGCTGAATTTATAGAAAATTCTAATATGTCTAAATACTACTTTTTTCAACTTTTTGTGTTAATTAAATAATAATAAAAATTTAAAAAGAGAAATGCAATGAAGATGGGAAGGAGTCCGGAAAACAGGTTCTATGAGGAAACACTGAGCATTGGGCAAAGAGGAACCTTTTAAATTGTTGCAAAAATGCACCTGTGGCAATGTTGCACAAAAGTATCTATGGTAGAAAATAGGTTTTAAAGTAGTGCCTTCTTATATTTAGCAGGGAAAAAGTATCTGTTTTAACACTTTACTCCAAAATTTGATCCCCCCCCCCATGGCTGTTGCTGGTGTCTCTTCTGCATCTTCTTTTAGATTAAGAACCATTTAGGGACAAAGAACCATTTCATGATTTATTTTGCTATGTAAACTGCTTTCTGAGCAGCTTTTCTTTTTAAAAAAAGCGATATACATATTTTTTACTACTACTATTTTTAGCTTGAAGGCTGAGGGGGGACACGGTAGTGTTCCTTAGATATTTGAAGGACTATCAAATGGAAGAGGCAAGGATTTGTCTTCTGCTGCTCCAGATAGTAAAACTAGACCCAATGGTCTTAAGCTGAAAAAAAGAATTTTTGGTTGGATCTCAGGAATTCTTAACAGTAAAAGCAGCTCCACAATGGAACTGATTACCAAGGAAAGTGGTGGGTTCTCCCCAGGGGTGCCTAGTTGCATTCAACATGGGGGAACATAGCCACACCCAGACATGTCATGTAGCGGGTACACAGGGATACGTTCCTAGGATTAGAGCTGGTCCCACCCATTTGCCCGCCCACTTGTCGACTCCGTTGGCGCTCCGCTCCACCCTGCCCCACCCCGCCCCCTGCAATGTTTGAATTGCCTGCATGTTCTCAGAGCCAGGCAGGCAGCGGAGCGAGGGGGACCGACGGCAGCAGCAGCGTGAGCAGGTAGGCTGCCTGGGGCTCCCTCCTGAGAAGGTGCAGTGGTTCCTGGGGGGGAATCGGTAGCCCGCGCAGTGGCCCCGGGGAAGGCCCGGGCCGCCCCACGGCCTACCGAGGAGGCGCGCCGGTTCCTGGGTTCCGGCTATGACCTCACTTCCGGTGGGCGGGCCCCGACACAAGTGCCAATCAAAAGTGAGTACCTGTTGCTAAACCATTTAGATGCCATTACTGGCCACACCCCTTGATGCAGCCATACCCCTTGACACACCCAACATCATGATGTCATAATGCTGGGGTGTGTGACCATGCACTTGGTTGGCTCCCAGAGCAGGGAAGGCATGCTTGTCCCCCCCCCCCGCTGCTCAGGCAGTTGGGCAGACTATCGGTGTCTCCTTTCCTACTTACAGTGACTCGCATTACCTACCAATATACGTAGGTCTAATTTTCCCAATAGTCTGCTACATGTTTTTGCACTCCGAGAGATTTTAGAAGGTGCAATTTCAAAAAGGAGAAATTACGAAGAAGTCATGTTTTTAGTGCAATGCATCATGGGTGCAAGGAAATGCAAATGAGCTCACACTGATGGTCTGCCCAACTGCCAGAGCAGCAGCAGGGGGAACAAGCACACCTTCCCAGCTCTGGGAGCCGGAGAAGAGTGGAGTTTCTCCCTGCCACTTCCCGGGGGGGGGGAGGGAGAGATTGGGGTGGCACAGCCACACCCACAAAATATTGGGAGGGCCATTTGCCCCCGTGCCACACCCAAGTCGGTGCTACTGTTTCTCCCTTACTGGAAATCTTCAAGCAGAGGATTGACAGGCAACTTTTGGAGGTGAGCTCGAGAGAATTTTCCAGCCTCAACAATGGTTAGACTAGATGGCCTTGAGGACCCTTCCACAGGATTCTATAATTGCAGACACCTGTTTGACAAAACTTGCAAATTCTCATAGTAGAAGGAAATATTTACTTTTAATTTTGTATGAAATTCTGGTGTAATCCAAGGAAAATCCTTGAGAAATTACACGGGCACTTTTCTAATATGCTTTTTTCCCCTTGAATGTGACCCTGAAATTGACACTGAAGGTCACTTTTTCAAAGTTTGCAAAACCTAATGGGGATTCAAAACCTATCCATGGATTCATTCAAGAGGGAGACATGTGCCGTATTGAAACAGCAGAAAGAGCATGGTGTCACCAACAGTGTGAGCCCAATGCCACAATAGTCACTATGCTACAAATTTAATTATTCAGTAAAAAGTTGAATATTGGATCAGCCCTCACTCTTGGACCTCCCCCCCAGCTTTTATTTCCTGACTCAGGCAGATTGAAGCAGTACATTATAGTGCATTCATCTTCACTTTAAAGGTAAAGGTTTCCCCACGACCGAATGGTCTAGTCGTGACCGACTGTAGGGGGCAGTGCTCATCTCCGTTTCAAAGCCTGTAGAGCCGGCCTTTTTGTCTGAGGACATGCTTCCGTGGTCATGTGGCCGGCATGACTCCACGGAACGCCGTTACCTTCCCACCAAAGTGGTCCCTATTTATCTACTTGCATTTTTAGGTGCTTTCGAACTGCTAGGTTGGCAGGAGCTGGGGCAAGCAACGGGAGCTCACTGCGTCACGCAGTCTCGAACTCCCAACCTTGCGGTCGAAAGCCCAGCAACAGCGGATTAACTCACTGCGCCACCACGTCCCAACCTTGCCAAATATTGGGTGAGTGATATAGCAGGCAGTCACCAGTAGATGTCACCCTCTGCTAGATTTTCTCTATTCAATCTTAACCTGAAGTTAGGCCAGCAAAATTTGCCAGCACAAGAGACACCGTAAAGTATGTTTGGATCAGTGGTGTCTTCCGCAAATGAACAATCGGAACACTGGGCAGGATGTAGGCGGGACTTCCGCGTGATTGGCAGCCCATCCGTAGCGTTCTGCAGCTGTCCTGGCCTCGGGGGGGGGGCCTCCTGCTCGCCGCAGGGGACAGGTGAGGGTCACGCCGGGTGCCTGGGCGAGCAGCGGTGGGGCGAGCTAACCGGGGGCAGCCCCCCCGAGGCCAGGACAGCTGCGGAACGCTACGGACGGGCAGCCAATCACGCGGAAGCCCTGCGTATGTCCCATCCAGCGTTCCAGTTGTTCATTTGCGGATAACACCACTGGTTTGGCTTATATGTTGGGACCGAGCAGGTGGGTCACGAGCCAACTGCAGGTGGGTCGCATACACATAGCACCTAGTGTAGCCATCACTGTCGTCCAAAAATAGGGTCTCGGCGGGGGTGGTGTCATAAAGGATGTGCAGCTGGGGTCACATCCTGCCAGCTGCTGCCCCCCACCCAAAAGTAATTGCTGTGGCATCATCACCTCACCACAATTATTTCTCCTCCCCCGCACTCTGTCCATTTAAAAAATGTTCTTAAAGAAACATTTAAGGGGCAGATGAATGGCTGGGGGGGGGCTTTGCTCGCCCGCCCCATTTTTAAATGCGAGTGAAGCTGGCACCCTGCTTTACTTGTGTTTAAAAGGCAAGCAGGTGAGTCGAGCCTCTCCAGACACCTGCCTCCCCCCACAAGCGAAGCCAGCACCCAGCTTCCCTTGCATTTAAAGGGCGGGCAAGCTGAGCTGGTCCAGCGACCCACCCGCCCTCACGAACAAAGCTGGCAGCCGGCTTCACCCGGCATTTAAAGGACGGGTGAGTGGGCAGCTGGACCGTCTCTGCTCACCTGCCTGCCTTTTAAATGTGAGCAAAACCGGGTGCCAGCTTCACTTGTGTGGGCGGGCGGGCAGCTGGAGAGGCTCCGCTCTTCTTTTAGATGCAAGGAAAGCCAGGTGCCAGCTTTACTTGCATTTAAAAACGGGGCTGGCAAGCTAGTGAACAGGTGGGTGGCTGCAGGGGGGGGGGCACTCAGAATGCCGCCCCTTCCATGCTGCCACCCAGATCCATGTGACCTCCTGGATCCCTCGCCAGGTTTGCCACTGGGTCCCAGTGCTAAAATGTTTGCGAACCACTGTGCTAGAGAGATGCATACTGTTGATGTGATGAAGAAAGCGCTGCTGAGCTTTCTACATCACATCAACAGTATACATCTATCTATAATCCATGTATCATCCATGCATTGGAGCCATGCGGCAGGTTTTTGTGGTGACCAGGCCTATGGTTTCAAACTTCTCCATGCAAAGGTTGGCGACTACTGGGCTTACGGGATCCCCCCCCCATAACTACACCATCCATTTGTCCATAGAACAATAGGTAGATGAAAAACAATGGGGGAATAGCTCTGTAAACGTAGCCAATCAGAGAGCAGCTACCATTCCAAGGCTATTTTTTGGTAAGGCTATTTTTGTATCTCTAGCCTTTGAAAATGCCCACCACAGCAGTGGGTGAAAATAAATCTATTGGACCACAGCCTGGATAACTCTAATTTTGCAATATTTTACTAGTTTCTTTGGCTACGGCAGCCTTGCATGACTTAATAAAACAGCACAGAAAACTGGGCCTGGCTAGAAGATTTGGGTTTCAGGTCCATCTCTATTGCAGATTCTGGTGAAGTTTTGATTAAGGTGTATCTCAGGCTTATTTCTCCACCTGTAATAATAAATAATAACAAAGAGTAAAGAGTCATTGTGGCAATGCCCATAAAGATTGTGAAGTGTTGTGTAATAAAAGTGTAACAACATACAAAGGACATGCATATGAGGACTTGTAAAAACGTAAAGTTATGAGGACTTGTAAAAACATAAGGATCCATGTGCACAGATTGAGCACTTGACCACTAATGCATGGCAGCTGCTGTTTTATGACCATGGGCTTGGAATCAGAACTCCGCACATCAAGTTGTAACCTACGGTGGCCCAAACAGCCCTGGCATGGCTCCTAAGGTGGTTTCACCAGACCTTCAAAGGTTTGTTTTAATTGCTCCACCTCCTCCTACCTGTGCTCAACCCATCCCTGTCCCTTCCCTCAACAAAAACAGACTGCCTGCATGCATGTCCCATTATCGTTGGAGCAGAAGATTATAATTTATGGGCCCTCTTCCAGTGTAAACTGTCATTTTCTTCGGGACTGACCAGAGCTACGAAAAGACAACCCCCATCTCCTCAAAACAAACAACAGCAACAACAACTGAGGGCCCAATCCTATCGAACTTTCCATGTGCCACCCTGGGGCCAGGGAACAGAATGCCGCCCTCCCACTCACCTCACATGTTCTGGCACCTCGCATGAAATCCCTTCACCTTCCGAAAGCATTCTTACCAGTAATGGCATCTAAATGATTTAGCAACAGGTATTCACTTTTGATTGGCACTTGTGTCGGGGCCCGCCCACCGGAAGTAAGGTCATAGCCGGAACCCAGGAACTGCCCCCAGGAACCGCCGCGCCTCCTCAGGAGGGAGCCCCAGGCAGCCTACCTGCTCATGCTGCTGCTGCTGTCGGTCTCCCTCGCTCCGCTGCCTGCCTGCCTGCCTGGCTCTGAGAACGTGCAGGCAACTCAAACGTGCAGGCAATTCAAACGTTGCAGGGGGTGGGGTGGAGCGGAGCGCCGATGGAGTCAACAAGTGGGTGGGCGAATGGGCGGGGCCAGCGCTAATCCTAGAAACGGGTACATGCATACCCCCGCGTACCCGCTACATGACATGTCTGATTCTAATGCTTTCAGAATGCCTTTAAACAATACTTCTGGTTTTTGTAGGGAAACTGGAAGTATGGCTTAATGGCCCTCCAGGGGCTTCAGACAGCTTCCGGAGGACCAGGGACGCAGTCACGGCCTGCTGCCTGGTCTAATGGCAGGACCTGAGCTAATGGCAGGACCACCACTGCATGCACTGATTAGAGCACTGAGGCAGCTGCCATACGGTGAACAAATGTTCCCTTACCTTAAGGAGGCCTCTGTGAGTGCTCCCCCACCTCAGGACGCAGCACATGTCTCATTGGCCTGGCTGCACTGGCAATGGGAAGTTGGATAGGATTGGCCCTAAGGCCAGAACTAGATGGTCAGCAGCAAGTGTGTGTGCTCTTAATTAATCCATCTGCAACCCACCATGCTTCCTCTACAAGCTCTGCCCTTTTTTAGGCAGGTGGTGTCTTTTCCTATTCTGGAAAGGACCCTCCCTCATCATTGAGGGAGGTGTACATTGCTGTACACCCCAGGCAGAACTGAGACCTTGGAGAGTCCTTAAAAATCTAAGAAGACAAAGTTGTGCAAGATGGCCCAATGGCCTGACTTGGTCTAAAGCAGCACCATTGCATTCTGGCTTAGCAGGAGGCGTAAAATGCAGCACCCATATTAACTTCCAAATACGTGGCACAATTCCAAAGAAAATTGGCAATCCAAAGGAAATTGGCAGACTAACACTAATACCATATCAAAGGCTAAGGTAAGGCTCTCTCACACCCTGAATATTTTAGGCAGTCTTCTTTCCCTCAAACTTGGGTATTATCTTCCCTGACTGGGCTCCAAGTGGTGTTGTTGAGGTCTTTCAGTGAGGTCTTGGAGATGCTGCCAGGGATTGAACTTGCAACCTGTTGCCTGCAGAACATGTCCCAACTCCACCATTCAGAAATCCATGCAATTGTCAGATGCTCCGTTAGCAGCTACAAGCAATATCTTGTATGTTTATAAAACCATGTTTATAGGAAAAATAACCCTGCTTGCTTTCCAGGTAGCACCAGGTAGCTACTGGTGTCATTCATTTTTCAACCAAGAATGGCTGAGAATCCTGATAGCATACACAATTCAGCCAGAATGGGGTACTTACATTGCTGTACACCCCAGGCAGAACTGAATGGATGAATAATTTCTACAAAAATCTGTGGGGTGATGATGTCACTGCAATTACTTCCATACAACAGGGATTCTCGGCTGCCTCCGCACCAAGGAGGACCTGCCCACCACCTCTGCAGTGGTCATTTTTGACTCATCTGCTGGAAATGAGGCCAATTGGCCCCACTCCTAGCAACTGCAATGGGAATGACTGCCATGGGGGCAGCATTGCCACCCTCAGTTTCCCTTCCATGTGGTACTTAGAAACAGCAGCAGCTATGCCACTGCCGACCACTGTCATTAGGCAAATGCTTTGTTAAGCAAACACACCTTTGTGTTAGCGGGGCAGGTGGTGCTCATTAGGAGGCCCCAGAGGCTGCAGGCCTGCTCAATTGGCCTCTGTGGGCCTCAGAAGCCTCCACAAACCATTTCCAGTTTTCAGAAGCGAACCAGAAGTGGCTTCCAACAACAGGAAGTAACTTCCTGAGGCTTCTGTGGGCCATTCTGAGGCCTGCAGAAGCTGACAGTCAGTCTGTGGCCTGGCACAGGCCTCTGAGGCCTTCTAATGAGCACCATTGGCACCACCAAGGCAAAGATAAGGAGTTTACTCACAATTCCATCCAGTGCATTTCTACAGCGTCTGATTAGGATCAGAGGTATAACCAGTGCTTTTTTTGTAAAAAAAAAAAAAAAAAAAAAAGGTGCAGGAACACACACAATGTCGTGACATCATGATGTCGTGACGTCACAACGTTGCGGGGTGTGGCTTCTGTCCAGAAGCCAAGCCCCGCTTCCTTGTTTTGCCGGCTGGGCACTTTAAAGTGCCTGACCAGCAGCCATGGTGGGAGACGCCGGCGCACCTCCCGGCTGGGGGGGGGGCGCAGTGGCGGCTTCCCTGCCCTGGCTGCCGGCTTTTCCCGGCTGCCGCTGGCACTTTGAGGCCAGCGGCAGCCGGGAAAAGCTGGCAAAGGGCACGCGCGGTTCCTCCCACAGCTTCCCCCCGCCTCTGATTCCCCGCCCGCCGGGACGAATCGCGTGCACACGCGGTTCTTCCTGGCGGGCTGGGAATCAGGTGGGGGAAGACGCAGCTTCCCCCTGCCTGATTCCCCGCCCGCCGGGACAAAAAAGGTGGTGGAACGCCGTTACGGTGCGTTCCATTAGAAAAAAAGCCTTGGGTATAACTAACACTTAGAAGGCAATGCCCTACAGCTGCATCGCCGTGCATGGAGGTGTGCTTAAGATGGCGGGGGCATTAAAGCCCTTGGTATGCACATCTTATCAGGTCAGTGGTCAGAAGATAAAAGGGAACGTGCTCAGAGGATAAGGGAAGGTCAAGGCCACACCCCCACAGGAATCACAGAGAGGGCAGGTAAGAAGGGTCTTGGTCACAGGACATCACATTTTCCCTTTTTGACATTAGACTGCCCCCTCTAGACAGCAGACGGATTTGCGCCAACTCCAACAGCCTATACATTAATACTAGCCTGCCTTCTGAGTAAAATACAGATAAGCATCACTTAGCGATGTTCTGCTCAGTGCAATATATACAACAGTCTATTGTTGGTCTGGCAGAACACTCCTGGGGGCAGCTCCTGCCTTTTCCAGTACAGGAGCCAAGAGGCCCTTTGCTGCTGGAAGCAGCACTTACCCCCGGAGGAGGCGAGCGCTGCATTCAGGAGGTAATTGCGGTGATGTGATGTCGTCAATTACTTCCGGGGCAGGGAGCAGCTGACTTCGGGTTTTTCCCCTGGGTGGGACACTGTGTGCCCCTCTTTGATGCATTTCATAAACCCAATGCAGGTAAGACTATCACAAGAGTTTGCAAAACCAAGACACTCCCCTCAATGTGTTCAGTGCTGTAAATAAACGTTTCTCTGGCAATCTGCAGAATAGGATTACTGAGCTGGCAAGTCAAAAATCCTTTGCAAAGAAAGGAAGGATGAGTGAAAATCTCAACAAGGATTTGATCACATTTGTGATTGGCTCAGAAATGACCATGGTATTCTTCTGGGTCGGCTGGCCAGGTTGGGGCTAAAGGGCACTGCTCTGTGCTGGTTCCACTCCTTCCTGGCTGACAGATCCCAAATGGAATCTGTCATTTTCCAAATGGAATCACGGTCTTCTGTCTTTATGACAGAAGACGTTGGGCAGACACCGCTACAGAAGCGGCTCCTCCTGATTAAGGAATTAAGTCAGACAGAGGTTAAAAGAGAAGACGTTTTAGTCCTAATAGGCAAATTAAAGATCAATAAGTCACCGGGCCCCGATGGCATCTACCCAAGAGTGGATGCCATTAAGAAACAAATGGACTGGAGAAGGAAGCATGGTGAAGAGGAATACAGTAACCTAGAGTTTCTCCATTGTTCGAGCCCAGTATCCTTCCCTTCTCCGAGTAGCCAGAGGGTGGTTGTGGTGGGATAAATAAGGCAAGCATTGCAACACACTGTGTAAGCACATTGCCGTCACTGCCTGGAATGGCTCCAGTGGTGATTGGGAGGGTCCGCTTACTTGGCGCATTGCGGTGCTTGCTGTATGTACTGGGCTGCCCCCTCTCGCTATGCCACTGTCTCTTCCACACATCCTTCCCTACTCGGTTGCCCTTTTCCTTTTCGAATGCCAGGGAGCAGGAGGAGCAGGGTTCACAGAGGTCAGTAGAAGATGCCCCTGTCAATCTGCTGCCTGAGGTGCCTAGGGCTCTGTGGTAAGGTTCCTTACTAATTTATATATTTTATTTCAGTGTAATCTCATTTTCCCTGGCGCACCTGCACTGAATGGGGTCATGCAGCATCGAATGTTTCAACAGCTTGTCCTACATTATTCCTTCTGGCTTTGCTACTTATGAGAAAATGTACCCATCCGAAACCCAAGCAGATAATATCTCCCTCACACCCTGTAATCCCTCTATCTCAAGATTGTATTTTATATGTAGTTACATAGAAGGGGCAAGGATAATAATGCATCGACACGGATTAACACGATGTCATCATTAATTTGCCGCAACTGATGCTGTAGCTGGTGATTCAGGCCTTGGATTCAGCCTTGGATTGTAGCCTTGGATTCAGGGAAAAGCACAGTTTATTGAAAAGCACGTACTGGGACACACAACATCTGAAAAGGGAGGCGAGTTCTGGATTGCTTTATCTGGTTGCATCTTTCCAAGAAGTTATGAATCCCACATTGACTTCTAGAATACACATAAGGACATGCTATGTGCCCTGGGTTCAGGTGAGAGTGTACAAGCTAATAAAGGTGACATTTCCATCTGTGGACATTCCAGCAGGCTCAAGACTACAGGGCCGGCCCAACAGGACAGGAATTTCAGGTAGTTGCCTATGGTGGCACATCTTCAGAGAGGGTCCAGGCTTATTAAAATAAAAAATTAATAATCAGAACATCGTATGACTACGGCCTGGTGGACAGGAGTCCTCTTTCTTCTCTAGATGCTCTGTCCTCTCTACTCAGATGCTCCATCCCACAGTGTGGTGTCAGGGAGCAGGACACCTGAGAATGATCAAATGACACAGAGGGAAGAAGAGGATGTTCTGCTGCTTCTCCATCACTGTCCAGTAAACATCCCCATAGTGGTGGGGGAGAGGAAGGAAGCAACAGGCAGGGGGAAGCAATGGCACCTAAAATTGGACACAATACTCTGGATAAGGGCTGTCCAGTGTGGAATAAAATGGAAACACTACTTCTTGCAACTTGGGCGATGTAGTTCTAATGCAACACCTCTGGTTGCATCTTGGAGCTCATGTCCAGTAAACCACAGGTTTGAAACCCGCTGGTAGTTAATACCTCGGATACTGAATCTGCAGATATGATATGGAGATATGCATATCTGAATCTGCAGATATGGAGTTTGTACCTGTATTACAACAAACATACAGTCTGCATACATCTATCCAACAACTCAGAGATTGATAGAACCCAGCATGGATTTGTCAAAAAATATATATATTACCAGACAAATCTTATCTCCTTTTTTTGATTGACTAGTTTACTGGAGGGTGGGAATGCTGTAGATGTAATTTATCTGCACTTCATTAAAGCATTTGACAAGGTTCCACATGACATCTTAATAAGCAAGTTGGTAAAATATGGGCTAGATCAGTGTTTCTCAATGTTTGTCCCCCACCATACTACTTCACATGGTCCACCTATTGGAAGTATCCCAGGAAGTAACTGGCAAAGATGCCATTGCCAGTTACATCAGGACTGGGAAACCAAGTGCAACATGACCAACACTGGTAAGAGGCCGAGGACAGACGAGAGGGTTCTTTCAAGTGTCCAAAAAGCATATGCTAGAGCACTGCCCACTGAGCCAAGCCTCCTACTGCAGCTTGTGTTGCATTGCTGGTCTCACTGCTCAGCAGCAGAGGTCTGGGGGTCCTGCAGGTACCACCAGACACCACTTCAAGTACCACTGGTGATACGAGTACCACTGGTTGAGAAATACTAGGCTAGGTTATACAATTGTTAAGTGGATTTATAACTGGTTGGACGACCGAACACAAAGGGTACACATCAATTGCTTTATGTCAACCTGGTTTTGAGTGGAGTGCCCCAGGGCTTTGTCTTGGGCCTGGTTCTCTTCAAGATCTTCATCAATGACTTGGATGCAGGAATATGAAGGGGTCTCATCAAATTTGCAGATGACAATGAGCTGGGAGAAGTAGCAAACGCAATAGAAGACTGCGGGAAGACTTTTAACAAAGTGGAATACAGACATCCAAAATCCAGATCATTCCAAAGTACAGACACTTTTGTCCAAAACTTAAAAAAAACTTTATGTACTGTGAACACTCGAAGGTCATGCACTCATTCCCATATATAGTGCAGATACAGGCTATAAGCTCTGCTCTGGGGTGTGCACCTGTACAGACATTGTTCAGAAATGGTAAAGAGGCCAGTAGACGCCTGTATGGATCACGGTGAAAAGAGCAAGAGAAAGTATTTCTCATTAGATTTTTCGCAATTGTTCTGAAATCCAGAAAAATCTGAAATCCAAACACCTTCCTGTCTCAAATAGTCCGGTTAAGGGATTCTCAACCTGTACTGGGCTGAAATGAGTAAGATGAATTTCAATAGGGACAAATGCAAGGTTCAATAGGGACAAATGCAAGGTTCTGCACTTAGACAAAAACAACCAAAGATGCAGGTAGAGAATGGGAGATAAATGGCTTGGCAGCACAACATGTGAGAAAGATCTTGGAGTTGCAGTGGATCACAAGTTGAACAAGAGTCAGCAGTGTGAGACAGCTGCAAAGAAGGGGAATGCAATTTTAGTCTGCATTAGTAGAACCGTAGTTTCGAAGTCACGAGAAGTTGTTGTTCTGCTTTACTCCACATTGATCAGACCTCACCTGGTGTACTGTGTCCAATTCTGGGCACCTCAGTTCAAGAAAGATGCAGCCAAACTGGATCAGGTTCAGAGAAGAGCAATGAACATGATCAGTGGGCTGGAAAACAAGTCCTATGAGGCAAGATTGAGGGAACTTGGTATGTTTAGCCTGGAGAAGAGAAGGCTGAGTGGGGATATGACAGCACTCTTCAAATACCTGAAGGGATGTCATATGGAAGAAGGGACAAGTTCTCACCTGCCTCTGAATTAAGTCCAGTAGGTACAAACTGCAAGAGAGAAGGTTCTGGTTGAACATCAGGAAGAAATTTTTGACGGTCAGGGCAGTTCAGTAGTGGAACAGATTGCTGAGGATTGCAGTAGATTCTCCTTCACTGGAGACCAAGTAGAGGCTTGACAAGCACCTGCTGGGGAGGCTCTTGAAGGATTTCCTGCTATAGGCAGGGATACACTAGATGAGCTTGTAGTTCACTTCCAGCTCTATGATTCTATTATTCTTTGCAGCTATATAATACGGCTGATTTTTGTTCAGCTTGTGATCTACTGCGAGATCCCTTTTACAGACGGTTCTGCCACACCAGGCACAAACCTGTGCCTTTGATTTCTTTCTTTTTTACTTTTTTCCTAAGGGCAGAACGTTGCACTTGTCTCTGTTGAACTTTGTTTTGTTAGTTTCATCCCAGTGTTCTGTTCTACCAAGGTAATTAATGCTTTACAGCTACTGTTTCGAGTGTAGTGTCTCGTGCCAATTTGATAAGGATTCCTTATCTCTTTATTCAAGTCACAATCAGATGGATGACAAGGGATGGTGGTTGTGCATGAATCAGATCCCAGAAGGCTACTGTGCACATTTTCGGTTTGCAATTTGTAACAGGCCTGAAGTTGCCCCTAGAATTCCTTTGGGATAAGTGAATGGCTTTCAAAAACCAAAAACCCTCTGGGCAGATCAGTCACTGGGGTTTGCATGACCTGGTGCATGGGCTCTTCACCACCCCCGGTGATGGACCTCCTCCCGTAGCAGACCATACAGAATAAATTACAATCTCCTGACTCTCCAGCTAGTAGAGAATAGGAAGAGAGGGGGCCTGTCTTCCCCCTACTGATGCCACTGCCTATGGACTTGATTCTTGATTCTTCCATTGGTCTTGATTCTTCCATTTTTCAGCTGAGGTTTTTAGTTCTAAGCATGTGTTCACAACAGTTAATGTGTTGTTTGAAATGTCAATGATTAATATGGGGGAATGATACTGTGAGCTAGATCTTGGGCCAAATCCTATCCAATTTTCCAGCCCTGAGATTGCCATCCCAAAGGGGTGTGCGCTGCATCCTGTGGTGGTGGGGAAGTCATGGAGGCCTCCTCAAGGTAAAGGAACATTTGTAGCTGTATTGCGGCTGCATCAGTCCTGGAAAGTTGGAGAGGATTGGGCCCTATGTTGGGATTGGGCCTAAGGATTCGGCCACAAGTTGGCAGTGGGAGAGAGGCATCTCTGTGTGACGCTTCATCATCTCCAGTATTCTCCATGTAGTTTGCTGGAAGGGGCCGCTCCAATCAGCAGGTAAAAGGAGGTTTCCACTATAGCTCCATGTGGCCACAAGACCCAGTAGATGAGGTGGTGATGGCCATGAAGCTTGGTTCAAAAATTGAGTGCCCCTGTAGAACAATAATGGTGAAGGAGCAGGTGCCTCTCTCTGGTCACATCCAATGCAGGTTCTCCACATGGGTGTCTTTATGGTGTCCCTTTTGCCTGCCAAACTTTGCTGGCCTAACTGTGCTGGCCTAAATCCAGGTTAGGATTGTGCCCTGAGTTTCATACTTGTAGGCCAGCAAAGATTGACTGGCACAAGGGATACCTTAAAGTATATTTGGACCACTCTCCGAGTCAGAGAGGCCAGCACACAGGCGTGCGCCATCCTCCCTGACTCCGAGAATGGTCCAAACGTGCTTTACAGTGGTCCTTGTGCCGGCCAAACTTTGCTGGCCTAACTGTGCCGGCCTAATTCCAGGTTAGGATTGCGCCCTAAACCACTTATATTTTTATATTGTTACATTCTATCATTATAATACCTGCAATTATTTTCAGGGAGAAATATGGCAGTTTCACAGAGACAGGGTTTATCCCACCTTACCCCCCCCTCCCCAAGTAACATAATGGGGAACTGCAGCCAATAGGTGGCTGGTCAAGGTAGTTGTAGGTCAAAAACATTTGGGAACCACTGCTCTAGTCAAACACAGCAAGGAACAAAGATGGGATGGGAATAGGTCCAACAGCTGAAACACAATATGATTTGAGATAGATAGAACTGTGGAACAAGACTTCCCTGATTCAAATCTCACCTCTGCCACGATCTCAGGAGATGGCCTTAGGCAAGCCACTCCCTTTCAGCCTCTGCTGCAACACGGGGATAATCATGCTTATCTCATGGGGCTGTTGTTAGGATAACATCAAAATAATATATCTGAAGCACTTTGCACACTCTGAAAATGTTGCACAAAGTGTAAGTATTATTATGAATGAAGTTTGCAATGATGAAAATCATGGAACAATAAAATGTCTTTTTTGCTTTCCACGTTCCCACTCAGTTCACATTTCCCGTTCTTGCATGGCAAGCTCGACTCCTGACTCCAACTTGTTTGCCAATGGAAGTCAGTGATGAATCCAGGGGCGTAGCTGACTGCTGTGCCGCCCCGGGTACGCTAGCTGCCCCGCCACCCCACCCTCTGTGGCCCACGGTGACATGATGATGTCACCACAATTGCTTCCAGAACCCTTGGAGCCAAGCTGGCCGATCTGGAAGAAGACGTGACCACACCAAGAACGGCTGTGGTGGGTGGCCTAGGTGGGTGGCAAGGAAGCAGGGGCAGGACCCCTGTGACTGGATCCCTGTAGCCCCCCCCCACTATGCAACTGGATGAGTCTTGACTTACATGGCTTCAAAGAACGTGGAGTCTTCACCCACTCCAACTGCCCTGGGGAGTGTGCTTTCAGCAGCTTTGGCTTGGCTGCCTGCAGAGAATTTGCCAGAAATAAGAAGTGTGATGTCCAAGGAGCCAATCACTGCATCCAATCAGTCCCAACATTGGCAGCCATAGAAGCGCCACAACTGAGCAGGTGTATGGGCAGGTGCAGGACAAATGAACAGCTTTGCGGGGGGGCAGTCACTCCCCTGCCAGCCACTAGGAATGGGCAACACACCCACAGGGGCCGCCTGAACCATAGATACGGACTGGTTTCTTTGTTTAAAATGCATAAAAACACAAAACACCACATTTTGGTGATTAAAATATCCAAATAAAAATGCAAAATTTTGCATTCCAGTGTTTAAGGTATTTCCCAGAAATTAAGAGCGCAATCCTAATCTGGAGTCAGGCTGATACAGTTAGGCCAGCAAGGTTTGGCCGGCACAAGGGCCACCATTAAGCATGTTTGGAGCATTCTCTGAGTCAGGGAGGATGGCGCACATCTGTGTGCAAACATACTTTACAGCGTTCCCTGTGCCAGCCAAATTTTGCTGGCCTAACTGTGCCGGCCTAACTTCAGGTTAGGATTGCACCTAAATGCAAAAATAGATTACTTTTACAACTGGAAATAATATTGTGGTGGCACCTCCTAACACTATATCACCTGTATCATCAACCTAGTGCACTTTTAAAGCATTTAAAATTACCATAATAAAAATTAGAACTTGGAATGATAATAAAAACAACACATAACACCACTTTTTTTCCTTTCAAATACAAAATCCACAAAAAAAACCAACACAATTTTCGAACACCCGTAACCATGGGGAGATACCCACCCACAAGCTCACACACAAGGATGCTACAGCAACCATCTGCCTCCACAAGTCACAGCAGCAGCAGCAGCAACAAAGGGCAAAAGCAAATCACTGCAGAGGATCCCTGTACCCAGGGTCTATTACTCTTATCCCACCTGTCTAAACACATACATCCAAGGCATACACTTTGAGCAAAGCAGAGCACAGGTTCCCTTGGAAGAGGGCAGCGACGTGAAACATGCACACACACAAACCTATGTCTATGGCAAGGATTCAAACCCAGGGGGAATCTGCCAGCAGGAAGGCCCCTTTTGCCAATGGAGGGGCTGGGACAAGACTCAAGGACAGCCTCAACAGCACTTGGGCAAAGCAGGGTGCTGGTGGCTCACTGTGCAGTCACAAGGCAGGCCCAGCCCAGCCAAAGAATGTTTCCCCACCAGCAAGGCACTCACCTTTTGCATGACTGGCCAGAAACACCCATGGCAAGGACAAAAGAAGAAAGTGGCTCTAGAACCCACATGGGCCACTCTACAAAGCTGCTTGTTAAGCCACAGCAGGATACAGGCGGAGAACACCACATTTGACACGGAACAATTTGCATCACCTCCAACAGGCACACCTGGCTGGGTGGCTGTAGAACATGAACCTATCAGAGGGAGCATTGCATGGACCAATCATTGGGTTGGCATGTGGTACAGGGCACCTACTGCAGTGGCCTGCCCAGCTAGCCACACTCACACACACTCCATGTCCTTTGCTGCATGGCTGGCATGGTTATCAGTATGTCACCTTTCTGTCCCCAAGTCACTGCTGACTATTAACTAAGGCAGCAGAGAACAGGGGCTCATGATCACTGAGCCCTCCCCCACCCGGGAGCCCAAGAAGTCCTGGAGTGAGGATGCTGCACACCCTGGAAGCAGAAATGCCCCTCCCCTCTGCAGAGTTCCACCTTGAGGCCTGCTAAGGTAAGGAAGACCCTAGGACAAGGTGGGTAGAAGGGATCCGTACGTGTGAACAAAGGAACAACAAGGGCGATCTAGACAAACGCACAGATGAGGTTGCCAACCATCACTTCCCAGAAGGGCTGTTCTACCATTGCAAATCATCCCATCGATAGCCATGCAACAGGGGCCTGTGAAGTCTGGCTGCACCAGTTGGTTCACAGGTCTGACTGCACCAGTTGGTTTCATACCATTTGCAAAGCCACAGGAGCCTGAGGTCCTGAGGCAAGAGCATCTGAGCTCACACTGATCCGGCAGAGTAGAGGCCTCCAGGTGGGCCAGTGTGAGATACAGAAAGCTGGATTAGATGGGTCCTCAGCCTGATCCGGCAGGGCTCTTCTTTTCATGTAGTGATGCTGTGAATATGAGATGATCAAAGATTTTGCTGGGGCAGTCAGGATGGGGCAATAGATGACGGTATTTGGCAGCCGGCTTCCCATAGTAATCAATATATGATCATATCTGAAAGTCAGCTTGTGCAACAGCAGTTGGTATATTTTAAGCTGAGTCAACGCAGTCAATCTTTCTTTCTTATTTGTGTAACTTCTGAACATTTTGAAAAAGGTCAACTTCAAAGGCAGGATTAGGTTTCAGTATCAACGTTTGATTTTGAGATCAACTGTCAGCCATGCAAATCCATACTGGGAAATTGGAAAATCCCTCTTCAAAATTCTGCAAAATGTTCTCCTAGTTCTCCAGTTCTCAGGTGTCTGCACCACCAAACCAACAGAACATGCACTTAACTGGCTTCCTGCGAACATTTGCAGTGATATTCGTGCATGTAGAGAAATGGATTTGCCGAGGTTGAGGTTGACTCTTCAGCTCTGTCTGCCTCGATATTATGACTCTCGTGTTATGTAAGGTCACAATGGTCTGACTGTGCACCCGGCTACCTTGTGATGCTGCAAAGAATGAACATAGGGGTCTAAAAATAACTTCCATTCAATCAGCCCACAGACCAGACCACTCACTAGACATGTTGTACGTCAAGTTCCCTCCAGCCACTCTTTCTCCTGAGGTTATTCCATGTCAGACTGCTGTGTTTGGTAACAAGAACACTTCTCCACTGAGTGTAGAAGGGGTGTGAAAGGGCCTTTAACACCAATCTCAGCTGTAACAGAAATCTGAAACAAACTGTGCTATGCAATTGGAAAACCCCCATGTGAATACACCTGGCCAGACGGGCAGCGCAATCCTAGCGTGCCTCTTGCGTCAACGTGATGTCATTGCGTTGACGTGATGTCATCGCATCGACGCAAGGGGCGGAGCGCCGGCACGCAGGTGCCGAGCAGCACCCCCGCATCAGCGCTCCATCTCTGAAGCCGACGCGACTTGCAGCATTGACCTCAGAGCGCCGATGAGAGCCACCCTTGTGCCGACCGAAGACGGTCAGCACAAGGGATTCTCTGTCCCGTTTCGGGACTGGGATCGGTGGGAGGCAGGAGGCGGGACTTGAGCGGGAACTGGGTGAGCTTGGGAGGTGGCCATATGGCCACTTCCTAACCTGTCAGCAAGGCCCTGTGGCCCTGATTCGGGCCGCATGGTCTCCTTGGGTCTGTGCCCGCTCTTTAGCTCCCTTGCTGTGGAGGCTCCAGCCTCCCCCAACCCAGCGTCGGATATGGCGCTGGCTGGCCGGCCTTGCCATTCCAGCGCTGGGTTGGATTGCGCCCTCAGTTGCTGAGCCCCTGCAGTCACTGTCCAGAATGGCTCCGACAGTGAGCAGAAGGGGCGATTTACACAGTGCATTGCGGCTCCTGCAATACTTACCTTTGTCACCCCTTGCAGCTTTGCTACTACTCTGCTTCAAGGGTACATGCCTGCAATTTTTAATTCAAAAAAAGATGTGCCTCTGCTATCAAATTTGGGAATCAACGTGCTAAGTTATCCATTACATTTTCTCAAAATCATGGTCTCGACACACAAAGGCATATGTTTCAACTTACAGGGCCAAGGTAGGTGACAGGCAGATTGTGAGATTGGGGGTCTGTATTGAAAAATGTAAATACCCGTTGTCCCCCCCCCCCCAAAAAAAAAATCTGGTCCAGAACCATGAAGGGGCAAAGAATTACCCCACCACCACCTACCATGGTCCTGACCCAAATCTTGACTCTGCACAGCTGCTCTTATTAAAAAACAGCATGGTACAGTCATACTTCCAATAATCCTGCAGTTTCATCACAGCACTCTTTGCCCTGGGTTGATTGACAGCAACAGATTCTAGCCAATCAGCTCCAGCATCATTCCATGACATCGCATATAGAGTTGTAGCTCTTTTCAGGACCAAATCCCTGCAGTAAACAGGTATCACTACATTTTTATTATATTTTCACTGATTTTCTGATTGTATGCCTTCTCTACAAGATTTTTTGAAGAGTGACTTAAAATGCAAATAAACAAGCAAATGAACATTCCTGTACCAATAATGCAGTCTTTGTTTGTTCTAGTTTGGTCAATAAAAGCTGAACCAAACAGAACTCTGTTTCTAGCAATGAATTTCATAGCAATGAATCTTATATTTTCAAACAGTCCAAACAGAGACCTAGATCTCCAGCACTAATGCATTCCTTCTATTGCCAATGCTTTAGCCGAAACCATATTTACTGTATAACACAATCTGATTTCTGTTGGATGAGTTATGAAATGAAATTAGCACCCCAAGGAACTCAAGAGCACTAAATGCCAAAATGTGGATATATAATGTAAGTTTAATGGTAGATGAAAACCAGGTTTTGAAATTGGCCTCATCTTGCAAATGGAGCTGAACCTCCTAACAGTTTTGATGTATACTGTGCATAAACCAGGCACCTGGCTGAAACAATTTATTTCAAAGGAAAGCGCAAAATTTACCGTGCTGGTTTGTACTAAAAACAAGGCACCCTTACCCCATTTTTCCTCTCTTCTGTGTTGTGCACTCAGTTTGATGACCAAAGAAGCACCTTTGGCTTGAGTAGTAACAACCAGGAAGGGAGACAGGGTGCCTGTCTTTGATGCGTTTCATAAACCCAATGCACGTAAGACTATCACAAGAGTTTGCAAAACCAAGACACTCCCCTCAGTGTGTTCAGTGCTGTAAACAAACGTTTCTGTGGCAATCTGCAGAATAGGATTACTGAGCTGGCAGGCTGCCAGCTGGCACGGGTTCAAGTCAAAAGTCCTTTGCCAAGAAAGGAAGGAAGAGTGGAATGCTCAACAAGGATTTGATCACATTTGTGATTGGCTCAAAAATGTGATACCATCAATCGTGGTATTCTTCTGGGTCGGCTGGCCAGGTTGGGGCTAAAGGGCACTGCTCTGCACTGGTTCCACTCCTTCCTGGCTGACAGATCGCAAATGGTGATGCTGGGGAACCTGCTTGGCACCCTGACCTTACAGTGTGCAGTGTCACAGGGTCCTATTGTATCCCCCATGCTCCTCTTAAATATATTCATGTCTCTCCACTGGTGGTTATGTTTTGGTGGTTATGTTTTTGCTATTGCTCATTGTTTCAATGCCAAGAAAGGTGTTGAGATTGAGATTGATCGAATATATACATGAAACCACTGCGGAGATAATCTTGGGGTTTGGAATGGGGTGGCACCAATATGCTGATGACACCCAGCTCTATCTCTCTTTGCCATCTTGAGCCGAATGGGCTGTTGAAGTCCTGGGATGCTGCCTGGAGGCAGTTGGAGTATGGATGAAAGCCAATTAAATAGGTTGAGGCTGAATCCAGAACAGATAGAAGTCTCCTGGTCAGGAAATTCTCAATGCAGGCATTGAGTCTTTCACCCACTCTGAACAGAGTGGCACTCCCCCTGCAAGAACAGGTGTGCAGCCTGGGAGTGCTCCTGGATTCTCAGCTCTCTCTGGAGATCCAGGTAGCAGAGTGGTGCATTTGCCCAGCTTCAATTGGTGCACCAACTATGACCATACTTGAGCCGTTTGGACCTGGCCATGGTGGTCCATGCTTTGTGACTTCAAGCCTGGACTACTGTAACTCACTGTATTTGGGGTTACCCAAATATAAGGGCTGGTGCCAGTAGGTTGGTATTGGCTGGTACTCACTGCAGGCACATTCACGAGGCCATGTGATGCTGGCTGCATCAGTGGCAGGCTGTGAGAGGTGTAGATGTATTTGGGGTGACTTTCATCCTGTCTGCTGCCACCACTTCCCTCCTACCTGCTTGCACCAGTTCAAGCCACAAAAGAATTACCCGATACAAACTGGGACAGAGTGCCTATGCCTTTAACCATTGTATAGATTGGGTGTAGACCTTTAACTGGGCAAGAGGCACTTTTTCAAGTGGTGTCCTCTTATATTTAGCAGGGGGAGAGCAATTGTCTCTCTTCACCCCAGCACAGTGTCTTTTCTAATGGCTGTTGCTGGTGGTGTTCTCCATTCTTTTAGATTGTGAGCCCTTTTGGGACAGGGAGCCATTTAACTTTAATGTTACTATTTGCCTGTAAACCGCTTTGTGAACTTTGTGTTGAAAAATGGTATATAAATACTAGTGATTGATTGATTGATTGATTGATTGATTGATTGATAGAAGAGGGAATTTTGGCAGGTGCAGCTTTTGAAACCCTTCCATGATGAGCTGTACCTGCCCAAATTCCCTCTTCTATACAATGGTTAAAGGTATAGGCACTCAGTCCCAGTTTGTATCTGGTAACCCTAAGCACAATTATCTGCTTCCCACTGATTTGAGTGAGAAGCAGACCATTCCCCTTCTTACTGTGCTCCTTGCATGCTACCATGAAACACTGAAGTCCTGATTTTCAGGTTTCAGAGCAGTGAGCGAGGAGCATGGTGAGGGTTTTGGTTTTTCCATAGTGTAGAGATGGTGGACCTGAGAAGCCATCAGGCAGTGTTCCAGGCCTGCCCTATGGCTGATCTTATTCAGCCGGAATGTCCTCAGCCCCCTGCACTGCTAGCTGTTTTCTTGGGAGCTGCCAGCACCTGGTGATGACATCATCACTAAGCACCAAGTCCCCACTCTCCTGACCCCGCTATGAGCCGGGGCACTAGGCACACAGATGCTTTGCTGAATCATCAATGTTTGCGATTTGAATTTGTGCGTGTGTGGCCCCAAAACTGGATGCCTGATTGCCAGAATCAGCGTTCCTGGGATTCTGGCTCAGGTACATTTAGAAAGTAGGTTTATTTGTTGATCTGAAGCAAAATCACAAGACAAAAGTTGCTGAAAGTGACAAGATACGAAAGAGGAAGCTTTAAACCACTTCCTGTTTGAGACAATCAATTTGTGCTGATTCATCTCTGCCCAGTAAAAAGGAAAATCATGCCCTCCTACAGACAAGAACACAAACATTAAAATAAGCATTCAGGGCAACAGCCAAGGGGGCTGAGGAGCAGGCTCCAACAACAGCAGAGGCAATGGCAGCATCAGCAGGAGTGTGCCTAACTTTTTTCAAAGGACCTGCACTGAGAAGCATCTGCTCAGCAGAAGGGAAACTAAGAAAGTTGCTCAGGGGCTCATGGTACAGTAGGCTTAATGTAACATGTGTTATTTACTGTCTCTTAGGCAGCCCTTGGGAAAGTAGTTGGCCTAGACATGAACGTCTAGGCCAACTACTTTCCCAAGGGCTGCCTAAGAGACAGTAAATAACACGTTACATTAAATGATGACATGGGTGGACAGTCAAAACAACTGTACCTCTAAAAAGTCTATCCTTACACTGTTTACAATGCAAGCTTCAGGTCATTTGGTTGAGCCACTTTTTGAAAATCTCTAAATTATAAATTGGCGTGCAAATGCGCCGATGGGAGGAAATGTTTTAAGCCTATTGTACAATCCGATGCAAATTTATCAGAGAATAATTCTTTCTGAACACAGTGAAACTTACTTCTGACAGGTTCATTCAAGGGCTACCACGCAATGCTACGATCCTGTGCACATTTTTTGGGGGAGAAATCTTTCTGAACCACGTTAGGATTTACTTCTGAGTAAACATGACGCTCGCAATGTAATATGTTTATCTCTTACAGTCAATTCTCTTTATCTACGACCTCACATGTCAGCAAGGGACAGAATTGCTGCTTTTCTCGTTCTCTGTGCCTCTGTCCTTGTTATTCACTATGCAGAGACCTTCCAAAGGCTGCAGGGACCTTCAGAATGGCACCTGCGACCAGCACTGACCCCTTTAGAATGACGGGTGGAAGCATTGTCCTGCCATGTTTAAGGGGTCCATGCTGGTTGCAGGTTACATGACTGCCATAACAGTGGCAGTAACGAACACCACCTGAGGCTGCCTTTGGTCTGCAACCTCCACAGGTTTCTTCAAACATGGAAGTACAGAACTAGTAAAAAGTAGTACAAGTTCTAGTTTTATTTAAAGGGACCAGACAAATGAAGGTGCTCCTTCTTTTGTAGGGTCTCCTGACCTGGAAGTATTTATAGCCTGGTCAGAGGAAACGGATGGCTTATCTAGTAAGTGGAGCCATACAGGGACTTGGGAGAGTGAGCGAGCAATGGTTCTTCTCAACCTGCAGCCTTGTGAGGCTTATTACAGGAGACTCCAGTCTACAGACCAGGAGGCTTCTAGCTGGGATTCCAGTCAGCCTGGGCACCAACGTTTGAATTGTTCAGTCACATGTTTCAACATTTTGCCAGATCCAACATTTGGAAATTTAAATTTTCCACTCTCCAGAGAAAAGCACAGATTGAGCACAAACTGAAACTTAAATCTAGCTCAGGTCAGGTCCGTTAACTCAACCCTTAACTCAAGACCCAGAACGGGGCGGGGGGAGGGAGGGGGCGGCTTTGAAACAACCTATCAAGGGAGGCTGCTTGAAAACCACTGTGCTGGTTTCCTTGGAGACTCGCAGTACAAATACTGGCAATGCTGCTTTCAAGAGAATGTATGGCAAGTTACTTCATCCAGTGCTGAGGACTTCCTTGCCTCTCTCTCTCTCTCTCTCTCTCTCTCTCTCTCTCAGGAGCAATCCTAACCTGGAGTTAGGATGGCACAGTTAGGCCAACAAAGTTTGACGGGCACAAGGAACACCATAAAGTATGGACCATGTCAAAGAGGCCAGCACACAGACGTGCGCCATCCTCCCTGACTCTGAGAGTGGTCCAAACGTGCTTTACGATGTCCCTTGTGCCGGCCAAACTTTGCCGGCCTAACTTCAGGTTAGGATTGCTCTCTCAGCAAAAATGAGTGTGAAGGTGACGTATTTTCTTTTCTGCTTGAACAAAAAGATCTTTTGCATAACTCAAAGCAAATGACTCGGGCAACCCAACCCTAAGCTGCCCCAGTGCCTAAGAGGCTGGGGCAGCTGCCAGAATCTTCTTAGGGTAAAGAAGTGTTTTGCTCCCTTTCCCTGGGTAAAGCACCAGCGGCCCCATTGGCTTTCCCCAGATCTGTGCCTGCAGAACTAAGGAGTCCTGTGTTGGTTTTTTCAGCCAGGGAGGGGCACAGGATTCAGTAGCGGAGTCTGCTGTTGTCTCCACCCCCTCCCAGTCTTCCCTCTAGCCTATCCTATTCTTCCCTGCCCAGAATTAAACAGTTCATTTGTCCCTATGGCAAAGAACCCCCTCCCTGTGTCCTGGCTGCCCTTGCCTTTTGGTCCCTCCCCCCAGCTTTGTGCAACAACAAAAACCCAACTTAACCCTTCCTCTTCCCCTCAACTCTGCCCCCAGCCCCCGCCTCCTGGAGCCAACCTACCCTCCTCCCACCCTGTCTGCTGCTGCTGTCCTTCTGAATGCTGGCTTCTGCAACACGACACGGAACAGCAAAAAGAGTAAGCAAGAACACGTAGGCACTCAAGTCATTTCAAGTCCAGACTCTTTTTTCGAGTCAATGGCCCCCGAGTTGTGACTCAAGTGACGATCACAACTTGAGTCATCTTGAGTCGTAAAAAAATGCAACTTCAAGTCGAGTCAACCTGAGTCAAGTGCCCATCCCTGCTAGCACCTGGCTGCATCAAATACTACTTCCCTACCTGCTTGTGCATCGGTCCTGACTCCACCTTTCTTCCTCCACAAGCATACTGGTTTGAGAAGGAAGATCGGACAGAGCAGATGAGGAAATGAGGAGAAGAAAGTGTGGGCTTGAATGTTGGAGACACTCTTGTCTATCACTCTCTTCTCCTCCAAACTTCTTCTTCCACACTGTTCCCCTCTTCCTTTTCAAATTTAGGGACCAATAGGAGGAATAATGGAGGTGGGCAGAAGCTGGTGAGTGGACAGAGGTGAGCAGCAAGTTGCACTAAGGCAACTGTCTCAGTTGGCTCCATGAACAGGCCGGCTCTGTGTCAGCATCCAATAATGAGATTTCTGGTGGAAACTCCAGCATCTCAAAGACCTTCCCAAAGCTGTACTCAGGAAGGAGCACAAGGCTTCAGTTCTGCCAAAATGCCCCCCCCCAATTACCTCTAGTGCTAGTTTGCTTGTTATAGCTGTTTGTTCAGTGGAAAGTGTCAGAAACTGCAGACTCTTGCATTATATAATCTTGGGGTATAAACACAGTGAACTGCAAAGTTCAGTTTTTATAGTGAGCTCTGGGAATACTGATGCTATAAAAGTTTAGTAAGAGTGGAGCAAGCCCCAAAAGCAAGGCTTCTGGACTCTCAGATTTAGTTCTGACACAGAAATAATAATAAATATCATTAAGCGAAATCCTGGGAGATGGGATGCGCGCCATATTTCATCACTCCTGCAGTTAAAGTGACATCCCTCTGGTGAGTCTGCTCTGTACGGGCAGAAATAAATTCAGTCAGAGAGCCAGCAAAACTGAGCAAAGGGTTGCCATTTCACTCGGCTCTTTCTCTCTCCAAAGAGAAGCAAATGCTAATCAAGACCCAGATGGGCCTCTATAATTAGTGGTTCTGGCAGTGCAAGCCTATACATGCTGACTAGAAGTAACTCAACCTGGGGCTTAGGTAAGTCTGTATGGGATTGCAGCCTGAAATAGCTGTGTAGTGTTTTCCTTGGGCCCTGGGGAGTAGCAGGCATGTGGGAAGGTCCTCAGTCCATGCTTGTGTACCCACAATTGTTGAAAGGCAAGTCCCAATTGGTCACATTAGGTAGCACATTCCCATTCAACTCTTACTGGACCACAGCAACAGGAGTAAGAGATACTGTCTGAGGCTGTAACCCTATGCAGAGTAAGTCCCATTAACAATAATGAGACTCACTTCTGAGTAGACACGCATAGGATTGGGCTCTGAGCCAGGTTCATCTCCAGGTTGCATGATACAAGCCTTCACATTTTGTTCGGGCCCAGAAGGGTCTGAAGTCAAGCAGAGGCAGATCTAAGGGAGGGCAAAGCTCTAAGTGTTGCAAGGAGCCTTACCCTGTCATGTAAATCCCTCCTCTCCCTTGCTGCTGTAGCCAGTAAGCAACGCCAAGATGTTGCTTTCCCCTGTGAGGATTGGCTAGAACAGTGCAGGAGAGGAGTGATTTCCACTGCAAGGTAAGGCTTCTGGCAAAACTTAGAGATTTGCCCCCCCACCTTAGATCTGCCTCTGAGGTCAAGAACAGGCAAGTAAGGAACAAGGGTGCAGACTGAAGCTGTTCCTGAAGAGGTATTTTTCCATCTGATATAAGTCCTGGAGGCCCTTGGATGGTTTCCAGAAGTCACCTAGAGATGGATGCAGATTCCTGGAGACTGCAGGAAGGTTGGTCACCCTAGACAGAAGCAGAAGACATAGAAAAGGAAGATTTGACAAGGGAACGGTACTAAATTGTAGCCCAGGGATTATGTCAGGAAGGCTAAAGCACAGAATGATCTGAGGCTGGTGAGGGATGCCAAAAACAGTGAAGAGGGGTTTAGTGTGTGTGTGTGTGTGTGTGTGTGTGTGTGTGTGTGTGTGTGCTATGTCTGAAAGAAGAGGAAGGCCAAGGAAGTGGTAGGCCTGTTGCATGGAGAAGATAGGGAAGTGGTAACGGATGACGGAAATAAGGCAGAGCTGCTCAAGGCTCATTTGGCATCCATCTCCTCCCACCCAACCCAACAACAGTTGCACTAATGACAAACCGGGGGTGCCACTGCTTGACATGTAAGTGAAGAGGATGCAGCACAGAGTTGCTTCGAATGAATGTAAGCAGTAGCCTAGCCAGAGGGGGGCGGCAGCGCAGTACGTATTGCAGGGGCCACTACATGCGGTGGAAGCAGCCCCTCCCACTTGCTGTCAGAGCCACTGGGGCAGCGACGGCAACATGCAGGCGCTCACCTTTTGGTTCTGACGGCAAGCGGGAGGGCCGCTGACATGGCACGTTGCAGTGCCTGCCATTCTTACGGTGCCACCCCCACTGGCATACTATTGAATGTGAGTCTCCAGGATCAGGTGGATTTCGCCCCAGGGCACTGAAGGAGCTGGTGGTTGTGATCTTGAAGCTGCTGTCTGTAGTTTTTGAGAACTCCTGGAAAACCGGTGAGTTTCCTGAGGACTGGAGAAGAACAAATGTTGGACCTATCTTTTTTAAAAAATTTTTTTTTTAAAAATGAAGATTGGGGAACCTACAGACCAGGGGCATTATACTAGGGTCATTTGACACATGGGACCCATAAATTTTTGCCCCCCCCCAAAATTATTTTCAGTAATAGCCATGACATGAAATGAATAATAATGGCCAGAGAAGTGCAGAGAGTGAACATTTTCTTTTTTTTGAACTCTCTCTCTCTCTCTCTCTCTCTCTCTCTCTCTCTCTCTCTCTCTC
>JAJKFI010000011.1:17179339-17191501 GCA_029204185.1 Lerista edwardsae
TCTCTCTCTCTCTCTCTCTCTCTCTCTCTCTCTCTCTCTCTCTCTCTGTGTGTGTGTGTGTGTGTGTGTGTGTGAGTTTTGTTTGTATATTTATATATAACTTTGTAACTTTGTAAATGTTATGTAATCATACCAATAAACAATTGAAAAATAAGTTGAAAAGAAATAAGTTTTCTTCTTGAAATTTTTTTTGGGGTAGCCTCAGACACCCCCCTATAGCCTGCCACCTGGGGTGGGTCCCCCTATGGCAACCCTCTTCATACGCCGCTGCAACAGACCAGTCAGTTTTATGTCAGCGTCTGGAAAGATCCTACAACTTTCTTAAGCAGAATGCTTTTGGCCGCTTGGAAAATAATGGGGTGATTTCCAGGTGCCATCTTGGGTTGGACAAAAACAAGTCCTAACAGACCAATCTAATCTCCATGATAAGTCTGGGAGTCCATAGGAACATCCTGGACAGAGTGTATCCAGATTTCAGCAAAGCATTTGACAAAGTGATTCATTATGTCCTTATGTATAAGAGAATAAAATGTGGGCTAGGTGTTACTACTGTTAATTGGACTCAAAGCTGGTTGAACAACCATCCCTGATGAGTGCTAATAAATGGTTCCATATTAGCTTGGGGAGAAATATTGAATTGGGTGGCTGCCACTGAGTGTGACTGCTTAACATTTTTAGAAATGATATAGATGAGAAGGGAGAGAGGATGTTCATCAAATTTGAAGATGAGACTAAGCTGTGGGGAGGGGTAAATAATACCCTGGAAGACCAAACCAGGATTCAAGATAATCTTGACAGGCTTAACCAATAAGATGAAGTTCAATGGAGGCAAATGTAAAGTCCTCCATGTAGGTACAAAAAAAAGAAAAAAGAAAAAAAGTGGCAAAAGTATAGACTGTAAGAGACCTGGACTGATAGTAGCATGTCTGAAAAGGATCTGTGTGTCTTTGTGGCTCATAAACCAAACATGAGCCAGAAATGTGATGCGGCTGCAAAAAAAGCTAATACAATGTGGCTTGCATTAACAGAGACATAGAATCCAGATCATCATAAGATGTAATTGTTCTACAATTACTAATTAGACCTCATTAGGAATATTGCATCCAATTTCAGGATCCACGTTGATAACTGGAATGGGTTAAGAGGATTACAACAGATGGTGAAGGGTCTGGAGATCTATGAGGAACGATTAAAAGAGCTTGGTATGTTTAACCTGGAAAAGAGAAGATTTAAGGGGAGAAATGATAGCTGCCTTCAAACCTGACATTTAGGCTCCTGATGGCAGGACTAGAACCAACAGATTCTACTACTTCAGGGAAGGAGATTTTGGCTAGCCATGTCAAAGAATTTCCTCACTGCAGGAGCTGTCTGGCACAGAACAGCTTGCTTCATGCAGTTGTGGGGTTTTCTTGTTGAAGGTTTCCAAGCAGGATAGCCACCTGTCAGGGATGCTGTACTAGTTGCCTGCATTGACCACCTGGTTGGACTAGATAACCTCCAAGTTATTTTCCAACTCTAAGAAAATATACTCTCTAAAAATGCTGTAGTTGTTCAGTGGATGAGATCCAAATTGCTTGAGAGGTGGTTGAAGACTGGCTAGTTCACAGGTTCTTGATTAGGCTGGATTAGTGTTGCTCCCTACTCAGACAAGTTGGTTAAAGATCAGGGGCGAACCTAGTCAAAATGGCGCCCGGGGCACCCAATAGAAGTGCACCCCCATGGGAGCCCAGGTCTACCCACCAGAAGCAGCCACGGGTAGACCTGGGCTCCCTTTGAGGGAGCCCAAGTCTACTCGCGGCTGGTCCCAATGGGTAGATCTGGGCTCCGGAGCCCAGGTCTACCCGCACAATATTGCGGGGGCCACTGGCGCCCCCCTAGACAGCCCCAAGATGGCGCCCAGGGCTCTTGCCCCCCCTGCCCCCCCCAGCCCCCCCAGATCTGCCACTGTTAAAGATTGAAGTTTGGAGCAGCTCTTAAATAGAAATGGAACAACTCTTAGTGGCACCAATTCCAAATTCCTTGCTTTGTCCAGAAGAGGGAGCCCAGATTCCAGCCTTTGTGCTGTCCCACCGCCTGGCTGGGATACCTCTTGCAGCATATAGTTTTGCACATATTTTGACTGGGTGGATGATTTATTATGCTATATTGCAACTTCAAGGATCATACAGACAGAAAGGAGCATCAATTAATTACATTGCACTTATACAATATGTGAACATTACAAAATTCTAGGGGAGCATTCAAGGTGAAACCACCTGTCCCAATAAGCTCCAAAATTCCCAGCTCTCCAGGTAATTTATCCGAGTAATAACACGGGATTGGGCCTTGAGCAGCAGGAGGGAAAAATGTAACTTGCCTCTAGAGCAGTGGTTCTCAAACTTTTTAACACCAGGACCCACCTTTTAGAATGATAATCTGTTCAGGACCCACCGAAAGTGATGTCATAGCTGTCATTATGACACCAGAGCCTTGGGCGCAGTCCTAACCTGGAGTTAGGCCTACAAAAGTTAGGCCAGCAAAGTTTGGTGGGCACAAGGGCCACCATAAAGCGCGTTTGGATGACTCTTGGAGTCAGGGAGGATGGTGCACGTCTGTGTGCTGGCCTTTCTGACTCCAAGAGTGGTCCAAACATACTTAACGGTGTCCCTTGTGCCAGCCAAACTTTGCTGGCCTAACGTGTGCCAGCCTAACTCCAAGATAGGATTGCACCCTTTGGGTTATTTTTCAGCCATTTTTCAATGGCAAGGAATCAGAAAGAAAAAAAAGCCTATTTACAACCTTTACATGAGCAAAACAACCACACAGCCCTCCCCCTTTCCAGTGTCCCATCTTCTTGTATTTTCAATATGGCTGTTCTAGGTGCTTCGTGACCCACCTGAAATTGGCTCACAACTCACTCACAAACCTACAGTTTGGGAACCGCTGCTCTAGTGTATATGCATTTTAGGGAATGTCAGGACATCACTTCCTAGCAAAACGCTTTAATTGTATAGCTCAGGAGTAAATGGTGCTTCCTGCTATTTGAGCTAAACTATAAGTTCAGTCAGACTTTCCATGAGATTAAACAACCCCTTTAACATTCTTAAATAGTTAAAAAGGGGGCATGCTGGTACTCGGTTTGATGACACTCCCTGCTTCAGAAGCCCACAGGATAGTGCTGCAGATTCACCGAAACAATATGCAGCAGGCAGAGGAGGGAGTTCTGCTTTGTCGCACTCATTGAACCTGGATTGTTTAATTAAGTAATGAATTTTAAAACATTTGTATCCTGCTTTCCCAGCCCTGTCAGCTCACAGAATAAGTAAAACCACAATTCAAACCGTTCTCCTCCTCCTCCTCCTCCTCCTAAAATGGCGAAATGGCAATTACTAACAAGCCAAATCAAAAACAATTTGGAAAATGACCTGGATCTGGCAACAAAAACAGATTAACCAGAATAAGTTTTCCCAGGGCTTGGCAGGACAAAAGAGTTTTAACTCCCTTACCAGCAAAGAGGAGGTACTTAGCATCTCAAGAGGGGGAGATTTTCACAGACTGGGTGCCATAATTGAAAAGGCCCTGTCTCAGGTTGCTGTCAAACTTATGTCCAGTGGTCACGCTGCCTACAACAGTGCCAACTGTGATGACTTCACAGGATGGGCAGATTCATACGGGAAGAGATGGTCCATCAGGTATTTTGGTCCCAGACCATGAACAGCTTTGTAAGAAATCACCACCGGTTTGAATGTACAAGCAGCCAGCATTGATGTTTTAAAAGGTGTTTGATATGGTCATGACCCCTCAATAGAGGTAGATCTAAGGGAGGGCAAAGCTCTAAGTGTTGCAAGAAGCCTTACCCTGTCATGTAAAGCCCTCCTCTCCCTTGCTGCTGTAGCCAGTAAGCAATGCCAAGATGTTGCTTTTCCCTGTGAGGATTGGCTAGAACAGTGCAGGAGAGGAGTGTTTTCCACTGCAAGGTAAGGCTTCTTGCAAAACTTAGAGCTTTGCCCTCCCTTAGATCTGCCTCTGCCCCTCACCCCAGTAAGCAGCCTGGTGGCTGCACTCTGTACCAACTATAGTTTACAGACAGGCTTCAAAGGCAGTCCCAAGTGGAAAACGTTGCAATAGTCCAGGAGGTGTTACCAGCAAGGTCTGCCCCAACTACAGAGTGATGCAATTGCCGCACCAAACTAAGCTGGCTAAAAACACCCAGAGCTACAGGTGCCACCTGGAGATTTAAGTTCAGGGATGAGCCCAGGAGCACCCATCTTTATTCTGCAAGCGGAGCACCACCTCACCCAGAGCAAGGTGACAATCCAATTCCCAAGATGCAGATCTCTCCACCAATAACGCATCTGCCTTGTTTAAATTAAAGGAGCGGATAATGTAACTGGTTTATTCAACAAGGTTGTGTACAGCTCCCTGGCAAGGTTCTTGACACAGGCCCGCAGCAGAGTTTCTTCCCAAGAAGAGGTGAGGGAGGGAGAATTAAAGAGCACTGCACGGTTAATACACTGTACCTGAAAACAGCATGCCTTCAGCAATGCGTGATGGAGGGAAGCTTAGGCTGCAATCCTATGCACTCTTACCTGGGAGTAAGCTCTATTGAGCATTATGGGATTTACTTCTGAGTAAACCTGCCTAGCATTGCCCTGTTAGAATGAGAACTAGTGTAACAGATGCAAAATTCTCTCTATGTTCCAAATATATGACACTGGAAAGTGTGCAGTAGGTCGAGCCTCAGGGGTGGCATGACTTGGAACACTGCCTAATGCCTTCTTGGGTCCACCACCTGTGTGCTAAAAAAACCCCCTCAAATCTGCCTTGTGTGCTGCTGTGAAACTGGAAATGCGGGCAGTGATGTCATTCAGGGGGAACGGACCAGAACGGGCATTCCGGATCCTAACGGGCTCCGTGGCTGGTTCCGGGTTCCCAACAAGTGCCAATCAAAAGTGAGTTCCTGTTCCTAAATCATTTGAATGACACCACTGAATGCAGGCCTTCTGGTTTCATTCACAGGGACAGCGCAAACGTCCCTATAAATGAACCCAGAAGGCCTGCACTTCTGGGTTTCATGACAGCTCACAAAGAGCACAATAAGGAAGGGAATGATCTGCTTCTTGCTCAAGCGAGTGGGAAGCAGATCATTTTGGCTTCCATTGGCAGCAGGGTTGGAGGGAGGCAGCGGTAAACTTGGGGTGAAAGGCACCCCGAATCTGCCACTCCTCAGACCCCTTGCAATATGCCACCTATGCAACCCACATCAGGTGCCTCATGGCTGGGCCAGTCAAATCGAGACCTCTCTCCATCTCCAGACATAACACCTGCCATAGGTGCTTGTCAACAGTTTCCTAGGAAGCCAAGGAGGAGGAAAGTTCCAGAGCAAGCCAGGGATGGCATTGAAAAAGGCATTATTGTTTTTTTTTAATTGGGAAGCTTGGAAAATAGCAGTCAGTTTGAAGGTGCAGATTGGAAGGTGTTGTTCACCCTTCAAGGGCATGCCATTTTCCTGTTGAAAATCACACACACACACACACACACCCCAGAGGCAACAATGGGGCCCTGAAGGTGTCATTCCAAGGCAGCTTGCTCTGTAGGTGAACTCAGGGCTGACCCAAGAGTTCCTGGCTCCTGAAATGGTGGATTCCCCATTTGTGATGCGAAACCAGCCACTGCTGATCCTCCTGCTCCCTAGATTGCAGAAGAAGGAGAACAGAGTGGAAGTGTGGAGGACAGAGAGTGGTGTTCAGTGTTCCAGCATACCACCCTTTGCTCCTCTCCTCCACACTTCCTCTTCCATCCTGTTCCCCTCCATCCTGTTCTCATTGGGGGGGGGGGGGAGAAGCAATAGTGTAGATACAAGGGAGTGGTGTGGTGAGTATTGCAGGCACCACAATGTTCTGGGCATTGTGTTCCGTGCCTCCCACTCACGGTTGGAGACATTCTGGGAAGCAACAGCAGCGTGGGAGTGGGAGAGGCCACTTATGTGGTGCGTTCCATTACTTGCAGTACTTACCACCCCACTGCCTGTTCCTACACTACTGGGAGGAGGGAAGGGAATGGTGAAGGCCTCTGGGCAGATAGGCCCTCCCCTCTGGGTGAACTGTTCTTTGCATTAAAGGTAGATTATCCCTTATCAGGATATCCCAGATCCAGACATCTTTGTCCAATACTTTTAAGAAAACTTTCTGTAGAAAGAAGGTCTTGCACTCATTCCCAAATACAGACTGTAAGTTCTGTGCCCGGTGGTGCGTGTGCCATTCTTGAAAAACGTTAACGAGGCCAGTAGACATCCAAATGGGTGATAGTGAAAAGAACAAGAGGAAGCATTTCTCATTATATCTATGCAGTTATTCCAAACTCCAGACAAATCCAAACACCTTCCCGTCCCAAGCGGTATGAATAAGGGATACTCAACCTGTAGTAAAATTTCCTACTGTTGAATCTGATCTCTTCCTTTCTCTCCATCATATGAGAGGGTATCCCATTTCTTCTGCCTTTTCACTGATGGGTTTGATGCCCTCCAGCAAACGGCTCTTGATTTTCTTCCTCTGTGAGTGTCAAGAGAGTTCCGGGGTCTTTTCACAGGGAACAAAACAAAGGCTGCTCTTCCTTATTTCAAACTTGCTAAAAATGTTCCTGCACTCCTACACCCTTACAAGCTCAGCCAGGTTTGAAACTCCCAGTCATTAAGGCTGTCAGGACATTCTGATATATAGTCGCAACTAGATTTTAATTGTCTTCATGCAAGCGTAAGTTGCAACGAGTTACTGTTGTGCTTCCAAAAGCTCCCATGCACCAATTGGGAGGTTATCACTCACATCTCAGAGCGCCTGCAAAGCTGGGATCAGAAGGAACAAGGTGCTTCGGTGCAAACTGTTGGTTCCCAAACTATGAGCCGTGGCTCTCCAGGGAGCTGCAGAAACCAGCTGGGGAAGCCATGGAATCCTTGCAAAAAATCCACCTCCCCATGGAAAGTATCGGATTGTAGCCCTAACAGAGAGCCACAGCTGATGGCCCAGAAGGTCAATGGAGCTGCCAGTCAAACAGGTTGGGAGCAACTGGTGTAAAGCAATACTGAGAGTCATCAGGGCACATGAAATGGGAGCCTGATAAGGCTTTCTTCCCTTGAAAGTGGACTCATCTTTGTACCAAGAACCAAATCTGGCCATTTTCCCTGTACTGAACTGTCTATTACTTGTGGGATCATTACAGACCCCAAAGTGGTATGAAAATATGAAAGATGGAGAAGGCCTTCTGACAGGTGCCCATGGAGGGAGGGATGCCTACAGGCAGTGGTGTCATCCTCAAATGAAGTTCCGGAATGCTAGGCGGGACTTACCGCTTGATTGACAGGCTGTCCGTGACGTGTCGCTGCCTGCCTGCCCACCGCGCAGGCTCCCTCCGGTTGGCGCCCCCCTCTGCTGCTTGCCCAGGCACCCGGCGTGCCCCCCAGGCAATCGGGCACCCGCTCCAAAGCCAGGGGTGCCTGCGCGGCAGGCGGGCAGGCAGCGATACGTCATGGATGGGCAGCCAATCAGGCGGTAAGTCCCGCCTAGCGTTCCGGAACTCGTTTGAGGGTGACACCACTGCCTACAGGTGTCTGTGGAGTGTGGAGGAGAGAGAGGTGACATCACAAATTTGGGCCTTCTCAATAGTGGCACCAAATTTATGGAATTCACTCCATTTATGAGCTGTTCCTTATAAGATTTCTATTGGGCCGAAAAACACTTCTGTTCAGATAAGCCTTCTGATTTTATTATGATTGTTTAATACTGGACATACAATGATGTTTTATTCCTGATTATATTTTACTGGCCTCGCCCTTTTATTCTTTTATGAAGAAGTGACTGCTGCTGATTTGTGTTTTATTTGTGATGTTTGAATGCTTAATTTGATGAATGCTAATGTCTCATAATTTTATGGCTCTGTAAGCCACTTTGGGTGCCCTTCGGGGAGACAAACGAAGTAAACAAAAACTTCATTCCAATCTGTGCTGCTTCGAAGTCTATGTATTGTCACACAATAAAGAAGGCAGCTGTTCTCTGCAAACCAGCCCCACTTTTACTTAAAGGGCCTTGGGAGGAAACATATTCCTTACATGTGTGTATGTGGTGCTGGGTGCATGCTACCCCTCAGACCAAGTTCATGGTATTTTGCTTGGGCTGAGGTTATGGATGTGTCACAGTCCACAACCTTTGGCTCATCAGAGCATGCACTCTCCCACCCCACTCCCACTCTAGCTAGCTGGCTAAGAATCGTAATAGAATCATAGAGTTGGAAGGTACACACAAGCAGAGGCGGATCTACAGGGAGGGCAAAGCTCTAAGTGTTGCAAGAAGCCTTACCCTGTCATGTAAATCCCTCCTCTCCCTTGCTGCAGTAGCCAGTAAGCAACGCCAAGATGTTGCTTTTCCCTGTGAGGATTGGCTAAAATGGTGCAGGAGAGGAGTGATTTCCACTGCAAGGTAAGGCTTCTTGCAAAACTTAGAGCTTTGCCCTCCCTTAGATCTGCCTCTGCGCACAAGATCATCTAGTCCAACCCCTCTCACCTGTAGCAGGAAATCCTCCTAGAGAATCTCCAGCAAGTGTCCCTCTACTTGAAGATCTCCAGGGAGGCAGAATGCACCACCTCCTTTGGCAATCTGTTCCATTGCCAAACCATTCTTACAGTCAGAAATTGTCCTTACAGTCAGAAATTTCTTCCTGATGTCCAACTGGAATCTACTCCCTTGCAATTTGTACCTAATTGATCTGGGGAGTAGCCTCACTTTTTTGGGGGGAAAATCCAAGATCAGCTGATTGCAACGTGTAAACAAGGCCATATTTTGGGAACCTCTTGACCTGGAAGGAAACAAAATCCTTAGTGAACACAGAAGAAGAAGCTTCAGTCTTGGCTCCCTTTGCCAATGTCACTGTAAACACAGTCAAAGAAGTTGTACGGCAGTTGAGATGCTGGCCTCCTGGAAAACCAAACAGTCCTTTCTGCAGGGTGCAAAACGATGGGAGCCCCCCAGCTCCAACAGGAAATAGACCAGGGGCAGCCAAACCACGACTCGTAAGCCACGACTCGCAAGCTCTTTTGACATGCAGCTCTCGGAAATCTGCTGAGCTCCTTCTTGCATTACAATGAAAATAAACAGTTCATAAAATGTTCAAGTCTCAGGAGATGTTTAATGTTCATGGTGAATCAATATAATTAAGAATTTAGATGCTTCTTAAATACTGTGGCTCTCAAGCAACTGAAGTTTGTCGTATGTGGCTCTTAAATTAAGCAAGTTTGGCCACTCCTGGAATAGACCATCAAGGGCCTGCCAAAAACATAAGAACGGTCCTTGATTAGTGCAGTCCATCATAGCCTCTATTCAGCTTGCAAAGCCCCCATGTTCTCCATTGGCTTCTCATGTTCCCCTGTTCCCCAGGTGTTGCTGCTGTTTGTGGATCTGCCTTTCTCCCTACCTTTGAGCAGGGAGATGGTTGCACTTTGGCATCTCACTAGGCAGTGCTACAACATTGCCGACGTCATCCCAGCTGTTGTGCAGAGATCTCCTTGGCCTTTGGCAACCCTCACCACCAGCCCATATCCCCCCATCTTCTGTTTCTTCTATGCAGTCAAAGTGATGACTGTAATTCAACCCCTTTTCATTGGTGTTAGCACTGTGGGTGTGCTGGGACTCCTTCGATTAGCTTTCATCAGTTCAGGAGAGGCCTAGAGATTAGCCCCAGGCTTCCTGCCCACAATTCCCCCCTTTTTTTCCTTGAAAATTTTTATTTATATATATATAGGTATGGGGAATGGAAAGGGTAGTACATAGGAAAAGGGTACAAAGGTCCACACAAAAGGTCCACACTGATTACAGCTTAGTCATCTAATTCCCTTAAATGATCTATCAAGAACTCCAAGAACAAGTTCAAATTTACGGTTTTTGGGTCCAGCCATCTTCCAAACCTGGTCTGATCCAGAAGCTCTTCTAAGCCCCACAGAGGCTGCGAGCATCCGCCTGTGGACTCTGCAGGCCTCAGAATGAGCGTTGCAAGCAAAAAATGTTACTTCTGGTTTTTTTTTGGCAAATCTGGAAGTGATGTTTATATGCCTTTAAAAGGCATTCTGCTCTCGGAATGAGCAGGTATGGGAATTTGGGATTGGGGCGAGACTTGAGTTCCGAGTCTTTAGTCCCCCAAGACTCAACTTAGGCATGAGTTATAGTACATGCCTGTGGCGACTTGCCCCTGGAATTTCCAAGTCATTTTGACTCGAGTCACGAGTCTTTTGTGAAGTAGGTTGCATGGGTCAGAGGCATGCCAGGGCACAGACCCAAAGGGACTGAGCAAGGCAGGAGGGGCAGTGTGGACAGTGTAAGGAGAAAGAAGAGGCAAGCAGGAGCAAGGTTGTGTGCAATAGCTGGGAGGCTTATGTTATGAGCCACACCGGAATCGCAGGCTGTCCGTCGCGCTGATGCTATGTCATAGCGTCAGCGTGACTGCATTAGTGCCAACGCAGGGGCACTGAGCAGCACCCTTGTGTCGGTGCTAAGGCAACAGGACTGGTGTGGCAGGCAGCACACAGTCCCAGTGTGCCCGTGCTGCACCTCTCTCGCGTCGACCAAAGCTGGCCAGCGCGAGGGAGGCACCATGTTGGGCAGGGGTGGGAGTGGGCGGGGGAAGGACATTTCTGGGCGGGTGGTGGGCAGGCCGGCAGACATGCTGGGTCGTCCAGGAGGCGGGCTTGGGAATCGGCCATGATGCAGAATCCTAAGCCCAATTGGGAGGCCGTGCTTTTTAGCAGGCGCAGATCCGAGGAGCACATAGGTGAGGCCTTCACACTGTGAAATAAGTAAGCAAGCACACCAAATGTGCAGGTTTTCAGGCTCAAGTTTTTCAGATTCATACTTGAGTCAGGACCTGAGTCCTTGACATGTGTGACTCGAGTCTATATGAATCAGCAAAAAACACATGTTTTTGCTACTTGGACTTGAGTCCTGAGATTGAGTTTGAGATTCCTATCCCTGGAAATGAGTAACTAAACCCTAACCACCTAATTGTGACCCACAGATTAGCAAGAAAGTCTGCATAGTGGAGACAAACAGCAAACGCTCTTTTGCTTTGAGAAAGGAGCTGGGGCTTAGGAGCCACCTCCTTCCTAGTTCATGTGAGTCGTCTTAGCTGCATCTAAATATATCAAACCCTTGGCCAGATGGAGAAGGGGAGCAAATCTAAGAGGCTATTATAGTCTCTGTTTTGTTTCACTTGTGGACAATTAGAGAGATTTAGATAAAAATAAGTCCCTTTTGGACAACAGATATTATTGCAACAGCTTTTCAACCCAATGCTAGTTCTCTTTTTTTTTTTTTAACTCAAAAGTTGATGTGAAATTGAGACTGTCGTGCAGTTGCCTGCTGCCCTGGCAGGGCATCAAACCATTTGGCTTGACAGCCTCCCTCCCTTTGATATACTTGCAGGATACAGAACCACATCCAACTATTGGCATTTCAGAAGTTATTCCACTTATAAGATGCCTGTGAGTTGCTTGGCAGAAGATCTTCACCGAATTGCTTGATCTTTATTGCTTTTGAGCAAAGGTGTCAATCACAGTTTCAGAGGGTGTGGGAACAAGATTTCCTGTTCCCACAAAGGAAATAGACTTCTCATCCGCAGTTTTGCCATTTGACTCACCATGGATGGCCACCATGGATGAGAAGGGCCCTGGAGATTCTTTAAATTAAAAAGCCACTGTTTAAATTGCAGTTTAAAAACTGCTTTTCTTGCCATTGTGGGGCAGCAAGCACTATTTCCGGGTTGCGCCAAGGTCATGCCCCTTCTTTTGGCCTCTCCGGAATGCAAGACAGAAGAGTTTAAATGCTTTAATCACTTCTGCATTGCATTCTTCAGCATGCCAGGGTCAAAGGAGGGGGCTGCTTGCCTCCATGCAACCCGGAAATGGCCATTATTGTTGGAGACTGCCTACTTGCTAATCTATAATGGTAAGAAACATGGTTTTTAAACTGCGATTTAAAGGGACACTGTCTTTTAAATTTTTTAAGTGGATTTGACTATCCATTTCAAATCAGTATCTGCAGGGGTCTTGGCAATGGAACCCCCACAGGTGCCAAGGGCCAACATCTCTCTCTCTCTCTCTCTCTCTCTCTCTCTCTCTCTCTCTCTCTCTCTCTCTCTCTCTCTCTC
>JAJKFI010000011.1:17191511-17205879 GCA_029204185.1 Lerista edwardsae
CTCTCTCTCTCTCTCTCTCTCTCTCTCTCTCTCTCTCTCTCTCTCTCCTGTAAGTTGAAAATGCATAAAATCTCTAAGATCTAAAATGAGACCATGTGTGTGATTGCTGAAGGTGGTTGAAAAGTCCTACCTGCATTTGTCAGCCTCCACAAAATCCAATCACAGTTTAGCCCAGTCCTGGGGCTTGTGCTGACGTTTAAGCCCCCATCCCTATGTTTCCAGAGAAAGTTTTAAAGTGAAAACCAACAAGCAAGACTGGAAGCTTGATTTGATAAGACCAGATCAAGGATAGCTTTTGCTGCTACAGCCAGCCACATGTTATTTGGGTCCACTTCCTGAGCTATGAGGAGTCAGCCTCTTGTTCCCTTAGACTTCCATATATTCCACTAAGCTCCATCCCCTTACGAGGAGCAATATCTTATGGGTTCATGGTCTGAGCTTCTAGGGATCTGGAAACCTAAAGGTCTGAACAGTGACCTGCAATGCTGAGACAGAAACTGAAGGTCCAACCAAGTTCCATCAGATTCACTGTGAGGGTTGGAAAGGGTGCCCTGGGTTCTTCTAGTAGCAGGGAGTTTCCATAGTGTCAGTCTTAAAACATCTGCAATCACATAAGAACATAAGAACATTAGAAGAGCCTTGCTGGATCAGGCCAAAGGCCCATCTAGTCCAGCTTCCTGTATCTCACAGCGGCCCACCAGGTGCCCCAGGAAGGCATGAGACAACAAGATGCTTGCATCCTGTTGCCACTCCCTTGCACCCGGTACCAGTAGCCCAACACCTTTGTAAGGAGGTTGCACAATCCATCATTGCCTATAGTCCACGATGGACCTTTCCTCCAGAAATCCGTCCAATCCCCTCTTAAAGGCATCAAGACCAGATGCCATCACCACCTCCTGTGGCAAAGAGTTCCACAGATTAACTACCCGCTGAGTAAAAAAGTACTTCCTTTTATCTGTTTTAACTCTCCCAACCCTCAGTTTTAGCGGATGTCCCCTGGTTCTGGTGTTTTGAGAGAGGGAAAAGAACATCCCTCTATCGACTCTATCCCTTCCATGCATAATTTTGTATGTCTCAATCATGTCCCCCCTCAGGCGCCTCTTTTCTAGGCTGAAGATCCCCAAACGCTGCAGTCTTTCTTCATAAGGGAGGTGCCCCAGCCCCGTAATCATTTTTGTTGCTCTCTTCTGCACCTTTTCCAGCTCCACTATGTCCTTTTTGAGGTGCGGCGACCATAACTGGACACAATATTCCAAGTGTGGCCTTACCATCGATTTGTACAATGGCATGATAATATTGGCTGTTTTATTCTCATCCCCTTTTTTACATCCATGGCTGTATTCTATTTTTTCCACATATGAGGAAAATATTTTTGTGTGGGAGGCTAACCCTTCACAACGATTCCCTCATGCATGATTGCTGTCAACCCAACCCAAACAAAAGGCACAGAAGAGTCAATATGAGGCAGGAGGCCGGCAGTCATTTTAATTGTGCCTGCAACTGCTTAGAGAGATGCATTCCATTCCATAGTGCATACACTGTTCACATAGGCTTTTGAAAATTGTACCCCCAAATCTGCAAAATCCATTTGCCCAGAGACAAAAGTGGGATGAGCAGAGGAGTTTTTCAAATTATATTCAGTTCTCTAGCACTATACAGTACATATGTTCCCACCTCAGAGAAGTAGACTCGAGTCCTGTGACTCGTTTCCAAGTCAGACTTAATTCCCATCAATCACTGACTTGGACTAGACTTGGATCTAGAGGCTGTGACTCGTGACTCATCTCTGGACCCAAAACCATTTTTACATCTGAATCCCTATGTGCATGTGTGTTCTTGCTTACCAACGTGGGGAGCAGGCACCCAGAAGTGCCTGCTCCCTGCTGCCCAGCTAATTGGCACTGATCAAACTGCCACAGGTAGGCTCGGGCAGCCTACAGCTCAGAGACTTGAGACTCTAGAGACTAGAGAGTTGAGACTTGAAACTTGAGGCTAGAGACTTGACTTGAGACTTGGGGTTAGGAAATTAAATACATAACTGTTCCACCTTCTCCCTTGTGTTTCCTGAACACACAGAGGGATTATGCCCATTGATTGCCTTGGCATGCAATCCCACTTCCTCTCAGGGCAGTATGCATGTGTAAGGAAAGGGTAGAGGATTGAGTCCCTGGAGAAGGTAGGCTGACCAAAGGGAGTAGGGCCTAGTGGTTAATGCACACATATTCCTCCCAGCTCTCCAAAATTTCCCTTTTCTGGACCAGTACCTGAACACGAAGAAAATAAAAACCTGTTGTGATGATGCCATGAAGTTACCTGTTTGGAAGAGTGGAACCAACCTGGTCATTTTGTCTGACCCCTTGACCTAGTTGGACAGATTTGGCTGATCACTAAGCACATGCCAGTCATGGAGATGGGTAGCTCTTCCAGACAGGAAGGGAAGTCCAATCCACAAACCCACATGTTCTCCCTCTTGTAATACTTTACATATATTTCTACCTCAGAGATGTAGACTCAAGTCCTGTGTTCCCAAGTTGGACTTAAGTCCCATCACTTACTGACTTGGACTCGAGTTGGGACTAAGAAGAAGTGACTTGCAACTTGACTTGGGACTTGAAGTCATTTTTGCATCTGAGTTCCTAAGTGCCCTGAGCTACATGAATCCTGAAAAGTGGGGAAAATGGGGGTGGAGTTAATAATATACAGGGGTTGGGCTGTTGCCCTTCAGTTCAGTTCTAACTGTTGCCTGTTGCAATAAACGTTCAAGCTACACCTGTCTTGTCTGAGTTTCTATTGCATGGAACACAATTAACAGTGTGTGTCCTTGATTACTGACCCAGAGGACCCAGAAGTGCACACACAGACATAGGACCAAGGTGGCCTGCATAATGACACTTAGGGCGCAATCTTATGCAGCGCTGGAACGGCGAGGCTGACTTGGCAGCACCATATCCGACACTGCATAGAAGGGGCTGGAGCCTCCCCCCCCCCATGGCAAGGGAGTGTGTGCTCCCTTACCGTAGGGGAGGCTCCAGCCTCCCCTATGTGCTCCTCAGATCTGCACCCACTAAAGAGCGGGTGAAGATCCGAGGAGACTGCGTGGCCCGAATCAGGGCCTTGCAGCCTCGCGGAAAGGCTTAAGATGTGGCAGTTTGGCTACCTCCCAAGCCTGCCCACGTCCCATCCCCAGCCTCCCTCCCTCCCACCAATCCCCGTCCCAATATGGGACAGAGCCTCCCTTGTGCTGATCAGCTTTGGTTGGCGCAAGGGAGGCTCTGCTGTTTGGCGCCCCTGCGTCAGTGCTACGTACTTTATAGGATTGCGCTGTTAAGCTAAACTTACACAGTGGCTTGTAGGAGGTTAAAAGTATCCAAAACAAATAGGGGAGAAGACAGTCCAGTCAGGGCTGGTGCTATCACAAGGCCAACTAGGCAGCCACTTAAGTTGTGGACCTCAGGGGGGTGCAATATTGACCTTTGACGGCATGTTCATACAGATTAGTTTATTTTAGCCCATGTCAAAAATGCAAATAATTTGCATTTTTTAGCTTTATGATAAACACCATGACAGAGATCCGGAATATAATTAATTATGAAGCCTCATGATTTTTTTTTTCCAGTTCGCCTTGCCTAGGGTACAAAACAGCCTGGTCCCAGCCTTGCTCACGGCACATAGGTAGCTAGGTATGTCTGTATGGGTGGAACACACAAAAATAGGGCTTCTGACAAAAAAAAGAGCACCCCACAGAATGCCAATTACACGGCGGCAGTTACAGGCAGTCATGATTTGCATTGTTTCTTGAGTGCGTTCTCCTTGGCCAGGAAGAGAAGAGCTTTGTAACGAACGGAAAGATATTAGGAAGTGTTGAAAGACGCTCCCACGAAGCGGGCAGGCGTTGTGCAGCGAGGAATTTCTCCTTGGAAAAAGCAAGTTTTCTCACATTATGCATGCCCAATTTGAATTGAGGAGTGGGATCCTGGGAGTCTCGGGTCTCTGCCACCTTGGATGAGTCACACCTGCCACTGCGACACACCTGCCTTTGCAGGGTAAAGTACCAGGTGCTTGCAGCACCTCAGGCAGTTGTATTTGAAAGGTGGAGTGCAAGAGTGAAGAACTCAGCCTGGTGGGAGAAGGTGCAAAAACATCACAGGTGCTGCAGAGTAAAAGAAGTAGCTTTGGTATGAGTGCTTTGAATGGCTGCATAACCAAAGGGGGGGGGGGTACAGAGGCAGGGCCGGCCCATCCATGAGGCTGACTGAGACATTCTCCTCAGGCAGCAGATTGGCAGGAATGCCCACTTCCATCTGCTCAGTCACCTCCATTGATCCTCCTCCTTCCTGGACTGAAAAAGGAAGAGGGGGCAGAGCAGAAAAGGAAGTGCGGAGGAAAGCAGAGTGATTGGCTAGAGTGTCCCTGGTGCTGGCCTACCGTTCTCCTCTCTTCTATACCACTTTGTCCCTCTTTTCCTTTTCTAATCCAGGGAGTGGGAGGAACATCACCTGATAAGGAGGGGAAGCATTTGGCATGACATTCCAGGTACTTTTGATCTGCTCCTGGGGCAGAAGTCCTGAGAAGATTGTGTGTCTCTGTGCAACACCAATTCTCAAAATTCTGTAGCGCTTCCTGTGGCAGGTTAGATGTTCGTCTTAGAACGCAATCCTAACCAACTTTCCAGCACCCGGGTAAGGGCGATGCAAGGGAACACACATTCCCTTACCTTGAGAAGGCCTCCAGGACTGCCCCCCTACTGCTGGATGCAGCACTTGCCACACTGGCCTTGCTATGTCAGTGCGAGAAAGTTGGTTAGGGTTGCGTCCTTAATGTTTTTTTTCCCTAAACTCAAATCATCACATGGTTGCCTTCCTAGCAAAGGAGTCGGATTTTGCAAGGGGTGCTTAAAAGAACGTCACTCTGAGTCATTAGCGGCTCCGTTCAGAAAAGCTTATCTTAGTGTGCAGAGAGGGCTGGGTCTTGCGAAATACCGTTGCAAGACCTTACACCTGCATTATCTAGTCCCTCTGAGCTGAGCAACGTCTGCCTCAATGGGATTAGCAAAAAATGGAAGCAGGGCAAGGGACTTGTCATTGATCTCATTGCTCAGGTCTTGCAAGGTGTGTTTTTGCTAGTTAATGGAGTTTCTGATTTGCCTGGAATGGACAGGACATTCCCAGTGTGAAGGGCCAAACTACATGTTCCTTTTACTATGCCACTAATGCCTAGGCTTAACACGGGAAGTGGGCTTCTTAGTATCCCCTCCAGAGCACTTGTGGGGGCTCTCATCTACCGGCTCTGTGTGTGTGTGTGTGTGCGTGTGCGTGTGCATGCACGTGCATGCGTGCGTGCGTGTGTGTGTGTGTGTGTGTGTGAATACTTCCCCTGCACTATTTTTGCACTGAAAATCAACCCTCCCTGCACACAAGCAGTTATGTGCACAAGCATCTATTTACAGCAAATAACTTCATTCATAAATAGCTACTCTGAGAGTATGATTTTAGTGGGAAAATAGTGTGAGAGAAGTATCAGTCCCTCCCATACCCACTTGGCCACCTGGTCACCTTGAGCCAGATCATCCCTTACTGTGATAAGGTTTTCTTTTTTCTTTTACCCAGAAGTGCAACTTCCTTCTCCACTTCCTGTGTGAAGCCTGTCAATGAACGACAAATGAAATCTGTAGTTCGCCGAGAGCATTAAGGGCTGGCCTGGCTCAGCACTGACCCATCTAGCCAGGCTGACCCTTTACCCTCATACAGGTGGCAGAGACAGCACCCAATGTGCCACCAGGAGGTGCTGTTGCCCCTAGCGCTGCTGGCACTGGTGCAGTTTAACCCTACGAAGATTAGCTCTGGGAGGACCTGCCTGACTTGCCAGAATGGTTTGCTTCATGCACATCAGGGGAGGTGAATAATGCAGGCATAATTTGGTTACTAACATTGAAAGAAAGCAGGCAGGTCAATGCAGAAGGACCAGCAGACCTGCCGAGCACCCAGTATGTGTACAGTACAACCAGTGGTGTCATTGAAATGATTTAGGAACAGGAACTCACTTTTGATTGGCACTTGTCGGGAACCCGGAACCAGCCATGGAGCCCGTTAGGATCCGGAACGCCCTTTCTGGTCCGTTCCCCCTGAATGACATCACTGCCTTCGCCCCCCCCCCTAGGAATCTGGAGTCGCTCCCTTTAACTCTCTGAGTGCCGGCCAACCAAGAAGAAAAGCTCTTTGCAGAGGAATTGGGAGGGGGGAGGAGGGAAAGTGAAGTGGGCGGAGTCAGCCCTAATTTTAACTAGTGGAACTGAGTTCCCCCGCGTTCCCCCTGCATGACATCACTGAGTACAACCTATAATGGATGTTGAGAGTCCCCCCTTTGTTATGCTGGCAGATTGCTGCTAATCTTTCAAGGTGATCAGGCTGATAGTTTCCTCAGCAACAGTCAAATTTCAGATCTTCTCCTGATTCCATGGGACTCTCTTCCCAAACTTTGGAATGTGAGCCTGATCAAAGCCTGGATATGGTCAAGCAGCAGAGAAACCACCTGGAGCCAGGCTGCAGTTTGAACAGAGATTCAGACTGAAAGAGAGGGCAGAGAACACTGCGAGGCTCCCAGAAATGGAGCATCCCATATTCTTTGGGGACCAATGCAAAAAAAGTGGTTGCCATGCTGTCTGCTGGAGGAGTGGTTATTTGTTTCTGCTTATTTGTAAAAAGAAAAAAAACCTCAATATGGCAAAGGAACCAGTACTTGTTCTTTCATCCTTGGCATCAGGGGGGTGGACTAGATGACCAATGAGACCCCAGAATTCTATTACTCCATTGAGAGGACTGCCCTGGAGCCTCTCATTGCTTGGGAGAATGAGGGGCTCACTGCACTGTAGAATTGTTCCCATTGACGGGGCAACTCACTGGTTGGTCCATCTTTGGGGGGCCTGGAACAAAAGGCTGCAAGGGGCATTCAGTGGTGAGATGGTTCTGCACTGGAAGGCATCAGTGCCCAGGAACCGAGTTCTGGGTGGGCAGCAGCTGTTCTTCGCTACCATAGCTATAGTGATGGGTGACCCACTTCTACTCCTGGCACCTGCTCCCCACTGCTTCTTAGGGAGTCTCCCCATTGGACCGTGGGCTCCTGGCTGGCTTAACAGGAGATGCTGGTAAGCAGCAGCAACAGGAGTTGTAAAATGCTGCTGGAGAAAGGAAAGGGCAGTTCACTGCTGCTGTCACTGCCCAATGCCCAACAGGGAACATAAGAACATAAGAACATAAGAAGAGCCCTGCTGGATCAGGCCAAAGGCCCATCTAGTCCAGCTTCCTGTATCTCACAGCGGCCCACCAGATGCCCCAGGGAGGCATGAGACAACAAGATGCTTGCATCCTGTTGCCACTCCCTTGCACCCGGTACCAGTAGCCCAACACCTTTGTAAGGAGGTTGCACAATCCATCATTGCCTATAGCCCACGATGGACCTTTCCTCCAGAAATCTGTCCAATCCCCTCTTAAAGGCATCAAGTCCAGATGCCATCACCACCTCCTGTGGCAAAGAGTTCCACAGATTAACTACCCGCTGGGTAAAAAAGTACTTCCTTTTATCTGTTTTAACTCTCCCAACCCTCAGTTTTAGCGGATGCCCCCTGGTTCTGGTGTTTTGAGAGAGGGAAAAGAACATCCCTCTATCGACTTTATCCCTTCCATGCATAATTTTGTATGTCTCAATCATGTCCCCCCTCAGGCGCCTTTTTTCTAGGCTGAAGATCCCCAGACACTGCAGTCTTTCTTCATAAGGGAGGTGCCCCAGCCCCGCAATCATTTTTGTTGCTCTCTTCTGCACCTTTTCCAGCTCCACTATGTCCTTTTTGAGGTGCGGCGACCAGAACTTGTACACAATATTCCAATATTTGACATGTGTGTCAAACGTGACACACCATGATGCTTTGGGTGACACGCCAGCGTTTGCCAACACCCAACAACAGTTGTGTTTGTTTTTGTAATGATTTGACAAAAGGGAGAGGCGGAAGCAGAAGCCTTTTCCCCTTTGGGTGCAATTTAACCTTCTCCAGGTGCCCAGCCCCTCAGGGTGCATCAGGGGACAAGATGCTCAAGGAATGGTAAAATGGCACTGGGGGAGGAAGACAGAGAAGCTGCCATTTGCTCCTGGTAATGCAGCGGTTCCCAACAACAATCTGGTAGGCCTTCCCATGGTTTATTAAGGCCTTGGTTTATTAAGAGATGACAGCAGGGCTGGCCCATCCATGGGGCCAGCTGAAACTATCGCCTCAGGCAGCAGACCAGTGCCAGGGCTCATCTCTGCCTGCCTACCTGCCTCCACAGCTCCTCCTTCGCTTTCCACTCCCTGCATTGGAAAAGAAAGAGGGAGATGAATGGAGAGGGGAGGAGGAGAGTGCTGAGCTAGAACACTGGAAAGGGGTGGAGCAGATGCTGGTACGTCATTGGGTAGGGGGCAGCATTTTGCATGCCGCAGACATCAGGGTGTCTTGGGCCCTGGATGATGGGGAGCAATGATTTCTTGATTTCTTACAGGGGCTGGCCAGCCACAGGCATGGGCCTTTGTGTGAGCATGGACCCTGGTTTGTGTCTTACCTGGCCTCACCTGAGGAGCCGTCCCCAACTGAGCCGCTTGATTCTATGGACACCTATTCAGAGACCTGTCCTGTTAATTCCAACCCTGACCTTTCATGTGTGTTCAGGACAGGGGTTAAAAAGATCTTCCTCACTGCTTACTTTATGAAGAAATTTCAAGGCTAAAGCCTGCATCTTTTATCTAGAAATGTGGAAAGGGAGAACATTCTAGTACCTGCAAGAAGGTAAGGTAGGTGCTGGGCAGAATGATGGTAGCAGCAGTTCAGATTTGAACTGATTTTGTACAAGGTTTTGTAAGAATGCTGCCTGCTGCCTGGTGTTAAGAAGCTAGTGGCATCATTTATCACAGCGGAGATAGGCCTTGAATCTGCTTCCCTCCAATGTAAAGGGCCAGGCATGTAGATGGTTATTTTGGCAAGTTGCCATGACAAATCTGGATTTGGTACAACTGCACTGATCAGTGCAGTTTTTGAACTTTATACCATTTCACAGTGGCACAGGTCCAGCCAAAGCAAGTTGAGTTTTGGTTTTAAACCTCACTGATTTAATGCCTAATTCTGCCCCCCAAATTGTTGACTCTTAATTGTGTCCTGCTTTGTTTGATGGGAGGATCTCATGCAGAGCGCAATCCTAACCTGGAGTCAGGCTGGCGGTTAGGCCAGCAAAGTTTGGCCATCACAAGGAACACCGAAAAGCGTGTTTGGACCACTCTTGGAGTCAGAGAGGCCAGCACTCAGACTTGCGCTATCCTCCCTGACTCCTAGAGTGGTCCAAACGCACTTTACGGTGGCCTTTGTGCCAGCCAAACTTTGCAGGCCTAACTGTGTCGGCCTAACTCCAGGTTAGGATTGCGCCCGCATCATATCAGCCTTTTGCTCTTCAAGGCATCTGTGCAAGACTCTGCTGGATATTTAGCAATTGCTCACAAATTGGAATGGCCCATGGTGAAACTGTAAGATAAATGGATGGGGAATTTCAATGGGATTTTCTTCCTAGCAATAAGTGCCTGTAGGATTGTAGGTTCATTTAAATTGATTAGACCATGTTTGCCTAAATAAATGAAGGAAGAATCCAGGCTTTCATTGCCATCATGTTTACAAAACTCAGCCACGGAGCCAGAAAAAATGGGGAAAGAAAAGAAAAGAAAAAGAAAATATCTCTTCATCATTGTGGTTTGCATTGTGGTGTGCATGTGCATGGGAGAACAAACTGTATGAACATGAGTCACAGTCCATTTTGAGAATTCAAAGCAGAAAGCCAGATCATGATCTTTAGTGTAAACCCACAGATAACTTTTTTTTTTCAGACTGCAGCTGATTTAAACCAATGTTATGCAAAGGAAAACAGAGTGTGTGTGTGGGGTTTCATGTGCTCAGTGCCCCTATGGGCAGACCCTCTTGATTTCTTACACTTGCAGGAAGCAGCCCCCACCCCCAATAGCCAATGAAAACTCCTTTTCAGGTCTTCAGATCTTGCTTTGTTCTGGTCAGGATCATGTTCACAGAGGTCTCCCAGATGGAACAATCTTGGCATTCAATGAAGCCCAGCTTGCTGAATCATGCAACGTTGCAAGATAGTTCAGCTGCACTGTACCCTTTGCAAGACCTCACCTGGATTGGAACATACTGTACCATACCTTTGACAAACATCAGTTAATGAATATTAGACAAAGATCAGACTAACACAAGGAATTGCTTGTGCACCTAACAGAGCTTACCTAGTTACTTCTTTCAAATGTTGGCGGGAGAGTTTTTTTCCCAAGCCATCAGGATGAGGAGGGCAAAGACGTGACATGGCAGCTTGATGGAATGTCCCTTTGCAAATTATATGACATGAAGAAAATGACAGGATCGGGTGATCAACCTCCTGCAACCTTCTCAACTCTGGAGGGGAGAATTTTTCAGCCTCACCAAAGAGCCCCTTCTGTTGTTTTCCCACTCAGGCTTACACATCATTTTGGCGCGATGTGGACTTGCGTTATCAGAGGACTAGAAAAAGGCAAGACTGCAGCGATCGCTTGTGGAATGACTCCAGGAATGCTCTCCCGTCTGCAGAAGGGGAGTCTGGCATTTGTGCCTGGCAGACAGTGCACGCCGTCCATCGCAGCAGTTTTGAAAGCTGAGAAGCATTTTTCATTTTTGAATGAAAAATTGGAGGCAGGTCTCTGAAACAGTATGTTTAGCAAGAGAAGTTTCAGAAGGGCAGAAGGACGCAGCCCACCATGACTCTGGTGGTGGCACTTTGAACGAGGGACAGAGTGACTAGGCCAGGAGCTTTGATGGACAACAGAAGCAGGATGGGGTTTCATCCCATGAAAGCGTATGCCACAAATTCGGGCTCAACTTGTAGGCACTTGAAGATTGTTGCCAGTAGCATAACCAGAGAGGCAGCAGCGTCATGCAGCCGGAACGCTGGGCGGGAGGAACGGGTGAGCAGCAGCCAGCCCATTGCGTACCGCTCCGTACCGCGGGGGCGGGGAAGATGGCAAAACGGAGCGGTACGCAACAGGCGGGCTGCCGCTCACCCGTTCCTCCCGCCCAGCGTTCCGGCTGCGTGATGCCGCTGCAGAGAGGGCATGGAAAGTACTGCAGGCACAGCAACCGACCATGTAAGCAGCCCCTCGCGCTCACCCTTGGAGCTATTCTGGGCAGCAATAACAATGCACAGGCACTCAAGCTGCCCAGAATAGCTCCAACGGTGAGTGGGAGGGGCTGCTTACATCATGGTGTGTTGCTGCGCCTGCAGTACTTACCGTACTGCCTGCCTCTGGCTATAGTACGGATTGTTGCTTATTTCCAGAGTGTGTCAGGGTAGGGCTACCAACTCTCCAAGTTTCCCCTGGAGTCTTCAGGAATCTGCATCCGTCTCCGATGACAACTGAAAGCAATCACAGGGATCTTAACAGGCCCTCCAGTAATTTCCGGCATTATGTCACGTTGGGGGAAAAAAAATCTCCAGGTTTCTTTTAGTTAGAGATTGCAACCCTACCTAAGGACCAATTAAACCAACTAAACTAAAACTAAACTAAACTATCTAAGGTGACACTAAACCAGCGTGACCAGATGTCATTACTACAAAGGAGGACACAGCATCCCAAAATGTAGGACATTCAAGGGGAAAAGAGTGTCTTTTAATGCAGCCTAATGAATGAAGAAACAAACAAACAAACACACAAACACACAAGCAAGTGATGCAGCCTCTTGATGCTGGCACACCTGGTCTGTCTTGAAATGTAGGACCGTTTGAAATTTACCCAAGACAGAAGGTTGAAATGTAGGACGTGTCCTGGAAAAAAAAAGACTATCTGGTCACCTTGCACTAAACACATCACAGTGTACTGTCTAGTTTAGAGTTGAGTTTGAAGTAAAATAGCAGTTATTGAATGGAACCCAATCTGGATAAAGGCCATGGCACAGGAAAAGATGGTTCTAACCATTCTCTTTGGTCCCCTTTTCTCACTGAAAATCTCAGAGAAGCTGTTATGCATTTCAAAGGTGCCATTTACTTCAACTCACTGAAAAACCTGGTGTATAAACTTGGATTAAAATAACCAAAACAAACAAACAAACTGAAGCACAACATATCTACACATTTCTCTATTTCCTGGTCCATCGGGGCTTTGAACTGTTTGGGCTCCAACCACTCACACAAGCTTAGGCTGCGAAGTTAAATCTCCCCTCTCCCCCAGTTCTCTCACATGGCCTATCTTATCTTGAGGCCTTCGGGCTTGCCTCTTAAATTTGAGTGCACAACGGTTTTAATGCACTGTCCAGTAGCAAAGTTCCCTTTCCCTTTGCTCGAGTTCCCTTTCCCAGATATGTTTCGGCTGACTGCAGTCAGACAGTGTCAAGAAAAAGAAACTCTGCACATGCTGAAATGCAGTATCATATCATGTGTATTAATGCAGGAGATTGGCAACAAGATGCAAGTATCTTGTTGTCTTGTGTGCTCCTGAGGCATCTGAATCCACTGTGAGATACAGGAAGCTGGACTAGGTGGGCCTTTTGCCTGATCTAGTGGATTCTTCTTATGTTCTTGTGTAATGCTTCTAGACTCTGAGGGTATACTTTGCAAGTTTGCAACAACCTATAATGGGTTGGCAAGGTTGATGGGGGAGCTTGTAAAACAGGGCACAATCTGGAATGGAACAGAGGATGCTGGGGTATAAGGGATATTATTCTTAAAGGGGTTGACTGCCCCTAGTCAAAGCCTCCAGTCCAAAATTGGGAAACAGATGCATTGATGGTCTTTTCCAACCTGCAGTTAAATAGCCCACTTGGTAAGTGGTGAAATGTCACAGTCACACTGGGCTATCATCTTTGGGGGTGGGGGTTAGGGGGAGAGGCAACTAGTGGATTCTTCTCTTAACGTGCAGTCCTTATCTATTTTGATAACAGGATCCTTGTAGGCAAATCACATCAATATGTGTTTGAACGCATAGAGGGTGGGGGTGTGTGTGCCTGAGAAGCAGGACTTTTACTCACTTCTGGGAATACTTCCTTATTTCGGCTTCCGTACATGCTGTACCTTGTCTAATTTTATCTCTCTCCCCAGTGGGATGGGTGCTCCCCAAAGTTAAGGGAGTGAAAAGTGAATGCATGTCTTAGCTGGGTCTGAGTCATCTTCCTTTTTAAACATCATGATTTCATGGAATTTGCATTGCTGGGAACTGGGCTGTTGTGTTGTAAATATGCCTTTCTGGAAAGTCAGGTATGTACCTGAAGAGAGGCAAGATCTGGCCTTTCCGATGGTCTGATTCGAGTGGGCAGAATCCAAATGAGAGCTCCTCAAAACGGAAATGAAGCCTGCAACAGGGTTGTAGCTGGGGTGGCGCTTGGGGTTTTTGCTTTGCCCCACCTTTTTGCAGCACAACCCTATGTATGTACACGCAGAAGTAAATCCTAGTTATGTCAATGGGGTTTACTCCTGGGTAAGTGTGGGTAGGATTGCAGCCAGACATGTCATGTAGCGGGTACATGGGGGTACGCACGTACCGTTTCCTAGGATTAGGGCTGGCCCCACCCATTCGCCCGCCCACTTGTTGACTCCGTCGGTGCTCCACTCCACCCCCTGCAACATTTGAATTGCCTGCACGTTTGAGTTGCCTGCATGTTCTCAGAGCCAGGCAGGCAGGCAGGCAGGCAGGCAGTGGAGCGAGGGAGACCGACGGCAGCAGCAGCATGAGCAGGTAGGCTGCCTGGGGCTCCCTCCCGAGGAGGCACGGCAGTTCCTGGAGGTGGTTCCTGGGTTCCAGCTATGACCTCACTTCCGGTGGCAGGCCCCGACACAAGTGCCAATCAAAAGTGAGTACCTGTTGCTAAATCATTTAGATGCCATTACTGATTGCAGCCCTGGGTAAAACTGACTTTTGAATTTGAATTTGAATTTTGAAAACTATGACAGCCTCCTTTTAAAGCAGGAGAGCTTGTTTTAAGAAAAGGAACAACTGTCGTTCAAACAAAACATGATGCAGTCAGTAGCTGCTCCCAGTGCTACTCTCCCTTCTTTTCCCTTTCTCCACTTCCTCATCCACTCATTCTTTTCAAATCCAGTGCAGAAAGGGATGGAGGAGGAAGACTGGGGATGTGATTGAGGCGGGGAAGCTGCTGCTGCTGCTGCTGCTGCTGCTGGTGGGGAGAGCTCCGTCACCTCAAGATTGTATGTGCAATTATAGCTTGCTTTGAAGGAGGAATAGGTTGGGAAAGATTTATGATTCCTTTGACCAGGTCTTATCTTAAATTGGTGCACTAAATTTTAAGCTAGACGTTTTGTGCCGGTTATAT
>JAJKFI010000011.1:17210879-17224573 GCA_029204185.1 Lerista edwardsae
CGGAGGGGGCGCCTGCTCGCCAGGGGGGATGGGTGGGGGGCGCGCCGGGTGCCTGGGTGAGCAGGCGCCCCCTCCGAGGCGAGGGAAAGCCACGCGGGGCGCGCGAAGAAAGCGGAAGTGAGTCGACGGGCTGTCAATCACTCAAGTCCCGCCCAGCGTTCCGGCTTGCGAGAGAGTAGATGACAAGCCTGCGAAAGGCCCTCCCCTCGAACCCCTCATAATCTGTGGCCTCATCAGGTGGCCTCAAGGATGCCCATTTGGGTGGACTGAAGAGACATGAGGGGGCTACAGGACCTCTGGGCTGACTCAGAAGAAGCGACTGAAGTCATGGATCTGACTCAGTATAAGGCAGCTCTCATATGTTCCACTGTTCCCTCAGTGATCAGCTCTGCTTACCCAATTTCCATTCCCACCCCTTGGCCGCAGTGACCTACAAACCGAGGTCAAATGTGCTGCAGAATGCTCCAAATAAGTGAAGCAAACAAGACAAGACGAGGCACACATTGCTTCTCTGTGTACGGAGGGTCTGGCCTAATTTAAAGTCCCAAATGGCAAATCTCTGCTATTAAAGCACAAATCAGGAACTGGGAGCCTCAGCCCTCGACCGTCAGCCCTTTTCAGTTCCTTTTTGAAAACAGTCTGCCCCTGGACACGAGAGCACTTCACCCAGAGCTTCTCCATGGTGATATCAGATGAATCATTTTGCCGCTCCAAATTTTACTGGAATGCCCTTTGTTGATTTTCAAGTAACCAAAACATGCACTTGGTCATGGTGGGGCTGATGTTCCTCTTTTTCCTCAAACAACAGAAAATACAGTTCCCCCCCCCCCGCCTGCCTCCCCTACTTTCACACAGGACTCTCAAGGAGACTGAGATGGAGCACAGCTTCTTCATGTTCTCGTTTTGTGGCTCTGGGCTCGTGGAGGAGGAAAAAGAATGGAGTCGGAGAGAATGGGAATCAAAAAATGGAAAGCCCAATGACCTTGGTGCACACAGTCACATGACCACATTCAATGCAGTGATGTCATCTGGTAATGAAGAATGGGAACGCTGGGCGGGACTTACGCGTGATTGGCTTCCCGTCCGTTCCGTGGCTGCCCAGGACTCAGCGGGGCGCCTACTCGCTGGGGGGGGGACGGGTGGGGGGTGCGCTGGGTGCCTGGGTGAGCAGCGGTGGGGTGCGCCAACCGGGGGCAGCCCCCCCGAGGCCAGGGCAGCCGTGGAACGGAATGGACGGGCTGCCAATCATGCGTAAGTCCCGCCCAGAGTTCCCGTTCTTCATTACCAGATGACATCACTGATTCAATGCACACAGGGGACACCATTTTGGTTTGGCATACAAGCTTGGTTTGAAAATGTGCGTGTGGGGGGGTTACTTTTCTCAATAAAAGGTATGCACTGGTAAGGAAAGCTGAACTCTGTCCCCTTATCACAGCTTTTCCTCCCACATGTCCAGTACGTAACTCCCAGCTCTGATAACAGGCAGATGGACAAGAACAAGGCTTGAAGAGGTTGAGGGCGCACTCCTAAGCGAAGCTGGAATGGCGAAGCTGATGGGCCGGCACTATATAAGTCTGCGGCTTTGGAGCCCTGGGGAGCCTCACAGGGGCAAGGGCACGTTTTACCCCCTTGCCCCAGGGGAGGCTCCAGCCTTCCCATAGGGTTCCTCGGATCTGCTCCTGCTTTATAGTAGGCGCAGAGCCAAGGAAGCCGCACGACCCAAATTGGGGTGACGCGGCCTGGGGCTGGAGGCTTGGACGCGGCCTAACGTCGCGTCGGCACTACGTCGGGCACAGGATTGTGCCCTCAGTTTTATAAATGAATGAAATTTAAGTGAATGAGTAGGTTTTCTTGGACGTGCTTTTGTAACAAGTGCGAGATAATTCAGAACAAAATGTGACAGTTACAAAGAAAGGATGCCTTGCTTAAGCTAAGAAAGGATATACAACGGGTGAAGCTCTCAAATCTTAGCAAATGCTCTGACAAAAAAAGCTGCAAGTCAGACAAAAATTTGTGTGTGTGGGGGGGAAATGTGGGCCCCGGCCTATAGTTTGGAGACCCTTCCTCTAGCCCACTGCGCTCTTCCGCACGGCTCCCCTCTTCCCAGTGGGGTGTGAAGAGAGTGACTGGTGGGGAGGGGCTGCAAAGGGGTGTTTGAGAGGCTGCCCCAAGATGTTTAAGCTTCTTTTTCGAGAAGAAACACATTGTTTATTGGTAAAAGTGTGTGTGTGTGTGTGTGTGTGTGTGTGTGTGTGTGTACACACACTGCTACTTCCTTTTCTAATTCAGGGAGGAAGGGTGATGGAGGCAAATGGGTGCAGACCAGCACATGTGTAAACATTGGATGTTCTGCCTCGCCTATTCTGACAGCTTGGGTCAGCCTGGAAGGTAATGCAGGAGAAAGAGGGAGCAACTGATGCATGAGGTGGGAGGAGAGCAACACACAAGGCTCTGAAGTAGTCCTAATACCGCTTAACCTTTGTTAGGGGACAGGGCAGTATTGTGTCTGCCTCCACTAGGCCTCGGTTGCAAGACAATGATAAGATCCAGAGACACCGACTTCTACTCTCCTGGGGAATGTTCCCACATGCATAAGAGTCATAACCTTAGCATGACTTTACAACTTTCATAAGTTGATGACTACACACACAAACGCCAATTAAACATTGAATCCAGACTCTTCCTTCTGCTTTCTTGTAGAAAGGGTAATTTTCACTCTGATACCTTGTAAAGTCACCAACTTATTGAAGAGGTCATGGCAGGGTTATGACAATTGGAATAAGAAGGCGACAGTTGTGCAAAACCTCAGGCCTTGAAATGGCAGCCCTCCCTACAACTATGGGGGGGGGAACCTTTCCCTCCACTCCAGAAGTGTCTGGGCAGCTTCTGGAAGGTCTTCAAGGACAGCCCCACATACAGCACATTGCAGCAATCTAGAGGAGAGGTAACTAAGGCATGGACAACTGAAGGCAGGCCAACTTAGACAGGAACAAGAGGCACAGAGCTGTCACCACCCTCTAACTGTCTCTTCCTCCCCTCTTTTTGGCAACATAACACAGGGCGCAATCAGAGGCAGATCTAAGGGAGGGCAAAGCTCTACGTTTTGCAAGAAGCCTTACCTTGCAGTGGAAATCACTCCTCTCCTGCACCGTTTTAGCCAATCCTCACAGGGAAAAGCAACATCTTGGCGTTGCTTACTGACTACAGCAGCAAGGGAGAGGAGGGATTTACATGCCAGGGTAAGGCCTCTTGCAACACTTAGAGCTTTGCCCTCCCTGTAGATCCGCCTCTGGGTGCAATCCTAATGTGGAGTTAGGCCGGCATAGTTAGGCTAGCAAAGTTTGGTCGGCACAAGGGACACCATAAAGTGCATTTGGAGTCAGAGAGGCCAGCGCACAGACATGCACCATCCTCCCTGACTCCGAGAGTGGTCCAAACGCACTTTTACCGTGGCCCTTGTGCTAGCCTAACTTTGCTAGCCTAACTGTGCTGGCCTAACTCCACATTAGGTTTGCACCCACAATGTGTGCTGTGACATCCTCATGCTTTGCATGTTACCGCCTTGCCTCACTCTGTTGGTTCCTGACAGCACATCACACACCATGCATTGTGTTCAACTGGACATTACTAGGGAGATGTATGAAGATCTGAAGTTGGCAGAGCCAGAGGATTCAGTCAGAAGCAGAAGATTCAGCCACCTTGCACAGTCCTGCCTACACTGACTGGCAGCTGCTCTCCAGGGTTTCAGACAAGAGTCTTTCTCCTTGGAGATGCTACCAGGCCAGAACTGGAGCACTGACCGCACCTGGGGCGGGACAGTGATGAAAAACGTCACCGCACCCTCTGCGCAGCCTCACCATGCTCCCCGCTTCCAGAATTGCTCAGTTTTGGAACATAACAGAGGCAAGAGTGGGTGGGAGGGCCCAGCTCCGTTCCACTTTCTGCCCCGGGGTGCCCAGCTCCATTGGCGGCACCCATGGCAGACACAACACTGCGCTGCATGGGTGCAACACCTCTGTGCAGGCAGGGCCAGCTTTAAGCCAGTTGGACAACTGCGCTTAAGGGCACAATCCAATCCAACTTTCCCACAAATCATGAGGGCCACTTTTATTTACTTTTCAAAGGTAATCTACACATTTTGTTTGTTTAAAGGTAAAGGTTTCCCCACGACCGAATGGTCTAGTCGTGACCGACTGTAGGGGGCGGTGCTCATCTCCGTTTCTAAGCCTGTAGAGCTGGCATTTTTGTCCGAGGACATGCTTCCGTGGTCATGTGGCCGGCATGACTATACGCCGTAGCGCACGGAATGCAGAGACGAACCGAGTGCCGAGTGCGCCCATGGCAGGGCAATGAAGCCGTGCCCCCAGCACGTTGCCCCGCCCTCGTGCGTCACTCTGCCACGCGTCCCTGCCCCCGGAATAGCTCCATTTTGGAGCGAAACGGACACCAGGGAGGGCGGGAGGGCCAAAAAGCGCGGGTTAGCGCGCGGGTTACTCCGCGCAATGGCGCCTCGCCACCCTGCCGCTGCTGGTGCCCATGGCTCACGCCACCCCAGGCTACACCCACGCTCCACCTCTGACGGAACGCCATTACCTTCCCACCGAAGTGGTCCCTATTTATCTACTTGCATTTTTACGTGCTTTCGAACTGCTAGGTTGGCAGGAGCTGGGACAGAAACGGGAGCTCACTCCGTTGCGCAGTCATGAACTCCCAACCTTCCAGTCAGAAAGGCCAGCAGCAGCGGTTTAACCTGCAGCGCCACTACATCCCTTTTGTTTGTTTCCTTGTAGGCTTACATATGTATCATTTCACATTAAAATGGGCTTAGATCCATTAACTACCATGCAGTTTTTAAGCGCACATTATGATTGCTTTCCATTCTACCATAGAGATATAGTCTATCATAAATTTTATTTCTATTTCTAAGGTTCTATAGACCTTGGCTGTGAATGTGGGGCCCTGCAAAAATGTTTTCTGTTGGGTCCCATAGCAAATAAGACATAGCCTAATCTGCCGTGTCAGTTTCATGAACCATCAAAAATTCAGCCCCGGACCCACAGTTTGAGAACCAGTTTGCCAGCCCACCAAGCCATCAGCCATCCAACGGGTCTGGCCACAGGGCAAGCCTACAACTGAAGGCTCCTCTTGGAGTCCATGCAACCATGTAAACAGACTGCCATTGGCTATGCACACCTCTGCATGCTCAGAGGAATATCATTCATGCTCATTTAGCACCACTGGTGACTCTTTGAACATACAGATATTTGCACACAGGAGCAGATGTTTGCTGTGCACTCTGTGCAGGAGGCTACATTGAGGCTGCAATCCTATACTCACTTAGCTGAGAGTAAGCTCCAATTATCACAATGGGACATACTTGGAAGTACTGTGCATAGTCTTATGCTCCTAGAATTGTCCATGATACTCATGCAGTGGTGCTCGCTCATGGCTGTGATAAACCTCTGCCCCCCCTCCAGGAAACTCCCTTCTTATTGCAATTGTTCACGGGACTGGCTTTTCAGAGAAGGTCAAACAAGTAAAGCAAGTTGACATAAATGACCCCCAAATTTTCCAATTGGAACTGTCCCAGAGACATGCCCTGGATCCATATTTTTCTCCATGAAGAACCCTAAAGTAGTAAGGAAAGCACAAAAGTGGTTATACTTCCTGAGGATGCTCAGGAAGATAAACCTGCCACAACATCGGCTTGTGTCTTATTATCGTAGTACCATTGAGAGCGTCCTGACATATGGCATTTTGGTGCGGTATGGGAGCAGCTCTGCAATGAACAAAAAGGCATTGCAGAGAATCATAAAGATGGCTCAGACCATCATTGGGACACATCTTCCAGCCCTGGATGACATTTTTATATCCTGTTGTCTGCATAAGTCACATCGTATCCTTAAAGATTCGTCCCATCCAATCTACAACCTATTTGAATTGTTGCCTTTTGGGAAACGGTATAGAGTTATTAGGACGCATACTGCACGATTTATGAACAGCTTTTATCCCAAGGCTGTAAATGACAAACTCAGGAAATTGCCAGGAACAAGATAACAAGGCATTTCCTATGGTGTTGAGATTCACTGTCTATCTTGCTGCTTGTTGCGTCCCTGAGTGAATGGTATTGTTGTTTGGAGATTTTAGATATTTATTCTAGATTTGTGTGGGTAGATGTGGGTGGGTTGAGTGTATAAGGTGTGTGTGGGTCCGTCTCCTGGAATGCTTACAAATGTCATTGTACGTTAAGTATAATGACGATAAAGTAATCTAATCTAAAGTTCACAGTGGGATAACAGGAACGAGACAGAGATGAAGGCTAGCCAAAAATGACAAAGGTAGGGGCAGGAGAACTCTGGCAAGAGAGGCAGTTCGGAATCGAGCCACGTCAAAAATGTTCAGAGCTGTCAGTGTTTCAGCAACATTCCTTTTTTCACTGCTGGAACCCTGGAGTCAGCAACAAGGCTCAGGAAAGGGAGCCAAAATCCCTCCTGGTATATGAGTTGACTGTCTCCGGGCTCCAAGAAAGGGTGCTGGCATGGAAAAGGCAATTCACAATGCCTTTTCACAATTCCCATCCCCTGGCGACAGGCCCAGGCCAATTTGCACATCACAACCATTCCTCGGGGAAACGTCTGTGTCTGGCTGGTTTTATTTATTTGATTACGAAGGTCAGAACTTTGTCATACTGAAGGGTTCCAAACAGTCCCTTGGATTCATTCCCCGCTTTCAGAATGGCACTAACGTCTTTGTGCAACACGGTTATTAATAGAAATGCACTTTGTGTTAGTTTCAACTAAATATAGAATTCACTGAGGTTTTGTTGCGGGAGGCGGTCAAAGGTGGCCCAAGAAACAACAGGCACCCTGGCCTGATTGGGGCTGGGGGAGAGCAGCGCTTCTTTCAGATGCTTCTTGAGCAGAGCAGACTCTGTTTCCTGGAAAAACACTGCTTGCATTGCCAAGATGCCTTCTTGTCTATTTGTTGCATGGCAGTGTGTTCTGGGGCTGCTCCAGTAGTGAAATTCAGCCAGTTCTCACCAGTTCTGCAGAACCGGTTGTTAATTTTAGGTTGGGAGAGGGAAGAAAGGTAGCGGCTGCCCTGAAGGCCGCCTGAAGGACATAGAACCAGTTGTTAATTTATTTGAATCCCACCACTGGGCTGCTCCCTTGATAAGGCAGTTTGAAGCAACTGCCTCGGTGGTGGTACCCCACACCTGCTAGCCATCTCTGGCAGCCCCCTCCTTCTACCATCTCCACTGCCTTCACTGGTGCCCTTCTACTCTTACTCAACTGGCTGCATCAGTGGTGCTCCTAGAGGGGAGGAATGCTAAGTTTTGCAAGAGCCTGAGCTCCTGTGTAAAGCATCCTCTTCCCCTCATCTTCAGAGCCATTTGCAGAGCAACGCCTCTGAGCCAGCTCTCCAAGCTGCAAATGGCTCTGAAGGCAAGGGGGGAAAGCCGCTTTACACAGGAGCTCAGACTCCTACAAAACTTTGTTTTCCTCCTCTAGGAACACCACCGGGCTGCATTGTCTTTTCTTCCAGGCCCTTTTGATTGCTTACTCCCCTTTTACACTGAAATTTGCCATTTTACTGCCTTTGAATCAGCGATGGGTTCTGCAAATTGAGAAGGGGAACGCTGGGTGGGACTTAGGTGGGACTTACACATGATTGGCAGCCCGTCCGCAGCATTCCGCGGCTGCCCTGGCCTCGGGGGGGCTCCTGATCGCCGCGGAGGACGGGTGGGGGGCGCGCTGGGTGCCTGGGCGAGCAGCAGTGGGGCGCGCCAACCGGGGGCAGCCCCCCCGAGGCCAGGGCAGCCGCGGAATGCTGCGTGCGGGTAGCCAATCACATGGAAGTCCTGCGTAAGTCCCGCCCAGCATTCTCCTTCTCAATTTGCAGATCCCATCGCTGCTTTGAATGCTATGGTTGAATGCTGAGTGTTTTCAATGGCTGTTGCTTTATTTATGGCACAAAAAGTTAGCAAGTCTAACTTCCAGCCATGGGCAGAGGGTTTAAAAGAATGCCACTGTTAAAAGTTGTGACTGCCATATGGCATTGCTCACACCCACCTTGATGGCTCATCAGGCACTTCCTCTGCCACCACTACTGAGGCGGTCAGAGGTTGGCATGGTGGGATAGGCCAGCTAATAGGCATTGTTCCTCCACCAGTGTCTGGCTTGGCTAATATAACCTCAGTGGGCCCACCAGAACTTCCCATAGCAGGAGGTGTAGTTTCAGTGACCACCACTAATGACTAAAAGTACTGTGGAATCCATAGGAACATTAGAACAGTCCTGCTGGATCACGTCAAAGAACTGTCTAATCCTCTTTTCACCATGGCCAGTCAGGTGCTTATGAGGAGCCCCCTGGCAAGGGGCAGAGGCAGTGGTGTCATGCTGCCGGAACGCTGGGCGGGATGAACGGATGAGCGGCAGCCCTCCCGTTGCATCACGGTCCGTTTTGCCGTCTTCCCCGCCCCCGCGTTCCTCCTGCCCACCCGTTCCTCCTGCCCAGTGTTCCGGCAGCATGACACCGCTGGGCAGAGGCATACCTAGAAGGGGATCACAGCTCCATGTTTGACAAGCAGCCGCTCCCCCTCCTTTTAGTAGCCAACGTAGCCTCTGTTTTGCTCTAGCCACTGGGAAAGGCTCCAAAGAGGAGAGGGGGGTGGCTGCTTGCAAAATTGAGTGCTGTGATCCCCCTCTAGGTACACCCTCTGACAAGGTGAAGGAGGCAGACCCTTTTCCTGCCATGACTTGCGACCCATTCATCCTCAATGAACGTGTTGCCCTTTCGCCTTTTGAAAGCCAACTAAACTACTAGCCGTCAACACGTTTTGTGGCCCCAAATCCCACAGATCAGTGATGCACCGTGTAAAAAGAACACTTTATTTCATTCTCTTTGAATCTTCTTAATCAGTTTCATTGGATGGCTTTAGGTTTTACTGTCCTTGTGAGTAGTATAGTAATTGAGGAATGAGTCCACTTTCTCCACAACAGGCAACTCACCTCGTCTGCCTGCCATTCTCTCTCTGGATTTTTGAAGATCAGAATGGAAGTGTGGCAAAGACGTTGCAGCTCAGTCAAGGAGCAGGTGCTTTGCATGCAGAGGTCTCAGTTTCAATACCATGTGTGAATCTTCAGGTAAGGTAGAAAGAAACGCTTGCATGAAACCCAGGACAACTGTGGTTAGCTGCTGACAATCTTGAGACAGATGGCCCAGTGATCTGACGGGCAGCCTAATCCTATGTTGTGTTGGAACAGGCCAGTTGGCGGACCTGCGCCAAATCCAGTGCAACATGGGAGGCCTGAGGTGCCTCCCCAGCACAAGGCCACAGTGCATAGTGGGCGCATAGCATAGCAGGCGCAGTGCATAGCAGGTGCAACTCCAAAGTGGCCACGCGGCCGGAATCAGGGCCTTGGGCCCCAGGGACAGGGCCTAGGATGCGGCCTAACAGCCACATCCCAAGCACACACACCCTCCCTGGGTTGGCATGCCCACCAACCTGCCCTCCCCCCACCCAATTCTGCCATCCCCCCCGCCTGGTTCCGCCTGCCTGCCTGCCCAGCACCACCCTGCGCCGGCCGAATTATCCGCTTGCGCTTCCAGGCCGGCGCTACAGCTAGCATCGGCCTGGGAGCCATAGCGCTGATGCAACAATGTCAGCCCTGTGTAAGTAGCGTATGACATCAGTGGTCTGCAGAGATGTAACAAGGGTGGAGCCTGAGGGGCAGCTGCCCCAGGGTGCTACACCAAGGGGGGGCGCAATTTTTCGTGCGGACCCATTTTAAAAATGTTCAGTAGTAAAGAAAAAAGGCCCAGATAGCCTCCCCTACTGTTGTGCGGCAAAAGCGCTGAATGTGGAGTGCTCTCCAGGCAGTTTTCTGAGGTCCCTGCTGCCTCTTCTAGTTTGCTTGGAGGCCCCCCTTTTGCCCTGGGGCGCCACATTTACTTCCTTGCCCCAGGCGCTTTTTTGTCTAGTTATGGCTCTGGTGGTCTGTGCTGTGGTGGGAAGCCGGGCATCTGAGCCACTGAGCCACCAGCAAAGCCTTTCGGACATGGTACTAGATTTCTTGGGATGCTGTCTTTCTTTGTTTGGCCATTTGCCATCAGTTGTTTGACTCCCCTCCTTTTATTTTAAAATATTTTATTTTCATTGCTTTTAGTGAAGGTGGATACGGACTATTTCCTCCGCTCCTTCGCAGCTGAGTTTTCCATACAATCCCCAGTTTTACAGCACTTCCATGCTCTCTAAACAAAGGAATAATGTGCTTGTCAGCTTAATCCGTGTAAATACAACCATAATCAGATCCTGGGAGAGAAACAATAAATCTCCATGCGAGGTTTTTTTTTGTTTTGTTTGCGTCTTCTTTTTCAAGAGAATCCTGGTGCATGTTCAAGATGTACTTTGCTGTCATGGGAAGCATTAGTACTCCTAAACTGACACCTAGAGTTACACATCTGTTGCCTGGAACAAATGCAGCCCTGCTCTTGTGTCAAATACAGTGGAAAGGAAAGCAGGACTGTGCTCACTGCAACCCTTCCCAGACGTGGCCAGCCGAACTTTGGAATAGACACATGCTGCTTGCTCAGGCTTGGGGGTGGCTACATGGAAGATGAGGTGGGGGTCAGGGGGTGTAATCTCACGCCTCCCTTTCATGTAGAGTACTCATATCCATGGACATGTCATATGGATCTTGTGGAAAGCAATCTGGGGGGAGGAGTGTGAGCTCTGGGGACATTCCCAGGGCTGACCTAAGACCAGTGGTGTTATTCAGGCGGAACGGCCTGGTACACCGTTCCGCCAGTTCGTCGGACGGGCCCCGGCCGCGCCGCCTCTCCGGAGGACGGGCGAGCTGCTGCTGGGCCCACCCTCCCTCCCTTGCGTCCAGAATCGCTCTAAAATGGAGCGATTCCGGCACAGTGAGGCTTGGGGGGGCGTGGCAGCCCTCTGCCATAGGGGCGGAGGGCTGTCAATCATCCGAGCGTTCCGGTAGTTGGCGCGCTCGGATGACATCACTGCCTAAGACCTCCTTGGTGTTCCAAGGTTGCCATTCTCTTTACCCAGTGGTGCACGAGCCTCCACCAGTTCTCCTGTTCCTCCTCCTCCCACTGTACAGAAAGAAGGCCACAGAGCAAAAAAGGAAGTGTAGAGGAGAGGAGAATGGTTGGCACCACCAATGGCATACTAGGGACCACACCCAAGAGTGTGTGTGTGTGTGTGTGTGTGTGTGTGTGTGTGTGAGAGAGAGAGAGAGAGAGAGAGAGAGAGAGAGAGAGAGAGAGAGAGACTCCATTACTGGCCAAAATTGGTATTATTGAATAATACAATCATGTTATACAGGGTGTCCACAAAGTCTCTTTACAATTTCAAACTTGTATTACAAAAACAAATGAAGAGATACATGCATGGAAAGTATACAGTATTAGGAGTATATATTGAAGTTTATTTTGCATCAATTAATAAACCTCTATATGTGCACCATTGGTTGCACGCAGCACATCAAGGCGATAATCGATTTCCTGCCATGTTCGCTGTAGCATAGTCTCACCAATGGTGGGAACAGCATCAGTGATCCTTTGCTTCAGGTTCTGTACACGATGTCTTTAACGTGGCCCCACAGAAAGAAATCTAGGGGTGTGATATCGTTAACATATCTCATCATTTGCATTTTTCGTGATTTCTTGACATTGTAAAGAGACTTTGTGGACACCCTGTATATTGTTTGATGCATAATTTAATGCAGAATGCCATTAAGCACACTGTGTTGAAATATGTCTATATTTTATCAAATGTCTCAGCCAAATAACCATAAAAGGAAAACGTAACTGCCTTATGTACGTAACAAAAAGTAGATGTCCTTAAATCAAAGCTGACCAATGAGACGGAGGCTGCTTGCATCCAGACCCCCCGCGCCAGTGCCGTGTCGGCCCTTGCCCCAGGGAGGCTCCAGACAGCTCCAACGTGCCCTGGAGACAGTGCAAGCCTCCAGGCCTGTCTGTACCAGCCACAAGTTCTGCTTGCACCCTGTTTGTTCCAAGAGGCAATGAGCTGTTTAGTTTGGGGTGGAAAGTCTCTCTCTGCTTCATTCCAGGTATGTTGTCTGTACTGAACTTAGAGTCCAATCCTAAACTTGTCAACTCAGAAGTAAGTTCCATTATAGTCAATGGGGCTTACATCCAGGCAAGTGTGGATAGGGTTGCAGCCTTAATCTGAGCAGATAAATCAATGTTATTTTGTGCTTCTGTATGTGCGCACCTATATGTGTTTATGATGCATGCTTGTGTGGAGAGAGAAGGAAGCGGAAACATTCCATTTTTTTATTTTTAAAGTCAATGCAAAAAAAACCAAACAAACAACAGGAAGTGCAAATCTCTTTTTAAGCACCAATCTGGTTGGCTATCAGAAACTTGAGGCCCAGGCAATGACATTTCTTCGAGCGAAATAATTAAAGCGAGCTTAAATTTAATGGCTGCAATTTTATTTTTAAACTGCAGATGAGTTTCCAAACTCAGCAGGAAGGCCTCTGCCTCCCTGATGGCCCTGGCAGAAGGATGCAGCATTTGTTGGGCCAATTGGTTGCAAACAATTGTTTGTCTTTGATGTTATGTGTTATATACTGGTTTTTATACTCTTGCTTATTTTTTATGATCCACAGGGCTTGTTGTGTTAAATTCTGTTTTAAATTTTAACTGTTTTAATATTATTTTTAAATTACTGCTTTTTAATGTTGTAAATTTTATTGTATTACTGTTTTGTTGTTGTAAGCCGCCTTGCGTGCCTGTGGGCAGAAAGGCAGGGTATAAATAAAATAAAATAAAATAAATAAATAAATAATAAAATTTTGATGGATCTGCTGGAAATCTTGTCCTATACGGTGCAATATAGCTATTGGTCTCAAAATTTGGTGATGGTGTCGAGAAGCATATGAGACTCTGTAGAGGTTATGGGTGGAATCCACCACAGACATTGGAGCCTTGAGCCCCTAGGAAAGTGGGGCATGTAAGGGCTCCATCTCTGTACGGGATGTTTAACCCAGAGCCGTACCTGGCTCCGAGCAGGCCTGGGGGTGGAGCGATGTCACTGCACCCCCAGCACAGTGCCCCACCCCCATGCATCACCCAGCCATGCCTCCCTGTGCCTGGAATTGCTCCATTAAGGAGCAATATGAGCGCAAGGGAGAGCGGGGGTGAGGGGAAATGTGCAGGTTGTTCTGCGCAACGGTGCCTCACCTCTGCTGGCACCAATTGCGTGCGCCACCCCCAGTCTATACCCTCCCTCCGTCTCTGGTTTAACCACTTGCTGAACCTGCATTTTGGACCCCAATGTGCCAACTACACTTGAATTTGCTACCTCCTCTCCAGTGTGTTCTATTCTCACAAATGTGGCATGTCCTTTGCCAACAGAGTGTTAGCAGAGATGGAAAAGCTGAGGCTGGAAAGCAAGGGCCAAGGCAAGGGTGTGCTCTGGAGGCTGTGGCAAGCAGAAGCAACCCCTGGCAAGCCAGGCTGAATGCCAAGCAGAGCCGTGGGCAATGAGCAACGAAAACATTACAAAAGTTTGTGTTGGGTGTGGAAGGGATTCCATAGGCCACATAGGAGACCCCTCAAGGGGACATGATAAGGAGCCCATTCCTGATGCCTCACACACACACACACACACACACACACACACACACACACACACACAC
>JAJKFI010000011.1:17228241-17244757 GCA_029204185.1 Lerista edwardsae
CTCTCTCTCTCTCTCTCTCTCTCTCTCTCTCTCTCTCTCTCTCTCTCATTAAGTTCAACTGTTTTTGCCATCACCTTAAGCCTCTGAGCCAGCCAGATGTGGAAGGTTGATAACTGTTTGGCTGTGAGGGGGTCGGACTGCCTTTGCATCCTTGTTTTAATTGGCGAATCAGATAAGCAGCCCCAGAAGGTGTTGGTGGTTATAATAAATGGTCATTTTCTTCCTTTCCCCAAAGAGTGTGTTATAGGAAGCAATCGACCACAGAAAAGAGCTGCCCTTCTTTGATTTTGCTGTGGATCTGTCCACAGGAAACACTGCACACTTGGGTCAACCAGGATAAACAGCGCCTTGCTTCCTCTTTTGAGAAATCGTCCCCGAGCAGCTCCCCTCCCCAGGAAAGGGGGTTTGCCATTTTACATAATGCTGCAGCAGAAGTTGCAAGAAATGGTTTGTTCGCTGTGCTTTTTCTATCCTGCCAGAGCAGGTTGTCTACTTCAGCATTTTGACCACAGATCAGTTATGTATCATAACAGGAAAGATGAGAGCCAAGATATTTCCCAACCTTCAGAGAGAGGGGGGCAGGCTGACAAATACCAAAGCTATGTAGTCTTCTCTTTTTACCTTCCCCCCCCGCCCGCCCCCCCTGGACAGAATTTTCCACATTTTATATCAATCAATACAATAACATGAAAAGGGCTAGGAAAGAATACACGCATGCACACACACACACACACACACACACACACACACACACACACACACACACACCACTTATGATTGAAATCTAGTGTGGTGTATTGGTTAGATCAGTGTTTCTCAGACTGTGGGTCGGGACCACTTGGTAGGTCATGAACTGATGTCAGATGGATTGTGGAAAGCTGAGAATCAGAATCTTGGAAGCTGCAGACCTTACTCTTGCTATATTCCCTTTGTGAGTGTTCACAGTTTGAATTGTCAAGTGTGGTTTTTTTTTTTTAATTTTGTTTTTAGTTCAGTGGTTTTACATAATATTTTTGTCCTAATCTTGCTTTCTGTCAGGGATGTTCCATGGTTGTGCAATTGCTGCAGTCCAAGAATACCAGTTTGCATTCCAGGGGTGGCATTTGATTATGTCATAATGATGGCGCTTCCTGCTTAATGATGTCACTTCCAGTCATGCCATCACTTCCAGGATAATGACACCATTTCTGGTGGATCCCAGCACAAGTGCCATTCTAAAAAGTGGGTCCCAATGCTAAAAGGTTTGAGAACCACTGGGTTAGAACACTGTTTATGTCAGAAAGACCTGGATTTAAGTCCAACTCACCCCAGAGGGTGACCTTGGGCAAGCTACTCTCTCTCTCAGCCTAATATATCTCAGAGTGCAATTCTAAGCTGGAGTTAGGCTGGCATAAGCTAAGACAGCAAGGTTTGTCCAGCACAAGGGCCACCATAAAGGGTTTTGGACTACTCTCAGAGTCAGGGAAGCTAGCTCACGTCTGTGTGCTGGCCTCTCTGACTCAGGGCGCAATCCTAAGCAGTGCCGGACTGGCGAGGCTGACAGGCCAGCACCATATCCAGCGCTGCTTAGGAGAGGCTGGAGCCCCCCCTTACCGCAGAGGAGGCTCCAGCATGAGCTCCCTTACCGCAGAGGAGGCTCCAGCCTCCACTATGTGCTCCTCGAATCTGCGCCCGCTAAAGAGCAGGTGCAGATTTGAGGAGACTGCGTGGCCCAAATTGGGGCCACACGGCCTCGCTGATGGGCTTAGGGTGTGGCCACACAGCCACCTCCCAAGCCCACCCAGGTCCTGCCCAAGTCCCGCCTCCTGCCGCCCCCTCCCACCAATCCCCATCCCAATACGGGACAGTGTATGCACTAACCGTCTTTAGTCGGTGCAAGGGAGGCTGTCCGTCAGCGCTCTAAGCCGACGCTGCGAGTAGCGTCGGCTTCAGAGATGGAGCACTGACGCGGGGGGGCTGCTTGGCACTCCTGCGTCAGCGCTCCACCCATTGCATTGACGCTTTGACGTAGTGTCGACGCAAGGGGCTCGCTAGGATTGCGCTGCCCGAGAGTGGTCCAAACATACTTTATGGTTGTTTACTCTGGCCCGGCTCAATGCATTACCCTCAGCAGTCCAGGAAGGACGGTATAAAAAGATCCCCTGGACAGAGCGTCTTTGCCCATGTGGAATGGAGCAAATAGAAACAACTGAACACGTTCTGCTGAGGTGTACATATTACAGGGGAGTATGTGAAAAACTTGTTTCCCCCTGGATTAGCCAATTTCCCGGTTGCTCAGAGCAACAATATATGTACATGCTGTTATCTGACTCCAATCCTGTGATTACACATAGTGTTGCTAAATTTTTTACGGCTGCTGTGGGCATTAGGAAAAGGTCCCTAAAAGAGAATGAGCCCTAGTATAGTAGTTAGAGCATGGTTTGCTAGACTTTGGAAGTGGATATGACTTAGGGGAGAGGTTTTGATGTTGTTGCCGCTTTCGTTTCGTTTCGTTTCCCGAAACCTTTATTGGCATACACAAAATACATACAACAACAATCAGTATATAGATACAGGCAGTGCAGCCATTAGAAAAGGGAAGAAGGGGTAGATTTAAGAATCTCATATAAATAACTTGCAACGGCTGCGGTAAGAAAATCACACTCATCACTCATAAAAACAGAAAGTGTAGCATCAGTTGGATTAGAAAAGAATGAGATCCAGGGTTCAAAAAAAGTATTTTTGAGATGTTGGTGTGCTGGGCACTGAAAAAGAATATGAAACAAGGTATCAGGAGGTCCATGGCAAAATAAACAAGACCTGATTGTTGTTGTATGTATTTTGTGTATGCCAATAAAGGTTTCGGGAAACGAAACGAATACTTTATGGTGTCCCTTGTGCTGGCCAAACATTGCTGGCTTAGTTTATGACGGCCTAACTCAGTTTAGGATTGCACCCTCACCCTTTTTGCCATGCTATATAAATGCAACAAAGCTGGAAAGAAAAGATTCACAAAGCAGTTCTCATAGGAAGTGGAATGACACAGGGTTCAGACAGACGCGGAAAGTAGCTTTTCTATTTCTTGATGTACCAATGACCTAGAGTTCTCTTTCCAATGTTGAAAAAATAAAATTAGCCACGAGGATAGTTGAAAAAGGCTCTATGTATCCATTGCTGATGGGCAAATGATTAGTCCCAGACTGCTGGAATGTAATTTAGTAGGTGCACATTTCTAAGTTACAAGGAGGTTTCAAGGACCAGAATAATTACAGAATGCCTCTCTCCAAGAAGGGGCAATATCTTTGCACATCTTCAGTAAGACAGGGCTTTGCTCTTGATGAAGTCTTTGGGGTGTCCAATATGCTTGACACTTTAAAGCAGCCCAGCCTCCCTGTTGGCAGAAGTGGCACAGATTTCCTTTTCAACACATTTGTGACACCTGCAGGTCGGCACAAGGGACTCTTAGGATTGGGCTGCCTGACACTCTGGCTCCTTGCTCTCTTCTCCTCCTGTATTCCCTGCACCCCCTCCCTGGACTCCTGTATGTTGAGTCCTGTAGGGCCCCTGATCACATGTTCAGTTGTATGTTTTAAGATTCTGTTCAGGTCTTTGGAGGTTGCTGGAGTGAGGACCGCAGCAGGCCTGATCTGAAGCGCTTTCCCCGCATGCGTTCACTGATAGAATAAAAAGTCTCCTGCAAGCTTAAAATGGCAAGCTGGCTTACTCACAAGTAAGCAGTCCTGCACGCTGCTTGAAAGAGCAAGCTGGCAGTCCTCATTAAGAGTTGGTGATTTGTTCTTACGTGTCCCACTTTTCACTTCAAACAATGCTGGCACTCGGTTGCTGGTGGCTGTGGGGCAAATTCCTGCACCAGGCCCAGGTGTGGCATGATCTGGAATCCGGCCTGATGCTGTCTTGGGTCTGCCATCTCTGCACTGCAACCTCCCCCCCCCCCACAACTAAAAACCCTTATAATGCTCCTCACACAGGGCCATGAAACCGGGATGCGCCGGATTTTCAGTTTCATTTGCAGGGACAGCACAAATTCCGCTGCCCCCTTGCTGGCCTGCCTGTTCCAGTGGAGTTTAGGATTGCGCCCAGTGATGTCATGCAGGGGGTACGCGGGGGTACGCGAGTACCAGTTTCTAGGATTACAGCTGGCCCCGCCCATTCGCCCGCCCACTCGTCGACTCCGCCCTCTGCCACGTTTGAATTTCCTGCATGTTTGAGTTGCCTGCATGTTCTCAGAGCCAGGCAGGCAGGCAGGCAGCGAGCGCAGCCTTTCCTTTCCTTGCCACTGAAAAATGAGTTGCTCTGGGGTTTTAACCTGATGCCAGGCCTCCTTACCATGTTCTGGGGGTGCTGTGGAATACTGTTGCAACTGTTGGGTCAGTTTAAAATCATCTGAGGCCTCAAAAAGGGCTTTTTTCATGTCACTTCCTGCCACGACATCACTTCTGGCTTATGACGTCACTTCCGGTGGGCGGGTCCCGACACGTGCCAATCAAAAGTGAGTACCTGTTCTTAAATCATTTAGATGACACCACTGATTGCACCCTGAGACAAACCTGCAGGTTTTATACCAAGCCAAGCCAAATCACTGACTCTACAGACTTCAGAGTGTCCTGCCCTGTTTTGTGGTGCTCTTTCTGGCCTGCTTCCCGCTTTCTTGTTTTCCAGTTATTCCTGGCTTTCTCGCTTGATTCAAATGCTAATGGATAGCACTGTTTGTTGCAGATATCCTATCTGGTGAGGATATCAGCAGAACAAACTCCACCAAGGATTAGGAAAAACCTTGGCGGTTCCTGCAGTCCAGATGGGATTGGGCAGACATCCGTTTAATCCATTACCTTTCCTGAAAGGAAAAAAGAGGAAACCGTCCTTGCAACACTGTTCTGTGTTTTACAGCCACTTGCGCTGGGGATGACAACAGCCCTCGCTGACCGCTTCACAATTAACAAGGGGTCCACAACAGGAAAGGAAAAAGCTAACACCAAAGGAGTGCTTTGCATGTTTTCCTCCACGCACAGGAACGATCAGGCAAAGCAAGTGCAATCCAGCAAAACAGAGCTCCGCCGAGAGAGACAAAGCAGAGTTTATGGTCCCCTCCGAGACGCGGCTGACACCTGGGCCTCGCATCACAGCCAAGCTCAAACAGCTGCTTTTGCTCATCCTGCAATTAAGGAAAATTGTAAGGAGCAAATGGTGGATACAAACCCAGCTGCCTCTGCCAAGCATTCAGGCCGACCGTCTATCAGAGCAAAGCCAATGGGTGCTGGGGAAAAGCACAATTATTCTGTCAGTCAGTATCAATTAAAACCTGCACCCTTTTCCATCCATCTGTTTGTGTTTCGAAGGCCCTGTCATCACTCTCTCAACACCATCAGAATTTGGCACTCACTCAAGTCCTGCGTTCTCTTCCTTTTCAGATGTACAATGCCATCTTTGCAAAGCAGGACTGCTGGTTGCAGAATTAAAAAAAAACACAAACCACTTAAAAATGGAACTGTGACTTAATTTTTTTTAAAAAATAATCTACTTTAAAAAATAATGTGGGTTTAAAATGAAGTCTGGATTTAATGCGAACATGTTAAAATCTACACTTAGCAACCACTGGGAACCTGAATTCTGCACAGTGCAGGCGAAAGATTCCTAGCTAGCTGATCAAGCTGTAATGCAGTGATGGGATCTGGGAATAAGGAAGCGGAACGCTGGGTGGGACTTACGCGTGATTGGCTGCCCGTTCGTTCCGTTCTGCAGCTGCCCTGGCCTCGGGGGGGGGGCTGCTCGCCGGGGGGGACGGGTGGGGGGTGCGCCAGGTGCCTGGGTGAGCAGCGGTGGGGCACGCCAACCGGGGGCAGCCCCCCCCAGGCCAGAGCAGCCGTGGAACGGAACGGACGGGCTGCCAATCACGCGTAAGTCCCGCCCAGCTTTCCACTTCCTTATTCCCAGATCCCACCGCTGCTGTAACGTCACATTCCTATGCACAGTTTGTCATGATATTCAAGTCATGTGGGATGGTGGTGTAGCTAAGGGGAGCAGGGGGCTCCTTGCCCTGGGTACCACTGCTGGGAGGATGCCAACCCAAAGCCCCAAATGCTGCCCAAATGCAAAAACATGGCCTTCTGAGGCTCAGGAAGGTCACAGGCCACTTCTCAGAGGCCTTAGAAAGGCGCTTTTGGCCTTTCTAGAGCCTTCTGAGTTTGGGTGTGAGTCCCCTGGGTGCCAGATGGTGTAGCTATGCCATGGATGTGGGACAGCTATAGCTCAGTGGCAGTCAGTGCTGATGCCAGGTTGCTGTGGACCAGGGACAAAGCCCTGCACCAGCCCCCTTCTCACTGCACCCGCACCTGCCCTCTGAAGGTGCATTGGGTGCTGTCACTGCTGCCAGTACTAAGGGTTGGGGGCAGCGGTGTTATGCTGCCAGAACACTGGGCGGGACATCCGGGTGATCGACAGCCCGCCTGTTGCGTTCCAGAGCATTACGCCGTCTGCGTAACGTACGTAAGCGGCGTAACTGGTTACGCAAAAGGCGTAACGCTCCGGAACGCAACGGGCAGGCTGTTGATCACCCGGATGTCCCACCCAGTGTTCTGGCAGCATAACACCGCTGGTTGGGGGCCTGCATGGTCAGCACTTGCCTGGATACAGGAAGTTCCAAATTCAATCCCTGGTACATTTCTACCCTGACAGGGTGGAAAAGACACCTGCCAGTCAGTGTAGACAACACTGAGCTGGAATGATGAGACATGTGAGGAAAGCAGCATCCAGCAGGAAACCACTTAGGAGTGCAATCCTAACCTGGAGTTAGGTCAGCAAAGTTAGGCCAGCAAAGTTTGGCCAGCACCAGGGCCACTGTAAAGCATGTTTGGACCACTCTTGGAAAGAGGGAGGATGGCGCATGTCTGTGTGCTGGCCTCTTTGACTCCAAGAATGATCCAAACATACTTTACAGTGTCCCCTTTGCCGGCCAAACCTTGCTGGCCTAAGTGTGCTGGCCTAACTCCAGGTTAGGATTGCAGCCTTAGATTGGTGGCAACAAAACAAAACAAAGCAAAACAAAACCACCAGGGACAATTTATCTGTTGACTGGCTCAAGTTTCTAGCCCAGTTTAAGCATGTGATTCAGTCCCCTGCAGAGATCACCACTCATACTCACATTGGTATATTTTCAGTGATGTCATTCAGGGGGAACAGACCAGAACGGTTGTTCCGGATCCTAACAGGCTCTGTGGCTGCTTCCGGGGTTTTTTGTGGTTTTTTTTTTCAACATTTGAATTTGAACTCAAAAGTGAGTTCCTGTTCCTAAATCATTTCAATGACACCACTGTATATTTTGGTATATTAGTTATACCTAATAATGATCAACTGTACTTGTGAAGTGCTTGCTTCTCGTGCTACTTCTTCCCACATGAAAATGTTTACGTGTCATTTCAAGATATGGCTCATTTCCTCTTAGATTCCCAGAGTGAACTGCACTAGTTTTGAAATGTTTTAATAGAAAAACGAAAAATTGGGATAAAAAAATCCCAACTAAATGTAAAAGAGGTTTTAGAGGGTTAGACCAGGCATGTTAGAAATAAGTCCTGGGAATAGAGCCTATTCCCAGGTAATATGCCTAGGCTTGTAGCTTTCATGTGAACATAAGTTACAGACCACTTCTCAGGCAGCCTTTGGGAAATAAGAAGGCCTATGTATCAACAGTTATGCCTAGGCAAATTTCTCAGTTTGCCTCTTGCTGAGCCTGACATTTTTTTGTCCAATAGGGTTCTTTTAAAAAGTTTCAGAAGCAGCACCTGAGTATTCCGGCTACTGATGTCAGCCTTGCTTTTGCAGTAGGAGAAGTCCCAGGGCTCTGCCTTCCCTGCAGCTATACTCCTGGCTGTGCTATGCTTGGGAGGAAGGTGGCAGAACACCATAGACCTTGGTGACCTTGGTGAAAGGGAAGACGATGGAAGTGCTGGAAAAGTCACCGCAGGTTTCCGCCAGAGGCAATATATTCTTTTGGAGAGACTTTGTTTTTCAGGCAGGTAGCACCTTGAATCCTTTGCTGGAACTTGTTGCTGATACTGATGTCAAATTAATTGGACAGGTTCTAGTCAATGATCTTTATTTAGGGATTCCAATTAACTCTCTCTGTTTCAATTGGAAGCTTTAGCAGTAGACCCATTGAAGGTAAAGTGTGTGTGTGTGTGTGTGTGTGTGTGTGTGTGTGTGTGTGTGTGTGTACAGTATTTTTTATTTTGCACATTGGACACAGGTATATATGTATCCGATTAAAACCTCAAAATTATATCAGAACAGCCCCAATTATTGTAGGAGCATCCGCACAATGATTTCCTTTGAGTGTACCTTGTTTGGAGAAGGCTTGGCAGCAAGGAACAGCATGTGCCTTCCAGAAACAATTATAGAGGGAAAAGGCTGCCAATTCTTGAAAAATCCCCAAACTTTGGAAGCGATCTCTTGCCATTAGCAATATTTCTGGGGAACAATGAGGACAAGCCCTTGGAAAGAGAAGGAAAGACAGTTCTTTGTTTTTATGTGAAGGTTTTGGTGCTGTAAGATTCTCAGTCACTTTCAAGTGCCCCCCCCCCGCCGCCATCATACAAAAAGGCCTTAAAAAGAAAGGCAGGATTCAACAGGAAGCACAACCAATATTTTGATGATTAATCCATCTTTCCTGAACAAAGGAAGCTTCACGTTCGAGAGCTAAATTCGGCTGTCTAACGGCCCAATCCTTTGTGCTGTTTACGCCCCCAGTATGAGCATTCTACTGGTGTAAACAGCCTTACAGCCAGTGGTGTCATTCAAATGATTTAGGAACAGGAACTCACTATTGAGTTCAAATTCAAATGTTGGAAAAAACAAAACCCGGAAGCAGCCACGGAGCCTGTTAGGATCCGGAACGCCCGTTCTGGTCCGTTCCCCCTGAATGACATCACTGCCTTCTCCCCAGTGGGCTGCAGACTCACCAGAGTGGCTGCTGACTCCACGTGTGTGGCTGGAGGGAGCGAGGAAGGGGGCTGTGCAGGACGGGACTTCCCCACTGCAGCCCTTCCCCCTTCGCCCCCCTAGGAATCCGGAGTCGCTCACTTTAACCCTCTGAGTGCCGGCCAACCAAGAAGAAAAGCTCTTTGCAGAGGAATTGGGAGGGCGAGGAGGGAGAGTGAAGTGGGCGGAGTCAGCCCTAATTTTAACTAGTGGAACTGAGTTCCCCCGTGTTCCCCCTGCATGACATCACTGCTTACAGCTATTGCGAATGTGTGACCGCACCATGCGGCCTGGCTGCTGCCCCCAATGGCACGTGGCTGAGTCCATGCAATGACAGACGTCGGCCACTGAAGGTAAGCTCCACACACTCCGCAGGCCCTCCAAAGGCTTACTGCAGCCTTTGAAGGCCTTTCAGTGTGACTTCTGGCTTTTAGTGAAAACCAGAAGTAATGATTGTTGTTGTTGTTCAGTCGCTAAGTCGTGTCCGACTCTTCGCGACCCCATGGAAGTAATATTAAGGGCCTTCAAAGACTACAGTTGGAGGGCCTGCGGATGCTGCACATGGCCTGCCGGGCCTTTGGGAGGGCTCTGGAGGGCAGACGGGTGGGTGGCAGTGGCAGCAGTGGTGCCCAGGACCATGTGACCCCCTGGACTCCCCATTAGGTCTACGGGCACAAGATCAAGAGATCTTGAATCAGGACCTGCTCTCTGACAGGAGGTGAAGACATGCATTTACTAGAGCCTAGAGATGATGGTTTCTAGCTGATGGTTGCTAGTCATTATCGCTATGTATGACTTCCACACTCTGAGCCAGGATGCCTCTGTACAGCAGTGGGAGGGGCTTTGCGCCTTCATCTCCTTCTTGCAGACTTCCCAGGGGTAACTGGTTGGCTACTGTCAGATGCAGGATGCTACACAAGGTTTGCCTGCTCACACATGGCAACAAATCACTTCTGTTGTGATTTAGTTAACTAGCAAGGCCATACTTGCAAAGTGGTCTAAATAAGGAGCTTTTGAACTGGGCCTCCCCAAGACTAAGAGAGCAGGGCTGACCATTGCCTGATGGAGCAAGGCAGGCCACTCACCCTGACCTGATGGCAGTGCTGGCCCACCCATGAGGCCAACTGAAGGCAGCAGATCGATGGGGTGCCCATCGCTGTCTGCCTGCTTGCCTCCACTGCCCCCTCTTTCTCCTTCTACACCATAGCTTGGAAAAGGAAGAGGGGGCAGAGAGGAAGATGGAAATGTAAGAGGAGGCTTCTGAGGTAGAAAATTGTAGAGTGGGAAGAACATCATTGGGTGAGGGGGCAGAATTTGGCATTCTGCCTCAGGCACCAGGAGTTCTTCTGCCAGCCATTGTCACTCCTCCTGCTCCCATTCCTTGAATTAAAAAAAAAATTGGGGGTGGGGAGTGATTTCCAAACTGTAAGCTGGGGCTCCTCAGGCAGCTGCAGAAACCAGCCTGGGGAGCTGCTGAATCCTTGCAAAAAAAAAACCCACTGCCCAATACAACGCATAGGATTGTAGCCCTAATGGAGAGCCAAGGAAAATGACCCCGTGTGTCAAGGGAGCCACCAGTTGAAAAGGTTTGGGAACCACCAGAATAGAGAAAGGAACAGAAAAGGAACAAGGAGGAGAGCACAGTGGTGGCCAACTCTAGTCTCGATACTTTGGGAAGGAATGTAGCAGACTTGGTGCCAATGATATTCCTAAGCCCCTGCACATATTGTCTGGTGGGGTGCAATGGCAGGAACCTGGCGCCATGGGCCAACACACAGTTGAGAAGGTGACTATTCCTATAAACTATTCCTATAAACTATTCCTAGAAATATGTCTTTGATTGTAAAGTTGGAAATTCCTGGCATCCCTGTTAACATCTCCAGGATTGCTGTCAGTCATCACCTGGAAGGGGATGTGGATTCCTGGAGACTCTGGGCCAATCCTTGAGGGTTGGCAGCCTTATCCCGGAGGCCTCTGAGCTCCTCAGCTCTATTGGGTGCAGAAGCAGAAAGAAAAGAATCTGTTTGTGGCAGGCCAGGACTGGCTCCCTCTCCTTATTCTTTGTTCTCCACATTCCTATAATGATAAATAGGTGTATCTAATAAGGCTGTACAAATACTGATAAAAAACTACAAGCATATATTACTTCAAAACAAATTATATTCTGCTTTCGTTTACATCAAAGCCTTTTAAAGTGGTTTTTCCCTCTTCCTTTTCTTTTCCAAAACACCCACAGCATTGTAACAGAATGTGAGGGATTGGCATCGGGCAGAAGATGCTGATCGCTGGGGAGATACTCCATCATGTTTTCTTGAGGCTTGGCTCCAAGTTGTGTTTGTTTGTTTTGGCAGTCCTTGCCAAATCAGTCCAACCACAAAGGCAAGCGGAGGCAAATCCTGCCGCACCAGCGTGCACACGGACATCGTTCCCTGAATTTCAGACCGAATTTCAAGAATTCAGAGAATGCAGCTTCTCTCCTGCCTGAAAGGAACAGAAGTTGCTGGGGAACGGAAAAGAGGCCATGTTTTTGCCGGGATCCCGGCATTCAACTCAGTTTTAACAGTAATAGAATTCTTTTCATCCAATGCAAACTGAACAAGCTTCAAAATGAAATTTTGGCTCTGGTTACAGAAGTGTATTTTAGCAGCACAAGAAAATGTGGGGAGTCCCATTTTTCAGTGGAGCACCTGAACATACTTCCAAGACTGTATTGAGGCCAGTGATGTATCATGGGTGGAGCCTGAGGAGCAGCTGCTCCAGGCACAGTTCAAAGGGTGGGCACAATTTTTGCAATTTCAAAATGCAAATAACAGCACCTGCAAATATTTTGCACCCCCCCTTTCCAAACTCACCACCAGCACATAACTGTATGTGATGCGAACAACGCTTGAAGTTGCGATGACATCATGTCATCACCCACTTTCTTATTTAGAGGCTCTCCAACGAAGAGTTTAATGAACAAGGCATTCCAATCCACCCTCACTTCCTCCAGACTTAGTAAAAAGGAGAAAAAGACAACTGCTTGGCAGGATGAACAGAATGATAATCAACCAATACAGTACATAGATTTTATTCATGAAATACTGGGGTGAGGGAGAAGGAAAGCTGGAAGGGGACAGACTGCTAAAACAGGCGGCCACTATTTCAGTAGCCAGATCAATTTACATTTAAGTCTACAATCCTATGCACAATTACCTGGGAGTAAGACCCATTGCCAACAATGGGACTTAATTCTGAGTAGACTGCTTTCTGCATATGACTTCTTTCATACTGTTTTTTTTCTGTTGCTTCCACCCTCATTTCCATTTGAGTGCCTGACACCTGGAGGAACCAGAAGTGAGGGTGGATTGGAATGCCTTGTTCATTAAACTCTTTGTTGGACAGCCTCCACAGCCAGGTGCTGGTGGTGAGTTTGGAAAGCGGGGCGCAAACTATTTTCTTACCCTAGGCGCTGTTTTCCCTCGTTACAGCTCTGATTGAGGCTGTTCACATAGTATGTTGTATGTCCATATATGAGTCTGTACCCATGAATGTGCTTTGGGGTAAGTAATTTTGTTGTTGTTGTTCAGTCGCTAAGTCGTGTCCGACTCTTCACGACCCCATGGACCACAGCACGCCAGGCCTCCCTGTCCTCCACTAGCTTCCGGAGTTCGCCCAATTTCATGTTCATCGCTTCGGTGACACTCTCTAACCATCTCATCCTTTGCCGCCCCCTTCTCCTTTTGCCTTCAATCTTTCCCAGCATGAGGGTCTTTTCTAAAGAGTCCTCTCTTCTCATGAGGTGGCCAAAGTAGTTGAGCTTCAGCTTCAAGATTTGTCCTTCCACTTATGTACATTTTGTATGTTTGGTATAGATGCTCATTTTAAAAGGGAAGTGAGGGCCTGAACTCTTCAAGGGTAAGTTGCAGCTTTTGCACACTGCTATATGTGTGATGAATGCAATTTTTGAACACCTGCATAGACCAGATTTTCATCTGCATATATCAGAATATATATGCTTGCAAATAACCCTATTGTGCCACACTGTAACCGTTTTCTTCATCTGGTTTCAGTTTGACTGTATGATCATATATCCATCTCTTTTTCCCCAAACACACACACATTTCCTTTTTCAGTATCAGAGGGTTTTTCCTGGATAAAATAGAACTGTTTTGCATCATGTTCCCTGCTCTCCTGTCTTCAGTCAATTCCTATCTCCAGCATGACGGTAGTAGTTGCTGTCTCAGGGCGCAATCCTAAACAGCGCTGGATCAGCCAGACCAGCAGGTGATGATGCCTCCCTGGCGCGAGGGCAATGCTGCTCTGAAGTAAGGGGACAAACATTCCCTTACCTTGAGGAGGTCTCCATGATTGTCCCCTCATTGCAGGATGTAGCACGCGCCCCATTGGCACAGCCACGTCAGTGCTGGAAGTTTGGTTAAAATTGCGCCATGTGTGTCTGCTGTGAGATAACAAACAAATGCAGCAAAATAAATAATGAAATCTGCATCACGTAATCATCTGGAAGGGCTCTTGTTTTTGAGCTAAGTCCTAAATATTACAAAACCGTGGGGCTGACTGAAAGTAGCAAAAACAAACCCAACAAACCCCAAATAGGCCCATCAAGTTCCCCTTTCCCCCTTCACAGTGCCGTGTTCTACATCAGGAGTCGGCAACCTTCTCAGGCAAAGGGGCCGGACAACTTCGCCCACTGGCCCTGACAGCTCTGTCATTCTCTGCCATAGCCTGTTCCACTTGTGGCAAGTTGGGCTTTGCCTATCAAGCCAAGCTCTGGATGACTTTGTGTGGCGGGCCGGACCTGGCCTATGGGCCATAGGTTGCTGACCTACATACTCCACTCCACCCTCGCTCCTTGCTTTATAGAAGCTCACTTGGCTCTCCTTGACAAGTCTTAGTTCACCTGGGTGAGGGCGCCTGGACATTTGCTGCAAATTTTCACGTTTCTGAAACACAGATGCCAATCCTTATCGCAATGCAGGTTTCTCCACCTGCTGCCACCAGCAGACAGTTTCCAGGCAGGGCAGAGAAACACAGTGGTGTAGGTACTATGGGGCAGGGAGCACAGCGCCCCAGGTGCCATCCTTGGGGGGGGATGTCACCAGTGAACCCCAAATTTCAAAATTCGCTAGTTTACAGAATACTATTCTTATGCTGTATACTGTTGGATGCAGAATTTCACCCAGAATTCAGTGGAAAAAACCAGAGTATAATAGCTCGATTCCAGCAGAAGTTATGGTCAAAAAACTAAAAACCAAAAATAAAACTTCTTTTGTACAAACTGCGTTTTAAAATCACAGTTTTAAGGAATAAAACCATCATGCTGTATATCGTTGGATGTGGAATTTCACCAGGAATTCAAAGAAAAAAACAGGAGTGTAATATCTTTATTCTAGCAAAGTTTATGGCCAAAAAATAACAAAAAACCCAAAATACAAGTGTCTTATATAGGGGTGTCAAACATATAGCCTGTGGGCCTGCATGATGAGTCCACGAATTTTGTCAGTGGGAGTGTCAGTGGCAGGGCCCAATTTATGGGCCCTGGGTGCAAAATGACCTAGCTACGCCACTGGGGAAACATACTCTGTAAGAATGTCAGGACATGAGGAAAGTTGAAATAGGGATTACAGAGACAGAAAAGGAAACCCAACCCAGCAGCCTAGAGTGCTTTGCAAACATGCTGTTCTGCTCTCAGCATGCCAGAGAAGGCTGCTGCTGGGTTGGCTGGCTGTGAGCACTAGGATCAGGTCCTGGGAGGACTGACACAATTGATCACACCAAGTGCTAGGAACTGGCATCTAAATCCAGTGCCTTCTGGTAGCAGGACGATGGGCAGGCAATGACTTTGCAGAGGAAGGCGGCACAGCAAAGAGTTAACAGGCAAGCATCTCTTTCCTGTTTCAGTAACCCACATTGTCTTAAATGTCTGTTTATCCTGTGTTCAGAATAATGCAAACTATTCTGAATGGCATGTATGAACTATGAAAACATAGGACGTGAAGAACTTAGCTGTTTTTGTGGTTGGGGAGGACAGTTGGAGTCAAGTTTCACAACTGATCAGGCTGGAATAATGTCCAATAAAGACATTCCAGGCTACCAGGCTGTCTGCTTGTTTCCTTTGGCACATGGAACGGGGCAGAAGGTCAGTGAAAAGACCGCAGCTCCATCACCGAGCCCCGTCCAACCTAGTCCATGTGCTCTGATCACCAGCCTCTACGGGTGCCCAAAAGATGCCTGATTTAGGAGGAGGAGACAATAACTCATCCAGGCGGCATCTGTCAGGTTTCAAGGAATTCTTACTGGGAAAGGAGAAGCCACCATGGAATGGTGTTTAGTGGTTTATGTGGGCATGGTCTTCAATGCGGGTGGTCATCATGCCTGGATTTGCCCTGGTACAGCTCCTCACCCTTCTTTTGTAGCAGCTCTCTTACGGGCTCCTGACCTGAGAAGTGGCTCTGATTGTGTGGAGCCAGGCAGGGCTAACCTTGGACCCCTAATCATCAGAACAAGAGGCAGTAGTGAGCCCAGGACCCAACGATGGAATCTGTTAAGCAGGAGCCGGAATGCTGGGCGGGACGTACGTGTGATTGGCAGCCCGCCTGTTCCGTTCCGCTGCCTGCCCGCCCACCACGCGGGCTGCCTCCAGTTGGCGCACCCCACCACTGTTCACCCAGGCACTTGGCGTGCCCCCCACCTGTCCCCCGCAGCGAGCAGGCGCCCCCTCTGAGGCTAGGGCAGCCCGTGCGGTGGGTGGGCAGGCGGTGGAACGGAACGGGCAGGCTGCCAATCACACGTAAGTCCCGCCCAGCCTTCCGGCTCCTGCTTAACAGATTCCATCGCTGCCAGGACCCCCATGCAAAACCTGACACCCAGAAGTAGGTGGTGGTGACATGATGACATCACTGCCAACTGCTTTCAGGGGACCCAATATTGAGCCAATTGGGGCAGGCCATTCAGCAGCAATGCTCTGCTCACCATGCTCTTCTCGTGATGCCTCAGCATGGATAATTATGAGAAGCAAGGTGCTGGCTGCAGATGTTCCACTCGCTGCCCCAACATGGGGTCCCACAGCCATGGAGCACAATTTGGCCACAATGGTCAAATCACCCTAAGGTTGGCTCTGGAGCCAGGAAGTCTCCATGCTTCAGAGTCCTGTAATCCAGACCTGCAGTATTTCATAGAAGTCTTGCAAGGAAGTCCGCAGAATGAATCCCCAGAGTGCATGTGCCCATGCTCATAAACCCATGCTTATCGTTTGCTCCTGTTGCTGACTGTGGGCGCAATCCTAACGAACATTCCAGCACCGGGGTAAGGGCAATGCCCAAGGTGTTCCTGAGGTGAGGGGACAAACTTTCCCTTCCCTTGAGGAGGCCTCCATGACTACGACTCCACTGCAGGATGCAGCACCTGTCCCATTGGCACCGCTAGGTCAGTGCAGGAAAGTTGGTTAGGATTGCGCCCTTGATTGTCTTACAGCTTACAATGTTTTCTGTAAGGTGCTCTGTGTGTGTGTGTGTGTGTGTGTGTGTGTGTGTGTGTGTGTGTGTGT
>JAJKFI010000011.1:17244767-17306813 GCA_029204185.1 Lerista edwardsae
TGTGTGTGTGTGTGTGTGTGTGTGTGTGTGTGTGTGTGTGTGTGTGTTTCAGGCAGAAGCCTTGGCCCTGATCTCCTGCACCCAAGCACTCTGTTTCCTCTGCAAAGGAGAAGACTGAGCTCTGTGCATCAAGGGTGTCATCTAGGCTGCAGATTGGCTGCAGACCAATCAGCTGAACCCTCCAAGGGCCGGTCCTTACCCAGCAGATCCTGTGAAGCCCACCCTCTTCCTTCCAAGCAAGTCTTCACTGATGATGAAGAGAAAGTGAAGGCTATTGGGGGAAAAAACCTTGCAGCAATGTAGGGAATTAAAAAGGGAGAACATGATGAAAAGTTAGTCTGAGGTATGAATACTACGCCATCCTCTCTCTTCACCCCCTTGTATGAAAGATTGGGTGAAAACAGTGGCTAAGGGTGGCTAACTTGTGCAGTGGCTAACTTGTGCTGGAGGGGGCAGGCCGTATCCAGCACATGTTGGAACTGCCTGTAGCCTCCATGGGGCAAGGGCAACTTTGTGCCCTTACCCCAGGATAGGTGGCAGCTGCCCCAATGGTCTCCTTGGATCTGCACCTGCTACTTAGCACAACCCCTGAACTGGGGTTGCATGGCCTGGGGATGGGAGCTTGGATATGGCCTAACAGACGCATTCTAACCAGTGGCGTTATTCACCCGGTACGCTGGGCGGGACTTACCTTTGAGCGGCAGTGCACCCGTTGTGTCACACCGCTTTCCGCGTTGGTGAGGGAAGGCGAGGGCCAGCCTCCGCTGCCGCCCCGCTCATTGCAGGCAGGAGCCGGCTGCTGCTGCTGCTTCCTCTGCCGCCAGCACCCGCCCCAGCAGCAGCCCCGCTCGGCGCACCTTCCTCGCCAAGAGCATCTCCACTGAGGCTGGAGCAGCGGTGGACGCAGTGAGCAGTCTGAGGGCAGCACAGCTGGGGGGCTTCGAAGTCGCACAGGGCTCTGCCGGGGTGGGGGGAGGCATCTGGGCGGAACTGCCGGGGGCAAGGGATGGGGGTGCAGGCGCCACTGCCCGCCGCGCCTCTGGTCGTCCTCGTTGTCGCCCGCCGCTGCCGTGCAGCTCAACCTCTCTCCATGTGGTGTGGTGGTGGCTGCTCGGCCACCTGAAGTACGCAGGCACTGGCTAGGGACCACCCACACCATGCTTCTCATACAATTTAAGGTGGACCATGGTGGACGGAGCCCTTAAGGTGAGCCTTGGCAGTTGTGGGTGGTGGGCAGGTGCCATGTTGTGGGGAGGGGCGTGCCATGCCAACAGCGCCCCCCAAGATGGCGCCCATGGCTCGTGCCACCCCCCGCATCCTATTAGATACACTCCTGGACACTGTTGCTCCAAAGAGCTTCCACTTTGAAGCCAGAAAGTGGCAAGGGTGCGGACAGAGAAAGGGAGTGCCACTGGCTGACCTGCATCTAGGCCCTGGGTTGCTATAGCATAGTGCCCAAGGAAATATTCCCCCCACTTGAGTTTGAATCTCACCTCTACCCAGGGCTAACAGCCCTCCAGGAATCAGCAACAATCTCCAGGTGACGACTAAAGCAACGTGGACATTTTGACCAGGGCTTCCCAATCTCCAGGAAGAGCTCCAGCCAGATTTGGCAATCATATTTCTGCCACAACCTCACTGGATGCCTTAACCAAACAACTATCTCTTCAGCATCCCTCATCCTCATTTGGTACGAGGAGAGTCATAATATAATGATCTAACATCCAGTGCTTTTGTAAGGATTTCAGCAAGATAATGTATGTAAAACACAAGATTTTCCAGATTTGGAACTGGGATGGGCATGACCCTGCTGGGGTGCATTTTGTCCTACAGGTAGGTTGGGCAGAAAGAGCTACCTGTTCCTAACTCAGCAGACCTGGATCACAAGGCATGAGAAAGGAGCCCCAAAGCAGCCACAGTGATCTGAGTAGGCTGCCACCTTGTGTCTATTTAAGATATATCAAAGCTGACCTTACAAACAGAAAAATTGGAATAAAGCATTTGGGGAGCCTTTGTTGGAACTAGCCAATGCCCCCTCCCCTGCAGATGAGGTGAAGCGGCTGTTTCGAGTGGCGAATGGGTACAGGTGATGCCCAACACCCACTGGTCACCCTCATGGCCACTTCAACTTGCCTCCATTTGCCCTGTACCTCTTCTTTTGCCTCGTTCTGCCATACTGCTTTTTTCCCTTTTCTGGAAGTGGGGCAGCACTTCTCTCATATTCCTTATTTAATCTGTGGAACTCCTTGCCACAGGACATGGTGATGGCATCTGGAAAAGGTGAAAAGGGGAGTGGACAGACTGATGGAGGAAAGGTCCATCACAGGTTAAGTCATGATGGCTGCTTGCAACCTCTGGGTTTTAGCGGTAGCTTTTCTCAAGGCAGTGGCAACAAGATGCAGGTCTCGTTTGGTCCTGTGTGCTCCCAGAGGCACCCAGTGGGCCACTATGACATACACGAAGCTGGACCAGACAGGCCCTTGGTCTGATCCAGAAGGGCTCCCCTTACGTTCCTATATTATGTTACTTGTTCTGGCTGCATTCTATTCTGCTGCTCTACTCTTTCAAACCACAAAGTGGAATGGCAAGTGGAACGAAGAGGAAATAGGAGCGGGAGGGCAAGCTGAAGGGGAAGCTGCCAGAGGGGCATCCAGATTGGGCACACTTCACACGCCCAGGGAGATCCTCCTCCTCCTGCGCTGCCAGAATAGGGGAGATTGGTGCTGAGTTCTTCGTTCTCCCGTGATTGGCTGAGCACAGGCATGCTAACGACTAAGGAGCAAAAAACAAGCAGTCTTCAGGGTGGCAAAAGTTGTTGCAACAGGAGCTGTCACTCAACTCCGGGAAAAACCGTGTCTGCTCTGTGACATCCCCTCCTGACCCATCGACTCGCTTCCTCTTTCTTTGCAACATAAAATTTCATCCCTGGTGTCAGGACCCTGCTCTGTCACTTGCAATATCTGGACAGTCTGTCCTTCCCAGCTCAGTCCCTGCCCAGGATCACACACTGAGCAGGCTGACAGATACACAGCAGCATAAGAAGAGCCCTGCTGGATCAGCCCATCTAGTCCAGCTTCCTGCATCTCACAGTGGCCCACCAGATGTCTCAGAGAACACAAGAGATGACAAGATGTCTGCATCCTGGTGCCACTCCCTTGCACCTGGCATTCTGAAGTAGACTACTTTTAACGTAAGGTGGTTGAACCACCCATAATGCCTACAGCCCACAATGGACTTTTCCTCCAGAAATCTGTCCAATCCCCTTTTAAAGGCACCTAGGCCAAACGCCATCACCACCTCCTGTGGCAAGGAGTTCCACAGATTAATTACCAGCTGGGTAAAGAAGTATTTCCTTTTATCTGTTCTAACTCTCCCAACACTCAATTTTAATGCCAACACTTTTATCTGTTCTAACTCTCCCAACACTCAATGTCCCCTGGTCCTGATGCTGTGAGGGAGGGAAAAGAACTTCCCTCTATCCACTCTGTGCATCCCATGCATGATTTTGTACATCTCAATCACATCCCCCCTCAGGTGCCTTTTTTCTAGAGCCCCAAATGCTGCAGTCGTTCCTCACAAGGGAGGTGTCCCAGCCCAGTAATCATTTGGGTTGCTCTCTTCTGCACTTTTTCTGGTTCCATTGAGATGTGGCAACCATAATTGCACACAGTATTCCAGATGTGGCCTTACCATTGATTTGTACAGTACAATGGCATAATAGTATTGGACTTTTTATTCTCAACCCCTTTTTTAATTATCCCAAGCATGGAATTGGCCTTCTTTACCGCTGTCGCACACTGGATTGACACCTTTGTCGAATTGTTCACTAGCATTCCAAGATCTCTCTCCTGAACTATCACAGACAGCTGAGAACCCATTAGCCTATAGGTGAAGTTTTGATTTTTTGCCTCAATGTGCATCACTTTACACTTGTTTACATTGAAATGCATCTGCCATTTTGCTGCCCATTCTCCCAGTTAGGAGTGATCCCTCTGGAGCTCTTCACAATCCCTTCTAGTTTTCACACCCAGAGAAACTTTGTGTTGTCTGAAAACTTGGCCACCTCATTGTGTAGCCCTCTCTCCAGGTCATTTATGAACAAGTTGATCCCAAGATGGATCCTTGGGGCACTTTGCTTTTGCCCTCTTGCCATTATGAAAATTGTCCCTTGATCCCCCCACCCTTTGTTCCCTGGTCCTCAACCAATTCAACTGCAGTTTCAGCAACAAGACAAAGGTGGCTAGCAAGAGGCTGAGGTTGGGGAGGAGGCAAGATTGTGCGTCACAGAGAGAGAATCATATAGTTGGAAGCGATCTACAGTCCAACTTCCTGTAGCAGGGAATCCTCCTACAGCATCTTCAGGAGGTGCCTGTTCAGCCTCTGTTTGAAGGTCTCCAGTGAGAAGGTCTCCAGTGAGAGAGAATTCACTACCTCCTTTGGCAGTATGCTCCACTGTTGAACCACCCTTACTGTCAAGAATTTCTTCTTAATGTCCAAATGGAATCTCCTCTCTTGCAAGATCCCTCTCACATGCTGTGCTGCCGAGCCAGGTATCTCCCAATCTATACTTGCATCTTTGCCTAATATAAGTGCAGAACCTTGCATTCTAATGGGCCTGCAATTTCCTGGGTCTTCCTTTTTCCCCTTTTAAAGACTGATACCATAATAGCCCACTTCCAGTCTAGCTGCAGCCATCCTCCAAGATTCCTAAGATAGACAGTTAGCCCTGAGTGCCCACTCATTCCCTTGCCAGTCTGTCCTCATTCATTTGGGACTCTTAATTCCATCTTTCCCTGTGTCTTTTCCTTGAAAGAGCAAAGACTCTCCCCTGCCTTTGTCGTCACGCATCTAAAGCCAAAGAGCCAAAGCTACCATCTTTTGTTTTCTGCACTTACTTGTAAGGAAGTGCACTGAAACCAGAGAGACTAATTTCTTGGCAAACATACAGCATGCCTGGTAATTACCCACGGCAATGAACAGAACAGACTTTTATCAACAAAAGAATTACATTGTTCTCCTCCTCTTCATGCAATTGTCTCCTCCTCCTCCTCCTTAGTTATTGTCACTTATGAATCACAAGGAAGTTTAGAAGGTACAGCTACTGTGGAAATGTTATTCTAATGTTGCTTTATGGCCCGTTGTTAGGGTCACCCCCAGGACCGTGCCTTGGCAGAGCCCTTCCAGGGTGACAAGGAGTCCCACAGCTTGCGAGCAGGTGCGCCTCCCAGCAGGGTAGCCAAGAAGAAAAGACCCTCATGCTGGGAAAGATGGAAGGCAAAAGGAGAAGGGGGCGGCAGAGGATGAGATGGTTAGAGAGTGTCACCGAAGCAATGAACATGAAATTGGGTGAACTCAGGAAGCTAGTGGAGGACAGGGAGGCCTGGTGTGCTGTGGTCCATGGGGTCGTGAAGAGTTGGACACGACTTAGCGACTGAACAACAACAACAACAACAGGCTTTAGGGGGGCAACAAGGCTTTCAGAGCTCCCGTGCAACCAGGACAGCGAGAGACTGCAGCCCCAGCCCCCAGGAGACTGGAGCCCCGCCTCCTCTAGGCTCCCAGAGCACAGGCAGACCTCAGAGCTCTTGCCCAACTGCAGGGCTCTCAGGAGCACCATGCGAGTTGGAACGAGGCTTGCAGAGAAGCCAAGAAGGAGACCTTGCAGGGCTGCACTTGCAGAGGCAGCTGTGTTGAGAGTGTGAGTGCTACTGCAAAGGTATAACATTCAGTTTCCTCCCTAGTGCCTCTGCTCTTGAGGGAGCTGCTGCATCAAAGGTAGTGTTTGCCCCATTTTTTGTTCAGGAAATCTTCCCTCCTTCTTCCCCCCTCTGCTGGTTCTAACAGTGATTATTGATTGGCTGTAAGGAGCTTCCCTCCCCCAGTTCTAACCATGATTTTGGAGTGGTTGCTCCATTTGCAAGGAGCTCTACCTTCATCCCCCCTTGCTTCCAACAATGAGTAGACTGGCTACACCGTTTGTAAGGAGCCCCCCCCCCCCCCCCAGAAAAAGAAAAAACACCCTAACAGTGATTTTGGAGTGGCTGCTCTATTTGTAAGGAGCTCTTCCTTTCCTTCCCACACACCCCACCTTGGTTCTGAGTGTGGATGTGCTTTTTGGACTGGGTGCTCTGATGTTTATATGGAAGAAGGGTAGTATAAAAATGTGAAAAATTTGAATGAATGTGAGGTGACGGTGTGGTGACTGTGAGGTAACTGTGTGCTTGGGGGAGCAGGAGGGGGCCCACTGCTTGGGGAGTATGTGCCCTTCCATTTTTTCAAAAATCCCAGGCGTGCTGTCACAACTTCCTGTTGTGACATCACTTCCAGGGCAACACTTTGCCCTCTGCACCGGGCTACACTTTCATTAGCTACGCCACTGCCCCAGGCTTGCATCCTCAGCAAGTTTGAAAAGCATTCACTCTACCCAGGGCCAGCCTTAAGCCAATGTGACAAATTTGTCACATTGGCCCCCACACTTCTGGGGCCCCCGCACCAGCAGGGTGAGCATATTGCCTGCTGCAGCAGCCAAGATCTCTATGGGCTGTAAGTCAGTGGGGCGAGCAGAGCAGCTTTACCTTGGACCCTCCCACCTGCCTCTGAACAGCCCCAAATGGGCCACCTGGAAGCAGTTGGCCGTGACATTATTATATAACCACCAACTATTTCCGTGCGCCATGCTTTGCTTGTGACACCAAGCGCTCTTCTTGATGAGTGAGGGCCCCTGCAGGAATGCCCCGCATTGGGCCCCAAAGCGGCTAGAACCAACCCCAACTCTACCCCCTCATTCAAGTCATTTCTCAAAGTGCTGCAGAGCCCAAGACTCTGTGACACTCCATTTGCCACCGCCCTCCAGGTTGGCACAAAACCATTTTTAGCATTTCTTGGGCACAGTGGCTCAGTCAGCTCCGAGTCCGCTTACCCGTTGTACTCTCCAGCCCACACGTTAGCCAGCTGAATAGTGCTATCGCTCTGGAACGTGATGTTCCCCTGCTCACCCCTGGGCTGGTGAAACAGGGCAACAGACGGAACATCTGTTCCCTTCCTCTTTGCTGAAATGGGGAAGAACCTTATTTGGGTGGCAGTGGTTTTGTTTCTAAACACATCGAGGCTGTTAAATAGCCGTAATTAAATTCACAGAAAAAAAAAAGTTTTGTAGTTTGCATGCAAATGGCTCCTCTGGTGCCAAACCACATCACAAATGTCGCCACCAAAACCAATCTACTGCGGAGGGGTGGAAGCGAACCAGTTATTACTGCGATTAGGAAGGAGCCAGCGAAACTGGGGAGTGACAACATCAGCAACAAAGGCTCCTTTTAGGTGGGAACTCGGTCACCTACTCTTCACCAGGGTGGCTGCTTCAAATGGGCCAACATGGTGAGAAAAATGACAATTTTCATTATTTTTAATTATGCTGCGTGCATTAGGGCCTACAAGATGTCATTGTGACCCAGGAAGCTCCATTCTGGGCTAAACCTTACCTCTCCTACAAACTCACTAGGGTTGCCATTCTAAACATGCTTATTTGGGAACAAATCCCATTGAACTCACTGGGGATTATTTCAAAGGAGACATGCATATGATTGCAGTGGAGGTGCAAGCTACAATCTCTCATCACCCCTTGCCTCTATCAGCAATATTACTGACATGTCACTAATTTACCATGGCAAAGATTAATGTTTCAGTGTTGTCTATTGCACTATAAAAGTCTGGCAGCGCAATCCTAACCTGGAGTTAGGGCGGCACTGTTAGGCCAGGAAAGTTTGGCCGGCACAAGCGCCACTGTAAAGTATGTTTGGACCACTCTTGGAATCAGAAAGGCCAGCGCACAGACGTGCGCCATCTCCCCTGACTCTGAGAGTGGTCCAAATGTGCTTTACGGTGGTCCTTGTGGTCCTACAGCCTGCCCAGAGGCGGATCTAAGGGGGGGCAAATCTGTAAGTGATGCAAGAAGCCTTACCCTGTCATGTAAATCCCTCCTCTCCCTTGCTGCTGTAGCCAGTAAGCAACGCCAAGATGTTGCTGTTCCCTGTGAGGATTGGCTAGAACAGTGCAGGAGAGGAGTGATTTCCACTGCAAGGTAAGGCTTCTTGCAAAACTTACAGATTTGCCCCCCCCCCTTAGATCCGCCTCTGAGCCTGCCAAACTTTGCTGGTCTAACTGTGCCGGCCTAACATCAGATTACGATTGCGCCCTTAGTATGTTTATTCATATGCTGCTTTTCCACCCACCAGGGTCTTCAAAGTGGCTTAGGGCCAGCCCATCCATGAGGCCAATTGAAATGGTTGCTGCAGGCAGCAGACTGTTGGAGGGGAAGCTCATCTCTGCCTGCCTCCTTGCCTCCTCTGCTCCTCCACCTTCCAGTCTCTGGATTGGAAAAGGTAGAGGGCCACTGAGAGGAAATGTGGAGGGGAAAACGCTGCTGAGCTCCAACAGTGGACATTAGGAGGAGTAGAGGCTGAGACATCATTGGGTAAGGGGGAAGCATTTGGCATGCTGTCCCACACATCAAGGCATCTTGAGTCCCCACTGCTGATACTTAAAAATAAAATACATAATAATTGAACATCAAATAATCAAAAAGCAATACATTTAAAAACACAACAGCAGTGTTAAAATATGAAGAGGCATAACATTGACCGGAAGTTGGGCACAATGAGCTAGAGAGAAACCCACCATAACCAGGGACAAACCAAAGCTCCTGAACGGCTTTGCAAATTGACCTGCCCCATTACCCAGCAGCATGCCAGCCACCCCTCTGCTGCTATTCACCTTGATTTTTGGAATCAGAAAGGAAGGGAGGAATAAAGTGGAAGAGAAAATGAGCATGAGTTTTTTCCAACTCCTGGTGGAGAAGTGGTGGAGGTGAGCAGCCAGCCAGTGGAGGTCCCAGAGATCTCCAAAAGCTTGACTAGCAAGGTCATGGCAGAGCAAATACTGTAGATATTGGGATCTTAATGATGATGCTACACTCCATGTAGCTAACATCAGCTGTAGCACCCATTGAGATTCTTGGAAAGGTGAGCTTAGTAATCATTTCCTCCCCATCTATGTACTGAATGTCCTTCAAGTGGCATATCACTTGACATGCTCTCCTTTGAATAATATCCACTGGACTCTCATGCAACTCCCATTCATTTTAAATGGGGACGGTGCTGGAGAAGAACCTGGTGATTAAGTGTTGACACAGGAGTTAGCTCTGCAGGTATGAAGGCATGATGGTGAAGATAAATGACTTTCAAGCTCCTACAAGCTTGGTTGTACAAATAGCCTAAGGCTACAATCCTTAACACACTTACAAGGAAGTAAGCCTCCCTGAACACAATGGGACATGCATTCTAACATGCATGTTGTTGTTGTTCAGTCGCTAAGTCGTGCCCGACTCTTCGCGACTCCATGGACCACAGCACGCCAGGCCTCCCTGTCCTCCACTACCTTCCTGAGTTCACCCAATTTCATGTTCATCGCTTTGGTGACACTGTCTAACCATCTCGTCCTCTGCCGCCCCGTTCTCCTTTTGCCTTCCATCTTTCCCAGCATGAGGGTCTTTTCTAAAGAGTCCTCTCTTTTCATGAGGTGGCCAAAGTACTTGAGCTTCAGCTTCAGCATTTGTCCTGGAAGATTGACCAATTGGATCACCTTGCAGTCCAGGGGACTCTCAAGCGTCTTCTCCAACACCATAATTCAAAAGCATCTATTCTTCAGCGCTCCGCCTTTCTTATGGTCCAGCTCTTACAGCCATACATTGCTACTGGGAAAACCAGTATTAGGTTGCTATACATAAACAATTGTGCTCAATTTTCTTTTTAAATGTGTGTGCCAGAAAAATGGGGGGGACCCCAAATTCCTATTCTATATCCATTACCTGGGGTAGTGTGGTGGTGGTTTCACGACCAAGCTGTGAATCAGGCGGTCCTTGGTCAGAATTGTGTCTCTGCTATTAACTCCCTGGGCTTGATGCCAAGTTGAAGGGATTGGCTGTTCTAGCTGCAAGGACAGGGGTGTTGTTGAATAGGAGCCATCCCTGTGATGCAGCTGCAAAAAACAGGAATTCAATGCTGGGCCTTAGCATACGCCCCTTAGACATTCGTCTAGGGCCGTATTTAAAGTCTAGACCATCCTTTTTCCAGAGCATTGGAAAAAGCTCATGTTATGTTCATGTTAAAAAACTCACGTTAACATGTAGCTCATGTTACGTTAAAGGTAGGCAAATTCACCTATGAGTAAGTTCTGCAACATAGTGGGGTTTCCTTCTGAGTAAGCATGCGTATGCTAGCACTCTAAACATACTTTTTATTGCAACCCATTTTATTGCCAGAGTTTGGAATGAGATGGACTAGATCTTTCAATGGAGTGTAACAGGTTTCAAAATAGAAAGGGGCAGGAGAAGAAAACACTGAACGGGAGAAAGTTGTGTGTTATAGTGTTAAAGGGCTTTAACTATGCAGACATTGCTATCGTTTGTCATGATGAGTTTCTGCAATTTAAAACTTACTACCACACCATAAGGCACACCAGAGGTCATTCTCCACCAAGGTTTAATGGCACAAAGAAACAAAAATTGCTATTCAGTTTTTGAAAATATAAGAACTAGAAGCTGCACAAATGAGAACACACCTAAAATAGGTCACCAGCTTTGATCATATAAATACTACTACCATTTTTTTCTTTATTTTCCACTGCCTTGTGAGAAGCCCAGGGGTTCTACTTAGAGCTGGAGACAGATCCGAGAAAGTGCTAGATTTCATTGAAAGAATTAAGTCCTTTTTGCTTCTTTATCGTTGCAGCCCTCAATGTGAAATGAAATCTGCCTTGTACCTTCATTACCAAAAGGTGCTATTTATCATTTCACATCACTCCTATTTTAAGGCTAAGGACACTTCCAGATGGATGGGCTCTGAGCAGCATCAGCTGGTTGTTGCATTTCTGCTTGCAGTGACATGTGAAACTGCAATGGTCTGTTTCCAACACAGTAGACGGACCCTGTTTGGGACACACACACACTAGGTTGACCAAGCCCCCTTTCCTTTTTGTGTCGTGATCCATGAATCTGGGCATGTTCCCAGGGCCAGTCCAAGCAGGGGCAGATCTACAGGGAGGGCAAAGCTCTAAGTGTTGCAAGAAGCCTTACTCTGTCATGTAAATCCCTTCTCTCCCTTGCTGCTGTAGCCAGTAAGCAACGCCAAGATGTTGCTGTTTCCTGTGAGGATTGGCTAAAACGGTGCAGGAGAGGAGTGATTTCCACTGCAAGGTAAGGCTTCTTGCAAAACTTAGAGCTTTGCCCTCCCTTAGATCTGCCTCTGAGTCCAAGACCTCTCAAGCAGCATCTGAGGCAGCATCCCAAATGCTGTTTCCCATTGCTTGAAATGTGCTGGCTTCTCCTCCGCCTGCTGGAAAAGGGAGAGAGGGTGGAGTGGGAGAGGAAGTGTGGAGGAGAACAGAGGGTGGTTGAGAAAGGGAAGAGGCAGAAGGAGAGGGCACTGTGGGCTAAAGAGTCAGAAATGGAGGAGGAATGGAGGCATGTTGGCGGATGGTGGAGGTGTCCCTGCCACATTGCTGGGCCAGCCCAGTGCAGCTCTCAGAAAAACTGTCAAGCAGGAGCTATGACACCAACCCAATGAAAACGACCACTGCAGGCTTCTCATTATGAATGGCTTTCCTTTGTCAATAACTGTGACGACTTAAACCAGAGGAACACTATGGAAATTATCTCCACTTAGTGTTCCTTCAACTGATCCTACTGGTGGGTCTTCAGGGCCTGTGAGGGTCTTTCCCATCACCTGCTATTAGGGCTGCCAACTCTGACTGAAGCTAATTTGGGGGGGGGAATTATTTCCCAACATGTTGGAAATCCCTCTTTTAAAATATCCAGGATTGCTTTTCATTGCACCTGGAGGTGGATGTTGATTCCTGGAGACTTTAGGCCCATTCTGGAGGGCTGACAGCCCCACCTGATGCTTTTAACCAAGAGTTAAACCAGGGGTCTTCTGCACAAAAGCAGGTGGTCCACCACTGAGTGATAGTTTCCTCCCATCGTAGAGGGGTTTGGAATGCAAGGACATACCCACCTCACCATGGAAAAGTGTACACAAAAGTATTTAACCTCTGGTGGTCAGGAGGGGAAGCAGGGAGCTGGATTCATTCCCCACAAGTCTCCCTGGCACAGCTGGCAGTGGCATAGCTACAGGGGAGCATGGTACATTCTGCAGGCACTGCAACATGTCGTGTAAGAAGCCCTTCCCACTTGCTGTCAGAGCCATTCTGGACAGTGATGGCAATGTGCAGGAATGCATGCTCCTGTGCATTGCCGTCACTGTCCGGAATGACTCCAACTGTGAGTGGGAGGGGCCACTTACGGGGTGCATTGAGGGGCCTGCGGTAGTTACTGAACCCCCTGTAGCGGATTGTGCTTTTAAAAAAGAATGACACGCACACTGCTCTGTGTGCACTCAGTCGAATCCTACTGCTCGAGTGGCAGGCGAAGGAGCTTTTTTTTTTTCCGCAAGGAGAACGTGGCATTCTCCAGAGCTGCACCTGGCAGCCTTCTGTACGCAGCATGTGCCCAAATCTTTCCTCAAGGGTTTTTAAATCCAGTCAATTGCCTCACAAAACAAACCCAATGGAGTGTACATTTTTTTGATCCACTTCTGAGAAGTGCCAAAAAAGCGTGAGAAATCCAGGGATTAGTTTGAGCTGTGACACACCTGAGCTCCCTCTTGGAACTGCCTGTCATGCCAAGGCTCCGCTCCAGATCTCTCTCTCTCTCTCTCTCTCTCTCTCTCTCTCTCAATCACACACACACACACACACACACACACACACGCTGTACCTGGGCCAGCCTCTCCATGAGACTGCCTGGGGCAGTCACCCCAGGCAGCAGATTGGGGTGAGGGGACACTCCTCCTCCTCCTCCCCAAGATTTGTAAATGAAAAGGGGACTGAGGCAGGAAGTGTGGAGGAGAGGCGAACGGTGGGCTAGAGTGTCTCTTCTTTTTCAAATTGAAAGGAGTGAGAGGAATGCTGGAAATGGCTGGCTGCTGCCAGTGAAGAGGGGCTGCTTTTGGCTGCTCACTGCCTTCAGCGTCAAAAGTGTCAGGAGGTTTTTGCACCGTACCAATATCTTGTCACACTCCTGCGTTACCGAGATACAGGATCAGCTTAGGAAAAGGCTTGGTTTTTAATCACCAGGGTCACCACAGGCAAGGAGTGGGCAAAGCCCCTCCACCATGTTCTCTCTGAGCATACCTGTTTCCTTCCTCCCACTTGAGTGAAAGCTTCAAGAATAGCCTGGCTGTTCTCTCGATGAGGGATCTTGCAAGGGAGAGGCAATGTGTCTGTGCAGGCAGAACACACACACTTATTGCATGCGCGCACATGCACACACCATTCGTTTATTTTCCTCCCCCCTCTCTCTCCTTTTTTTTTCATACCATGTCTCCTAGATCAATGGTTACCTGACTGGTGGGTTGTGACCCACCAGGGGAAGCAGGGTATTCCCCCTGAAGGGGTGTGCCCTGCTTGGATGGTTTTGTATCACAAAACCAGAAGTGGTTTCCGATCACTTATTTCACTTAATCAGAGGCCTCCACACACAGAGAGGCGGATCCACAGGGTGGGCAAAGCTCTAAGTGTTGCAAGGAGCCTTACCCTGTCATGTAAATCCCTCCTCTCCCTTGCTGCTGTAGCCAGTAAGCAACGCCAAGATGTTGCTTTTCCCTGTGAGGATTGGCTAAAACGGTGCAGGAGAGGAGTGATTTCCACTGCAAGGTAAGGCTTCTTGCAAAACTTACAGATTTGCCCCCCCTTAGATCTGCCTTTGCACACACACACACACACCCAGAGGCTGCTGCTGTTGCTAGGTAAGACAGAAAGCCCCCCCCCCCCCCCGTCCCTGGCAGCAGCACAATCCTCCAGATCGCATTATAGCCCTGCCCCTGCAAGCGCTTAGGTGTCTCCCAAGTCCCTGGGAGGAGTCTGGGGACACTGTCCTAGATTGTAAGCCTGCATTGCTTTTTCTATCCTATAAGTGGTGCGTAGGACATTTCAAGATTGAATACCAATAATCCCATTCCAACCACTGCACACACCTCACTGATGGACAACTTGCTATTAAGTACTGGCAAAGTGCCTCTGAGCCTGTGCAATCTTTCTGTCACCTCTGTGCAGCCAGCTTGAGCTGTACCGACTCTGCCCATACAGGGGTCCGGCACCTTTAAAATCTAAATGACAGTCAAAACTGCAAAAGCTAAAGTTTTCCTGGCATTTGGGGATGTTGAGATGTTCACAGATGTAATTGTTGCTTGCCATTCAGCCTGCAAAAATAGAGGAGCCCTACCGGGAAAAATCACTTCCAGGTAAACCAATTAAACCCCAGCATCTCTCAGCATGGAAATTAATTGGATAAGTTTTGGCATCCCCAAAGGGGCCCTTAGTTTCTCGGATATATCTACAATGCAGCCTGACATGGGTTTGGTGTCCTTCCATCTCTTCAGAGAATCCTAGGTGGGAAGCTAGACTCTGAAGCTATTCTGGCAGATTTATTTCCCAAATTTGATGACATGTTGAAGATTCCCTGTGGCCCTGTTAAAATCTGCAAGATTGCTTTCAGGAGTCACCTGGAAATTGACGCTGATTCTGGAGACTCCAGAACAAACCTCGAGGGTTTGCAAGTCTAAGAGGGGCTAGGGAGTGAACAGCAGAAGTCTTGGCAGTTCATTCAACTCAGTTCCCACAAGCCACAATAAATAAACTGCTCAAGACAAGCTATGCTGTTGCCCACATCTTCCTATTTCCTCCTTGACCTTCTGTTTCCCCTTCCCTTCAACTAGGTTTGCCTTTGCAGCAAGTAAAATTCAAGTTAATGCAATCAGTTTGTTTGCCAGCTAGCCAGGCCTGCTGCAAATTCTTCCAGTGTCAGGAATTACGAGATTAAGATTAAGAGGTGGCATTGCTGATATTGATTCTTAAAGCTCACACAGGGCATAGCCACTGAGGGTTTTTTCTGCCATGCTCTACATTCGCAATACACCCTTTGCAAAGATTCAGCCACAATGGAAGATTTGGTCTTTCAGAATCTTCTCAATATCTTTATCCAGCTGATTCGAGAAATGCAGGAAACATCCCCCAGGTCTAATAAACAACAACGACAACAATATGTTGGAAGTTGAGAAATCAATGGGCTGGTTGCTCTGCAAAGGCTGAAGCAAATAGCAACCAATTTAGGGTTAACTACTTTTTTTTTTTTTAAAGAATGGAAGAACTGCCTTACAGACTGAGGCAAGGGGTGGAGTACAGGAGAGTTGAGCCCTGAGAGTTCTCCTACAACAAGAGTGGTGTTGTCATTAACAGTTGTACTTTGGTGCAGTCTTGGACACATTATTAAAAGGATGTTTTGGTAAGAAGCAGGCTCACTGGGAGGCCAACTGAGACGTTTGCCAAGGGACATATGTTCCAGTCCGACTTGCCCCTGATCAGAGAGAAAGGGTAGATGGCTGGGTGGAAAGAATGAGGGGAGAAGATACACCTCAGTCATGCCCCCCCCAGAGAGAAGTGCAGCATTTCTTAATTTCATTGGATGAGGGGCCTGAGGAGACAGACAGTGGAATTAGGCCAAACTGCTGAAAAAAATACGCAGAGGCTGGCACTATAGTATGTATTTCATTTCTATTTGGAATATTTTCTGGATTTTTTGCTAGTCTTCATGACTAGCATGCATTGCATGCAGCAACCTGGAATGTAGGCTGTGGCTATACACATGAAGAGGTGGAGCTGTGCAGAGAAAGGGCAGTTTGGTTCTCAGAGGCTCCCCTTTAATGTTTAGTTTAGAACTGGATCTCCAGACTTTTCATTACGAACGGCTATTTGTATATTTTCCCGAAAATATAAAAAATTGAAAACTGAAAAAAAATCAGTTTTATAAATGAATGAAAGAAATTTAAATAAATGAATAAGATTTACTTAGAACTTTTTTTGGAGTCAGCATTCAGAACAAAAAGGATTCAGAACAAAAAGGAAGTGTGTCATTTACAAAGCTTAAACTGCTTAAACTGAAAAAAATGATATATAATGAGTAAAAATGTCAAATATTTTAATGTGGGCTGGAAAAAATCTTGCGGCAGGCCAGATTTGGCCCCCAGGCTGTAGTTTGGAGACTCCTGGTTTAGAACAAAGCAAGATGAATAGAGACCAAGATGAAGAGAAGCTGGACCTTAGCCCCAACTTTGGTGTCTCATTCCCTTTAATAGTACCAAAAAAGCAGGGGAAGTTTCACCCCAACGTGGAGGTGTAAAGGGTGCCACAAGGGGATGAGGGTTCAGCAGGCAGGAAAAGGTGGAGCACTCTTTGGCCCACTCAACCTTCCTCGCATCGCTTATGCCTCTGCAGGTACCCGCACCTTACCTTCCCAAGTTGGGGAGCAAGGGGAATGCGTCAGCTGCTTGGGCACTTTCAAGGCCAGCCAGAGCAAAGTTGCCCTGGTGTTCCCTTTGCATCCCGAGTCAGGAAGCAAGGGGAATGCTCTGGCTGCACAGCCGCCACAGTCGTCCCTGGAGGAAGCTGCGCATTCCCTTCACTTCCTGACTTGGGGAGTAAGCAGAACGCCCCATTTGGAGGGGGATGGCCACTGCAGGAACCCCTCACTTTGTTATGTCATGACATCACAACATGTGACATCATGATGCCACGCAGCATGCCTGGAACAAAAAGCCCTTGTTCATCTCTTCCCCAACCACTGAGTTTGCAGGGAATAAATGCAACAAAGCCATCTAGCCCAGATGTACTGAGTCTTATCAGAAACTGAGTCCAGCCTCTGGTAAACCTGCTGTGCTCTTCCGTGGTTTTCTTGGGGAGGCGAATGAGCACCTCCTTCATGCATTGGGACAGATCTAGAGCCCCTACATGCCTCTCAAGCAATACAGGAATGTTTTCAAGCAGTGCTGCTGTCAGGCAATTGCGTGCTGCTTTCACCATAACGCTGCCATCTTTGTTTCAGGCAAGGCTCTAGTGCCAACAGCCATTTTGCAGGCAGAAATGTTAGAGATCTAGCATTTTTAAGTTCTTGCATGGCCATCTAAACATTTGTTTCTCCTGTATTTCTGCCTCTTTGCAGCAGTTTAAAGGAACAGGAGCCCTGCCAAGCAAAAGAGCCGGCGTCTCTCCATAGACATTTATTGTGTAAACCACTTGTTTTTAGCTTTGGCCTTTGTGCCATGGCTGGCTCTTTCGCTTTGCGCTTGTTTCCTGTTTCAAGGCCATCTGCGAAATGCGATAAGATCTTTGGGGTTGCTGGACTTCCCTTTCTGGGCTCTGACATCTGCTTTCAAACTGGCCACCCAGGATCCCAAGCTGGTGCTCTTGTTGGGTGTGACTCAGTGGGAGTAAGGATGCACGCCCAAGATCGCCATCTCAGTGTCGCAGACACTTTTTCAGATATGTCACAATCAGGGTGCCTGGGAAGTGACAAAGTGGGGAGAGGGACTGTGGGGGGGGGGGAGGAATGAGGAGGGCCCCACGGATCCAACCATTTGAGAGCCAGGAACTGGTTAAAAAACTGGGCTCAGTTCTGGCTCATTTGTATCTTTTAACTTTCCAGGTCAGATGCTCCCTTTAAAGAATGATTCAGGAGCGATCTGGCTATTGCACGTTCAGATGAGTGGCGTCTCTATAGGGAGGGCAGAGCTCTAAGTTTTGCAAGGAGCCTTACCCTGTCATGTAAATCCTTCCTCTCCCTTGCTGCTGTAGCCAGTAAGCAACGCCAAGACGTTGCTTTTCCCCTGTGAGGATTGGCTAAAACGGTGCAGGAGAGGAGTGATTTCCACTGCAAGGTGAGGCTTCTTGCCAGACTTAGAGCTCTGTCCTCCCTATAGAGATGCCACTGATTCGGATACCCCGCCTATTACTTTATGCAGGATTCAGGGCTGGGGTCCATCTCCAGCCTGCTGGCTGCATTCAGAGTTGCCCACTCAGTGAGATTATACTTAGGTGTGCCCCCTCCACTATGGCTCCTTTCTCGGCCCACTGCTACCACAGTTGCAACTATTTCACTCCTCTTGTGAAAATTCTCCTAGTTATGTACAAAATGTCTGCATTATTTTCTATGATTGGCTTGTTCTGGCTCACCTTGAAGAGCAAACCTGGGTGATGTGGCCCTGGTTGCTGAAAGGCAAAGGATTCCTGCTTTAGTGTAACTCAGCCACTGAAGGCAGCTCACCTGGCCCCTTGCAATTGCAGTGCAAGACCTGTGCGCCGTCGTGTTAGCATGCCCAAGCAAGCAGCAAATTGGGGAGGTCTGCCGAATTACCTGGTAGGCAGCTCCCCAATTGTGTAGGCTTGGATTGATATTATGAACTCTTCCAGCTGCCGTGTAAGGAACCATACAATTAATACAATGATAACTCTGTAGCTTGGGAAAACTGATATTCCCTCCCCTTCCCCTGTGTTGTTTGCAAGGATTAATACGGCCACTGTCATATGTGCCCAGCAAGAGGACAGAATTGGTTTCTTTCTCCAGGGGCTTCTGTAGTCAAAACAAAACTTCTGTCCATTGCAGTTCATTTTTTTGGTTTTGGTCTCTTCCAGCACAACCAGCATGCCTTTATTTTCTTATTTATATCGCTGGCATCAGAGGCGTTTCTACAGGGACGGCAAAGCTCTAAGTTTTGCAAGAAGCCTTACCCTGTCATGTAAATCCCTCCTCTCCCTTGCTGCTGTAGCCAGTAAGCAACACCAAGATTGGCTAAAACGGTGCAGGAGAGGAGTGATTTCCACTGCAAGGTAAGGCTTCTTGCAAAACTTAGAGCTTTGCCATCCCTGTAGAAACGCCACTGGCTGGCATCATCAAGGGGGAAGTGCTGTGTGCAATTCTGACCTCACAGGTGAAGAAAAATGGGGAACCAACAGCACAAGCTTATGCATGTCTACTCAGAAGTAACTTCCATTGTGTTCAGTGAAGTTTACTCCCAGGAACGTGTGCCTAAGATTGCTTTCTGCTAGCCAATGGAGCTTTAGCTGGAGAAGAAGGAGAAGAAAGAGGCGGGAGCTTCCGATCAGAGGGGATAAGATCCGGTGTACGCTCTATTGCTACTGTATCCACCCCCTTCTGCGGCTCCCTGTACTTCCCTCCTCTCCCTACCTGCCCAGTGTTGGGCCTCCTCACTCCTTCCTGTCCCCACTACTGACTAACCTTTAGTTGCTCTGGAATTGGCTGTATGCATTAGGCTTCCACAGCCATTTTGGCGTTGGGATGGTTGCGCACCGCTCCGTGCACTTCTGTAAAGCTATTTGCTACAGCCATCAAGCAAACCCCACTGCCAGTATTTCCTGCGGCAAGGAGGGAATGTTGAATTGGACTGTTAGAGCACAAGTCTATGCCTGTCTACTCAGAAGTAAGTCCCATTACCTTCAATGGGGCTTACTCTCAGGAAAGTGTGGGTAGGATTGCAGCCTAGGGGTGCAGTCCTAAAGACACCTAGTAGGAAGTCAGTCCCACTGCGCTTGGCTTGACTTATTTCTAAGTAAACAGGCTGACACACGCACATGCACAACACAGAACATGATATTGCATCACTCACTCCTCATATTACACAAGTAAATTGAAAAATGTTATAAATTGCTTGTTTCCTTACTATGTTTGTAATTTTAGATCAGAAGATAAAAAAGACCATTCTAGGCCAATTTAATCTTCATTTAATCTACATTTGCAATATAAAAAGTAGAAATTCAAATTGTATCAGTCCAATTTCTGATAATTAGCTGTACTGGACAAATGTGCAGTAGTTCCCCATATACTTGACTTTTCCACCTCTTAACACTTTTCCACATTGTTGAGAGAGAGAGAGAGAGAGAGAGAGAGAGAGAGAGAGAGAGAGAGAGAGAGTTTTATTCTTTTTAAAAAGATACACAGCTAATGATGTACAGCATTACAACACAAAAGTTAAATCACAGAATCACTAGCTGCCATTGCCTGTGGGGGTTATGTCTCAACCAGAAACCTAGGAATCTCGCAGGTATCGGCGAAGGATCGAAGTAGTTCTGATGATAGCAGTCCGTTGTAGCTCAGCAGGTGTTATTGCTGGTATTTCTAGTTGTATTAAATATTTATCAAAGTTCGGGGATATTGTTTCTAGTGTGCCAGTGACGATAGGCAGCACTTTCATATGTTTAAGCCACAGTCAAGTAGTTTCGTGGCACCATTCGGGGTACTTGTCTATTTTTTTGATCTCCGTTTCAATCATGCGGTGGTTTCCCAGGATGGTGACATCAATAAAAGTTACAAATCGGGTGTCCTTATCTATGAGTGTAATGTCAGGCATGTTCGCTCTGTGCCAGCTGTTTAGCTTGTCCAAGGAAACAAGGGGAATGGGAGGCTGTTAAAAAGAGGAGAGAGGATCCAGCATTTGCCATCGCTGCCACATCCACCTCCTCCTGCAGCCTTCCGGCCCCTGTACTCCCCCCTCTCCCCTTTCACCTCCTCCCCTCTTACTTCCCACCTCTATCGCTGCCTTTCCTTCTATGATGGGTGAGCTGGGGTTGGTCAGTGGGTTGGGAGCAATATCACTTCTTGCAGTAGTGCTTGGAACATGGGCATCTGATGCAGTGCGGCATGCTCCATTGGCAGCCATTTTACAACAGTGGAACTCTGCAGCCGTCATAACTGCTTCTGTGCAATTCTGAATTGGATTGGGCTGTTGTAGATGCTTAATTTTTCCATTCTGAAATTATGCCTCCCTCCCTCCCCCCCCTCTCCCCATGCCATTCGTAAACGGAACACTGCTTCTTTTCGTGTGACTGTCTGAGTAGGGAGATGGGGAGCTATTAATCCTTCAGTCCTCTCTCCATCTTCTTCTCCAGTTGTTTTCCAGGAAATATATTTAATTCTCTTTTGCCTGCCTCTCTGGTGTTGAAGATCCATCCAACCTTCCCGATTATGAAACCACTTATTTTGCTCCACTTACTGACTTCAGTTTGTTCTGTTCCTGTTCACTGAAGGAGAAAATATGTCCATGTCTAAGTTGTAAGCCCTTTGGGACAGGGACCCCCCCCCCCCGCTTCTTATGCAGGTGCTAAAAGACCTCAGCTCCTTGGAGAGAGGATGGCATATACTATACTATACTATACTATACTATACTATACTATACTATACTATACTATACTATACCAGGGTTTCTCAAACTGTGGGTTGGGACCAGCGACGGGATTCACAAATTGACAAGGGGAACGCTGGGCGGGACTTAGACAGGACTTTCGCTTGAGCGGCAGCCCGTCCGCAGTGTTCTGTAGCTGTCCTGGCCTCAGGAGGGCTCCCGCTCGCTGCGGGGGACAGGTGAGGGTCGCGCCGGGTGCCTGGGCAAGCAGCGGTGGGGCGTGCTAACCGGGGGCAGCCCCCCCCCCCCGAGGCCAGGACAGCTGTGGAACGCTGTGGACGGGCAGCCAATCGCGCGGAAGCCTCGCGTTAGTCCCGCCCAGAGTTCCCCTTGTCAATCTGTGAATCCCATCGCTGGTTGGGACCCACTAGGTGGGTCGCCGGCCAATTTCAGCTGTGCAGGCCAGAAGCCATTCATTTAAATGTGCATTTTCTTTTTAGACTTCATTAGACTTGATGTTACCAGGGCTGGGGAAATGTTACAGATCTGTACTTTAACAAGCTACTATGTATACAGAGTGCTTTTAACAATTATAATCAATGGGGCTTACTCCTGGCAAGTATGGATAGGATTGCAGCCTTTGGGATGTTTGGGGAATTTTTTAAAAACAGCTGCTTGGGAGGATTAGGAAGATTCTTTATTCTAAATAATTTTTTAAACATACTTATTGTAAACTATTGATTTACTTAATTTAATTTTGTTGTATGGGAGTAATTAAAATGTTCATGCTTAATCTATAGCATCATTTCCAAGCTAATGACATCACTTCCTGTGGGTCCCAACAAATTGTCACTCTAAAAAGTGGGTCCTGGTGCTAAAATGTTTGAGAACCACTGTGCTATTCTAATGAAAAAAGACATGAGGATCCAACAGGGAGCATTAGTTGTCAAGCCAGTTTCCCACTCAGCAGAGTAGATGCAGTGTGAAATGTTGATTATAATTTGTGTTCATAATTGCAAGGAGGGGCTAATGGATGGAGCCCATCCTGAATTCATTAATCTGGAATAATTAAACATTTGTTTTCCTATCTGTGTCAGAACTATGGTCAGAGACTACATAATGCAGTGGTTTTATTCTATGATTCCTCTTCTTTTTCAGGCCAGGGAGAGGGAGGAGCAGAGGCTGGCACATCACTGGGTAAAGGAGCAACTTTTGACATGCTCAGGGATGTCCCAATGTGATCCACCACCTGATGCAGCCACCACTGCCCCTGACCCGCCACCAATAATGTGTGCACTCCAAACCTGGGCAGAAGGCCCCAGATCTCCTTCCTGAGCTATCTTTTTCATTACAACAGGAAGTGCAGGACAGCTGGGAGCTCTCAGAATGTTCTGCACTTCCTATTTTTTTTAAAGGGACACTGTGAAAAAGGAAGAAGATCAGTAGCTAGGGTAGTGGGTCCCTGCGGGTTTTTTTTTTTGAGGGGGGGGAGTCTACTTCCCTACCCCCTTACCTCCTTCCTTCCTCTCATAGCTCCTTTAAACAAATCAGAAAGGAGCAAAGCGAGGAAGTAGGAAAGTCGATGATCTGCTTCTCATGAATATGGCATTCAGGGGGCCATATTCACCCCATATCTGCTGCCACCTCTCTCCAGCCTCCTGCACATTTCCTAAAAGCAATGTGCAATGGATTGGAGGGAGATGGTGTATTGGAAAAGGCAGGAGCTACCCCAAGGAGTGAGGGAATGGTATCAGCACTGGCCCCTTGTCCAGGGATTATGGGGTTAATCCCAGGATTCAAGCCTTGGGAGTACAGCTGATGAGGCTGATGAGGCTATGAAGGGAGGCCAGCACAGGTGCAGATAGGCGTGGCTGATGCTAGAATCTGCCTAGGAACAGACAGTGATTGGCTGGCCTCAGTATAAAGCTGGAGGCAGGAGATGGAGAAGGTAGCTGGGTACCTGGGAGGGTTCCTGGGAAGGAAGCTGTATAGGTACTGGAGGATGGTACCTGGGATGGAGTCCTGCCTGCTGGCCGGCCGGCCAGCCGGAAAAACAGTTGGACTGGCTAAAGGCTAAGGTAAGCTCATTGTGGGGAATGACTGTGGGGCACAGTTGTTTGGCTGCCATGCCCCTGGAGCCACCAGTGGAGGAGGCAGTTGTAGCTGGGACAAGCTGGCTGCCTATTGTTTGGTGGTGGGGTATCTTGAGCGAAGCCAGTGATGAGGGCAGTCTGGAGGAGGCTGACCAGCCGATGATCCCAATCGAAGCTGCTGGAAGAGAGGAGGCCCAGTGGGTGACTGAACCCCCTCCCTCTTACCTATCTCTGAGGCCACTGTGGGGAAACTAGCTAGCCTAGTGTGGGCATTAGGGCCCTTGGGGTGCCCCGGCAGGGAATTTGGCGGAACAGATGGTGGCAGGTGTGGGGTGAATATGGCACTCTGAGTCTGCCACTCCCTCCCCCACCTGCCCCTCAACATAAGCCACATCATCTGCTTCATGGATGGACTGGCTGTAGACATGATACCTTAGATGGCAGGTGGTCTTGGACCAGCTCTAAGAACAGCCGTGCTGGATCAGGCTAAGGGCCCATCTAGTCCAGCTTCCTGTATCGTGCAGTGGCCCACCAGATGCTTCAGGGAGCACACAACAAGATACCCAAATCTGTTGCCACTCCCTTGCATTTGGCATTCAGAGATAGGCTGCTTGAAGCAAGTCCTCATGGTCTGTGTGATAGACTTCAGATTTACAGAAGAAATCAGTTCAATTCCCCTTTCAAGCAATCTAGGCCTTTGGCTGCCATCACAATGTCTTGTAGCAAGGAGTTCCACATGTTAATTATGCCCTGATCCTGGATCTGCCTTTGAATAAGAAGCTTTCAGCCCAATACCCAGACACAGACACTATTTTCTTTCAGGGTTGGGAACCAGCTCCTCAAGAGTTTGCATGAACACTTGACTCAATAGGCAGTTCTTAGGGCTGTTACCCAACTGGAGAAGCCTAAATTGATTGCATGCTTAATTAATGGCATCTGCATGCATTTGTGTATGAGAACAAAAGGCATTCCCAAGGGGGGGAAGAATCCTTTCTTTCATTTTAGATTTTGCCGCAGGCAGCCCCTCACACTCCTCATGCTTTCTCACAGGAGGGACTCTCTTTTACAAGTATTTATATTTAAAAGGATTTTGATTAAAGCAAATAAGAACGATCTGCACCTCAATTTAGTAGATGCATCTTTGTAGTTGACCAGCATGTTTTTTAATTGATTTATCAAATTTTCAGTCCTCAAAGTTGACCCAAGTGATGAAGTCACTTGTCGCCATACTAACTTCAGCGGGTAAGAGACAGGAAACATGAGAGCTGCCCTCTTGAGGCAGAAAGCTGCCAGGCTAGCTGGGGTACAGAGATGTGGTCAGTGATGTCATGAACCCACTACGCATCACTACCGGTGGTAGAGTACCGGTTCCTAGAAGTTGAGCTGGCCCCGCCCACTCGAAGCTGGCCCAGTTGGCTGGTTGGCTCAGCAGCTGCGCATGCGTACTGTATGCCCACAGCCGTTGCCTGCACTTTGTGAGGAGGCAGGCAGGCAGTGTGGTGGTGGTGGCAGCAGCAGCAGGGGAGCGAGAGGACTGGAGGCAGCAGCAGCGAGGGAGACCCAGGAATAAGGCAGCAAGCGTGAGAAGGTAAACTACCTGGGGCTCCCACTCCCTCCAGCTGCGCAGATCCAGCGTCCCAGTTCCTCCTGCAGCCTCCCGCCAGCCCCAGCCCCCACGTGGTCTTTTTTTGGTCACCCGTTCCCTCTCCTGCTCCTTGCCGGCTCCTTACATTTAACATTAAAGTTAAATGGCTCCCTGTCCCAAGAGGGCTCACAATCTAGTACTAGTCTAGCCTGCTATTTAACCAGGGAACAGTTGAAGCAAAATATGTATATACACATCTCTAGAAAGCAAAGAAATAGAAGTTAAATCAACACTACCCACAAGCTGAAGTTATTACAAACATGATCACATCCATGGCAACAATCATGACATCACTTCCTGCCATGACATCACTTCCGGCTATGACCTCACTTCCTGCCATGACATCACTTCCAGCTTATGACATCACTTCCGGTGGGCAGACCCCGACAAGTGCCAATCAAAAGTGAGTACCTGTTCCTAAATCATTTGGATGACACCACTGGATGTGTTGTTGTTGTAGGCTCGCCATCTTGAGCAACAGTGGTGTTGTGGTACATCTGAAGGGGCAGGAAGCAGTGATGTCATGCAGGGGGTATGTGGGGGTACGCGAGTACCGGTTTCTAGGATTACAGCTGGCCCTGCCCATTCGCCCACCCACTTGTCGACTCCGCCCTCTGCAACGTTTGAATTTCCTGCATGTTTGAGTTGCCTGCATGTTCTCAGAGCCAGGCAGGCAGGCAGCGAGCGGAGCCTTTCCTTTCCTTGCCACTGAAAAATGAGTTGCTCTGGGGTTTTAACCTGATGCCAGGCCTCCTTCCCATGTTCTGGGGGTGCTGTGGAATACTGTTGCAACTGTTGGGTCAGTTTAAAATCATCTGAGGCCTCAAAAAGGGCTTTTTTCATGTCACTTCCTGCCACGACATCACTTCTGGCTTATGACGTCACTTCTGGTGGGCGGGTCCCGACACGTGCCAATCAAAAGTGAGTACCTGTTCTTAAATCATTTAGATGACACCACTGGCAGGAAGGCCATGTCCCAAGCCCAAGAAATATGCCCATTTTTGTCACATTGATTTTCCTGAACCCCAGTAGATTCTCTCCTGCCCCTCTGCACTCTGGGTGTGCAGCTCTTTTTGTTCCTAATGGTGGGAGTGAAGGTCTGCTGTCACTGTTCGGATTCTGGCTCCTTCTCCATTTTCCGATCCTAGTGAGCCATTGTCTGCCTTTTGAAGAACTGACAGTACAATCCAATGCATGTCTACGCAGAAGTAAGTGACGTTACATTCAATGAGCATCACTGCTGAGCCTATGGATGAAATGCTGCCCCACTCTGCTCTCTCTCCACTACATCCCTCGAAAGCCAAGGAATTGCTGTCTCGAACTCATAAGTATTTTCCTTCTCAGTGGAAAAAAAGGAGTTGTGGGGCCAGCCCATCCATGAGGGTCACCTCAGGCACACCCCATCCCTGTCTACCTACTTGCCTCCACTCAGTGGTGGGATTCAGGGGGTTTGCCCAGGTTCTATAGAACCTGTTGTTAAATGGCCGGGCCCTGCCCACTCGCTTACCTCGGCTGGCTTAGGGTTTTTTTCCGCTCCGGCTATGACATCATAGAACCGGTTGTTAATTCATTTGAATCCCACCACTGCCTCCACTCAAAGGCAGATCTAAGGGAGGGCAAAGCTCTAAGTTTTGCAAGAAGTCTTACCTTGCAGTGGAAATCACTCCTCTCCTGCACCGTTTTAGCCAATCCTCACAGGAAACAGCAACATCTAGGCATTGCTTACTGGCTACAGCAGCAAGGGAGAGGAGGGATTTACATGACAGGGTAAGGCTTCTTGCAACACTTAGAGCTTTGCCCTCCCTATAGATCCGCCTCTGCCTCCACTGCTCTTTCTACTTCCTGGATAGGATAAGAAAGAGGGGGCAGAGAAAAGCAGAAATGTGGAGAAGGCTGAGCTTGGAGAGTGGGAAGAGCAGAGGCTGGCACACCATCAAGTAAGGGGGCAGCGTTTGGCAGTAGCATTCCTAGAGGGGGCAAAATGCTCAATTTTGCAGGAGCCTGTGTGGAAGCAGCCCCTCCTCCTCACCTTCAGAGCCATTCATGTCTATGAGCGCAAAGCCTCTGAGCAGCTCTCTGAGCCAGGAAGGGCTCTGTAGGTGAGGCTGAGGGGGCGCTTTATGCAGGAGCGCAGGCTCCTGCAAAACGTAGTGTTTCTCCCCTCCCCCAGGAATGCCACTGGGGAGCGGTGAGCTAAAGAATCCCTGCTGCAAGAGGCAGCCTCCAATGCCTGTCCCGTCCTTTGGGCCACATCTCAGGTGGCTTTCTTACTTACAAAAGACACATCAGTAGGTGGCTATTATTTCCAGCAGAGCAGATTCTAGGATAGCTGAGATTTGAGTGCCTGAGGGCAGCAGATAAGGTGTGGGGGTGGGTGGGTGGGAAAGACAGGGAATTTTAGGTGTTTGGATGGATTTATGGAAGTAGGTGTGATGATTGCAGGTTCCCACCATACATCAGGAATGTAATAAGAAAGACATTAATGTTGATTAAGCAGTTCAAAGATCTCAGCAACCCATAACCCTCAGCTGTTTAATTTATAGATCATACTGATTGTGCTGTCCAAATAAAAGTTTGACATCTGTGAGTAGGAATGATCACTTGATGCACTTAAATATTTGCATTTCTTTTACCCAGGGATGCTGCTAAAGCAGCTTACAAAAGTAGATAGGACTTTCAGCAGACAAGACCTAGAGATTGCAGCTATTTAACATGGCTTGGGCATTTCTGGGAAGATAGTGTCCAGAGGTGGAGAATGGGTAGATCTGCCTTATCATAAAGCAGCATGAAATACTTGTGTCATGGCAGAGAGTCCAAGAGAAGCAACATTTTACTGCTTCCAACTTCCATCTCTGTGAGCCTGTTCACACGTTACATAAAATATACTTAAGTTTGTGGCTCATTGTAGCTCCCTCCAGAACATGCATGTACAAAATACGCATGCTTCCAAATGCAGGTTTGTCCGCAGTTGTTGTACATTCAGGGCACAATCCTAAACTTCCCTAGTGCCCAGGGCTACAGCAGTGCCAAAATGGCTACTGCTGCATCCTATGGAGCCAGGGAATCAGCAGCAGGTCTCCATGTTGACCTACTGTGGCCCCAATGGGTTTACTCAGCTCTGTGCCATCCTTTGAGCAGGTGCACAACTGAGGAGACCGATGTCGGGTTTCCCAGCTTGGTATGGGGCATAGGAAACAGGGGCAGAGTCTACCACTGTCTCCACCCCTCTCCTGGGCCCTGCCCGCCTCACGGTCCTCAATAATGCAGCCCCCAAAACTGTGGTTCCCAAGCTCTTTTGACTGGTGGCTCCCTTAATCTACTGGGCCGTTGGCTGCACTTCACATTAGCTTTGCATAGGGCAGCATTATATAGGACAGGGTTTAAGTGAAGACTCTGCAGCATCTCTGGCTGGTTTTTGCAGCTCCCTGGGGAGCCACACCTCACGGTTTGGGAACTACTGCCCAAAACCCCTGATGAAGACCACTTGGTCAAGACAGGGCTGGCACAGACCCTGATGTGAACTGTTTCAGCTAAACTCTAGAGAGAATTGCCCATTGGATAAAGTGTCGCCTGTACCTGTATTGTGACCATCAATATTTTCTAGGTGGAAGGGATGGCATTTGACTTTTAAAAAATATATATATTTGTATTTCACCAGCGGGGCATGTGATTATTTGGTGCAACTTATTTATGACAGTACCATATTAATAACATTTTGCTTTATTTATTTATCTTGTGCTGTTCATCTGAATCATGATTGCGTGTCTGCACCCATCACCTGGAGCTCTTTGGAGAAAGAATGAGAAAAAATATGGTAAATTAATTCCATAACATTAATTAGAGCATAAGAAAAGTTTTGCTAAATCAAGCCCAAGACCCATCTAGTCCAGCATTCTGTGGCCCATCAGCTGCCTCTGGGAAGCAGGACAAGGGGGCACCCCTTTCTCTCACCATGAGTCCTCTGCAGCTGGAACTTACAGGGATTCTGCTGCTGATCCCAAAGGTAGCTTATATAGCCAACATGACCAGGAGCCACAGAGAGCCTGAAGCCGGAGATCAACTGTTACCACCAGCCCAGATTAGTGATCATGCTGAAAACCCCATTTATGGCACCGCCAAAGGCCCCAAGGCTGGGGCGAGGCATGTGCCCATGATACACAGCCTCAATGCTGCAGAGTGGCCACTGTTCCGCCGACTGCACACTGACTAAGGGCACAATCCTAACCTGGAGTTCGGCCAGCTAAGTTTGACTGGCACAAGGGCCACTGTAAAGCACGTTTGGACCACTCTTGGAGTCAGGGGGGATGGCTCACATCTGTATGCTGGCCTCTCTGACTCCAAGAGTGGTCCAAACTTAGCTGGCCCAACTATGCCGGCCTAACTCCAGGTTAGGATTGTGCCCTAAGTGTGACTGCACATTGATGGAGTGGTTTTAGGGTGGGGAAGGCAGAGGGAAGGCAAGGGTGGGTGGAACTAGTGGGGAGGGAAGAAGCGACCACAAGGGGCAGGTGGGACTGGTGGCGGCCCTCATTGCTGCATACTGAACCCCCATGCCCAGGTCTGCTCCAGTCTCCACCAGCAAATTAGCCAACGGAGACTTAAGGCTTTCCCCAGGGGGCTCCCCTTCCCCTGAGGAGACTTCCAAAGCTGCTGCAGCTCCCACAGGGTGCCACAGTAGCCATTTTGGTACCATTGCTCCTCCGGGAGCTGGGAAGCTCAGGATTGGGCTGCCCAAAACTTGTCCAAACCTCTTTAAAAGTCTCCCAGCGTGTGGCCAGTCAGTTCTAAAGCGTCTCTCGCCTCACACGATTCCCTAACATTCAGTTGTGAAATGCAGCCCTATTGAGAAAATGAGCCTGGGAGGACAATGGTTTTCCTATTTTGAAACTCCGACCTTGTTGCCTCTGTGACAGAAGCTTTATAAAACCACCTTCAAATTACAACATTCACCTGGTTTATTCTCACGTGTCACTTCTGTCCCCATTCAGCAGATGGAGAACTGAGGCTGAGAGAGACTGTTTTCTCTGAGGGTATGTTTTGCAACACTCAGATCCTTTCCAGGAAAGGAGTCCAACTGCTCCTCCTCTTTCTTCCTTTTCCCAGATGTTCTTTCACTTGTTGAGTTATTTGATCTCTAATCTGCTTCCCGATGCTTCTGAAACAGCTCCCAAAAAATGAAATGCACCTTACCAATAAAATGTCACATGTCCTTTTCATCTTTTGAGTTTTCAGGCAGTGGCAGAATCATAGTGACATCAAGGAATAGCTGGGGATCACAACACCATTTCTTCAACCCATAAAATCCAGCTCCGGTGAATCTCTAGAGAGAATGTGGTTGTCCAAAAGAGCAATAAGCTGGCCAGATCATTCAACAGTATTTATATACCGCTTTTCAACACAAAGTTCAGAAAAGCCGTTAGTGCCTTCGCATGCTAACGGTCCCCTTGCCCCGCCTCTCGGGAGATTGGCAGGCTGGAGCTTGCCAGCCATTGGCTGCCTGGGCTGCTTGGAGGCGGTCCGCTGCCTCCAGCACAAAGTCTGCTCGTGCTGCTCAGCATTGTGGTCCCAGACGGCAAAGAACGAAGACGTGGCAGTGAGATGCTTAGCCATGCCAGCTGCATGCTTGGCCCTTCACCACACTGGGATGCTCGGGGCAGCAGCATGACGAGCGGGTGCAGCAGCAGGAGCTCGGGAGGCCAGCGGCAGCAACAAAAGGCCACCTGGAGCGCGAAGCAGCGTGCTCCACTCCATTCTGTTGCTGGGAAGCGTGAGCAGGGCACCTCCCCAGCTTTTTGGGGGGATTAAATAGCAGCGGAAGGAGGTCCACTGCAGCAGCGAGTGGACGGCCCCCTCCTCTTCTTTGGATCTACCCCCCCTGCGAAGCAGTGCAGCATACTCTGTGGCCCAGGAGGTTTCAGCAGGCCAAACTAGTGCCCCCCCTCACTTTTACCAATCAGGGCACATAGCCTAAGTGGGTCCATGGGCCCACCAGGCAGCAAGGCAGTGGGCACACAGGGCAGGCCCACTTAGTGGCCCTTGAAGTAACGGTCCAGCCAAGGCCACCTGCGGGCACAATGGTGGGCAAAAAGCAGCAGAAAAGGGGGGAAGGCCCCAAAGCGGACCCCTCCGAGACCTGAGCCCCCTTCATCCTCTTTGGAAGGGGAGGAGGACACCATGGCTCTTAGAGCCATGCTTGAGCACCTCAAAGCTAGGCATAAATAGAAGGCCCTGAGGAAGGCGGGCAAGGGCGATGGGGGAACTCTTCACGGGCTCATTTCCTGACCCAGCAGGCAGACAGGCCAGGAAAAGGGGCTCGGCTCAATGAGTATCTCTCTTCCAGATGGTCAGTAGCCAGGAGTGGGGCTAACAGCAAACCTCGAGGCCCCATTCTGAGTCTCAAGATGCCAACAGGGAACAAACGGAATCCCCGATGCCAGATGCAGGCCAGGGCGGTATCCTGATGCTGGAACCAGGTGAAGTATGCGGCTCAGGAGTAGACTTGGCTGGGCCAGTATGGGAGGATGGGAGCAACAGGCAGGGAGTGAACCCCCCTCCCCAAGAACAGTGGCCAATTGCTCAGCAACCACAGGTGCTTGGCACCTACCCTTGGAGGTCACCCCAGCAGTTGGGATGGGGGGATGGTTCCAATGACCTCCTGGAATGACGCCCTTTGTAGGAGGCATAGGCAGGGTGCAAATGCCACAAACTTCACAAGGGGACCCGGCTCCCCCCTGTTAGGGTACTTTATGGGCCCCCAACAGAGCTTGCAGCCTGGGGGTGGATGGATCACGGAGTCAGGCGAGCACCCTTGCATCGCCTATGGAGATATTGCTCTCCCACTCGGGGGTCACTTGGCCCTCTCAGTCAAGGAGAAGATTTGCAGGGGCGAATATATCAATATATTCAGCCTCCTCCAAATGGAGCCAGAACCCGTTCCCAAAACCAGGGATCCAGTCAGGGACGAAGAAACAATTAAAAAGAGAAGAATAGACAAGAACTGGCAAACTGGCTGAACGGCTATCTAATTCATGCCTCAGTTCTGCTTCAAATGTACCCCTCGAAGGCAACGGCACTTTTTAAATACCTTGACATAGTCCACCGGGCCTTTCAAGATTATTCGGGTACAGCGTGGGTGGCCTATGACCAGCACTTTAGGCTATGGACCGCCTACAACCACGCCTTCACCTAGAGGATCCTGCGATGGGAACTCTGGTCACAGCTGGTAGTACCAGCTAGAGTGGTATGGGGCAAGAGGTCCAACAGCGGGAATCTGATCACCCATAATAAAGCGGAGCAAAGCAGGGCACTGGCGGGTGCCCAGTGGGTTCAAGCCCCTCGCACCTACTATGAGTTCAATTCATCAGGTAAATGTGCCAGAGCCCACTGTTCCTTTGCCCATTTATGCAGGCTCTGCGGAGCGAAGCATTCTGTGTCTTCCTGTCCTAAACTCGGGGGCAACAGGCAAGGGCCCAGGGCCCCCCAACATGGCGGCAGGAAGGGAGGTGGACAACACCCCCGCAGCTCCACCACAAAAGGGGGCCAACACCGATTAGAGCATACAAGTTGCTGACCTTGCTAAGGCACTACCCAGACAGGGAAGCAGCCAGGCAGATAGAAAAAGGATTCACTGAGGGTTTTAGGATCCCTGCACTGCCCCCCCACACCCTTCCTTTTCGGACAACCTCCACTCAGTGAAGGGCTTGGAGGACGTGGTGCAGAAGAAGATCAACAAAGAGGTGGCAGCGGGCAGAGTAATTGGCCCTTTTAGCATTTCACCCATACCAAACTTGCAGATCTCACCACTGGGAGTTGTCCCAAAGAAGGCCCTGGGCGAGTACTGTTTAATACATCACCTCTCGTACCCGGAAGGCTCTTTGGTGAATGACTAGATCCCACAACACCTGGCTTCGGTCAAATATACCTCATTGGACCAAGCCATAGCTTTGGTGAGGCGATGTGGCCCGGGTGCACTAATGGCAAAAGCCAATATTCAATTGGCTTTTCAGCTGTTACTGATACACCCGAACAATTTTTGCCACCTTGGTTTCCAGTTTGAGGGCGGCATCTATATGGACCATTATTTGCCTATGGGCCTGTCAGTGTCATGTGCCCATTTTGAATGCTTTAGTTCCGTCCTGGAATGGTCCGTCCAGTTTAAAACTGGCGTAGTGTGCTCAGCGCACTACTTGGAAGACTTCCTGTTTGCTGGCCCTCTGGGTAGTGATGGGTGCGAGGGCCTTCTGTGGGCATTCATGGACATTTGTCAAGAACTGGGAGTTCCTTTGGCACACAAGAAAACCGATGGTCCAAACACATGCTTGACGGAGCTGGACTCAAAAGCGCAGCAGAGTAGATTGCCACAAGCTAAACTGGACAAGGCCTTGACTCTGCTGAAAGCCGCAGTCTCGGCTCATAAAATCACGTTGCATGAGTTACAGGTCTTGGTGGGTCATCTAAACTTCACCTGCCGGGTGATTGTACCCAGCAGGGCATTTCTGAGACGCCTCTGCGATGCCATATCAGGAATTAAGTGGCCCACACATAAAGTCAGGGTTACATCTGACATGCACAAGGACCTGGAGCTGTGGCTCTGTTTCCTTGAGCAGTTCAATGGGATATCATTTTGGTGGGATGTACAGCTGTTAGAGGCTGAGATGCAGGTTACCTCTGATGTGGCAGGAGGCTTGGGTTTTGGCCTCTATTTCAGAGGAAAGTGTTGCGCTGCCCCTTGGCCTGAAGATCAGCATGCATTGGGCGTTATGAGGGACCTCAGCTTTCCGTTGTTTCCCATAGTGGTGGCAGTCTTCAGTAACACATCTGTGTGATTCTGGTGCGATAACCAAGCGGTGGTGCACATAGTGAATCATCAAACATTTAAGTCGCCCAGAGTCATGACCTTAGTGTGGGTGTTTGTTCTGCAATCCCTGTGTAACAGCACTCAATTTGTGGCCAGGCATGTCCCCGGGGTTCAAAACAACATAGCCGATGCTCAATCTCTTTCAGGAGGAGCATTTTCGGCTATTGGCCCAAGAGGTGTGTCAGGAGCCGGAGCCCTTGCCACCCTGGCTGTGGAGCCTTGGCTCATCAGGGCTGATGGGGCCATGTGGGCTTTGTTAGCTCTGTCATCGAGGTCCAGCTACTTGGGTAAGATCTCTGAATTCTATACTTTCCGCACACAAACACGCTTAGGCAATATTTGGCCCATCCCAGTCGAACACTTCATGAAGTTCCTACTCAAACTGATAGACACCTAGCAGTGAAGTCCATGCCTGTCTTTTTGGCAGTACTGTCTTTCCAATCTAAATGCCTGGGGTTTACTGATGGGACGGCAGATTGTAGGGTCTGCCACATGCTGGAAGGGTTCCAGAGGGAATGTCCAGCCACCCGGGCCAAACGGCGTCCTATCACAGTTACGACCCTGGCGGGGTTAGTAACAGAATTTCACTCCCTTTGTTCTACCCAGTTTGAGTTTTACTTGTGCAAAGCAGTAAGTTTAGTGTTGTTTTTTGGTGCATTCTGACTTTCTGAGATCCTGGCCAACGGTGCTGGGACAGGGTGTTACAGTGGGGGATGTATTGGAAAAGACAGGAGATACCCTGAGGATAGGGAGTGGTATCAGCAATGGCCCTTGTCCCAGATAAACCAGGGATTATAGGGTTAATCCTAGAAGGTTTTGCAAGCATCGGGAGCACAGCTGTAGGCTGTTGAGGCTCTCTGGCTATGAAGGGAGGCCAGCACAGGTGCAGATGGGTATGGCTGATGTTAGAGTCTGCCCAGCAGCAGACATGGATTGGCTGGCCTCAGTATAAAGCTGGAGGCAGCAGAGGGAGAAAGAAATCTGGGTATCTGGGATAGGACCTGGGAAGGTCCTAGGAAGGCACCTGGGTTGGTGCTGGAAGGGAGAAGCTGTATAGGTACCTGGGATGGAGTTGTTTTGGCTCACAACGGGGCCTGGGAGCCCTCGCGTAGATGTCTTGGGCCGCACATAGAGGCATGCGTTGGGGTCAGCTTCTACCAATCATCCACGAACAGCTAACCAGGCAGCCTCCTCCTCAGGTAATATTGATCCACCTGGGCGAAAATGGCCTGGGCCAGTGAACTACGATCTCGCTGTGGGTCCAGGCATGCATGGACTTCGCTAAGCTTAGGGAATGGTTCCTGAGTGCCCCAACACGTATGGCACAGGAACATATGCAGGTTCGACGTTGCCAGGAGGAGGGTCAATGATTACCTGGGGAGAGCAGTGGTTGGCCAGGATGGTGCAGTTTTTAGGCACCCAGGCATTGTGTTCTCACAGCCTACCCTCTATCGTAGTGATGGGGTACATCTTTCGCCGTCCGGCAATGACATCTTTTTGAGAGATTTGCAGCAAGGTTTGAGAGGAATTTTGGAAGGATGGGTGAAGGAAGGACAAACCTGAGCTTGTCCTCCCTAATGGCATGAGAGGTGCGGGGTAAGGGGAAAAACCAGACAGCTCACGGTGTCCATGCCGGGGCAGCAAGGTCATGGGGGAATCTCAGCAGCTCCGATGATGCCTACCCGGCTCGAAGAGTGGCTGAGAGGACCCCATTGACTAGCTCGAGGTGGCCACCTGCCCAGCCCCTTAGGGGGCAACTAAGACACCCATCCAGTGTAGTGACTGAGATTGGACTCAAGTTGTATGGTTTGCCCAATGAGATCAGGCGGGTGATCGGTAGGACCACCACCCCAGGCAGGACCCCGCACCTGAAAAGGGGGAGGTAACCCCCCTTTTACCTGTCATAGTTAGGCAGTCTTTGTTTGCTAATCCCTGTATGTTTTCTAGTAAAGTGGCCCATTAATACCCAAGCAACAGTCTGCTGTCTTTATTGGGAGTGCGTGGGTAAAGCGGTTTACAGGCAGAAAATAATAATAAAATTGAATGGCTCCCTGACCCACAAGTGCTCACAATCTAAAAAATGTAGAACATCACCAGCAACAACCACTAGAAAAAACACTGCAAAGGGCTGGACTATTACTTCTTGGACAAAGAGCTTCAAAGTACAGGCCTGCCCCCATGAAGGCTGTAGCCCTTGGAGCAGTGGTTCCCAAACATTTTTGACTGGTGGGTCCCTTGACCATGGCCCCCCATTAGGGCTACGATCCTATACATTGTATAATGCAGGGGCTTTTCACGAGGATTCCATGGCTGATTTCCATGACTCCTTAGGGAGTCATGGCTCACAGTTTGGGAACCAGTGCCTGAGAGCCATTCAAACATTGCTTTACACATGTATGCCATGGTCTTGAGAAGCATGCACTTTTCCATGTGAGTGACTATACGTGCATGTATTTTAAAAGTCAAAAGGGTGAATGGAGAGCTGCCAGAAATATAACCTATGGACTGTGTATAGAGCCACTCCACCACTCTCCTTTCTGCCAACCTTCCTCCCTAACATCCTCTTCCCTTTCGAGTCCAGGGAGAGAGAGGAGACTGATAGTTAAGGGGGTGGCAGCATTTGGTTCCATAAAGCCCTATACCAGGAGGGTGTTCGACCTCAGGTGTCAGGAAGTCTTGCCCAGGCACTGCTCTTTTGTGTTCAATTTTTCATCAGTTTGGGCGGAAAATGTGGAAGGAAAACACACCTTGTAGTCAAGAGCTTCTTGGGGAAAAATATATTTTGGTGAGAACAAGCCAATAATTGCGAGCATACCCAATTACCTTTCCAAGCCAGATCACTGCCAACATCTTTTTCATGGGTGGAACATCATGTCAAGGTCTTTACAGTAGAAGGAATCGGTCCAAAAGCCTGTCATTACAAAGCCTTAGTTGTGCTATTCATCAGATGGTGTGACTAGGCTTGAGGAGTGATTTCAGCCCTTGGAATACAATAGCACAGTAATAAACATGCGTGTGGACCCCAGACAATTAGGCCTTGTTCTGACAAGCAGCAACAGAGTGTGCCTACATGGGGCCACTTCAGACTGGAGGTGAGTAAGCGACTGCACTCTCTCATCCCTACACACAGAAAACCATGTATTGTATAGGGTATGGCCCTTTGCACTGAATGGGATTTTGGCATAAACATGCTTATAGTGTAACGTCCAGCCTACATATGCAGAAATAAGTTGAAATGAATGCAATGAGACTTAGAGGGTTGCACCTGGAAGGTCACACTGTGAGGCTGCAACTTTCGGTGTGTTTCATAAGGAATAGAAGCAGCTGCTCTTGCAGGAATCACAGCAAGCATGTAAACAAGCTAGGAACTCGAGATATTTACTACATTGTTCGTCCTGATGGACTTAGTGCCCAATCCAATCCTGCCCCCAGTGGTGCAGCAGTGCCAAAAAGCGCCAACAGGGATGATCAGAAGGGTTCAAAGGAGAAAGATTTAAATCCCCTTACCCCTCCCTCTTGCTCAGTGGGTCTCCTCGAACCTGTGACAGCTTGAAAGGAAGGGGGTAGAGAGGCTGCTACCGGAAGAGATGGGTTCAGCATGCACCATCACCACTGGATCCACCCCTCTTGCAGCATTCTTGCACCAGCCTCCCCCATCTCTGCCCAGTTTTGCACTTTCCCCACTTCACCTGCTCTGGCAGCTGCAATAGCATTCAGTGATAGATGGGGAGTGCTACTGCCTCTTTCATACAGCAGGTTGAATTATGCCTGCTGAAGGCCGGAAGTGATGTAATTAAGCAGGAAGTGACATAATTAGCTGATCATTACCAGAAATAAAGACTTTTTTCTCGCTTAGAAACTCATTAGCTGCAAATGAAATCCTGGGGAACAGGGGAGGTGCCTCTAGTCTGGAAGCAGGTTAATGTGGTCCCAATCTTCAAAAAGGGGAAGAAGGAAGACCCGGGAAATTACAGGCCTGTCAGTCTAATTTCAATACTTGGGAAGATATTGGAACAAATGATAAAACATGCAATCTGCACACACCTAGACGACAACTTCGTGATTAATTAACAGAACTCAACATGGATTTGTCAAAAAGAAATCTTGCCAGACAAATCTCATCTCTTTTTTTGGTCGCGTGACTAGCTTATTAGATGGTGGGAATGCTGTGGATGTGATTTATCTTGACTTCAGTAAAGCATTTGATAAGGTTCCACATGACATCTTAATCAGCAAGCTGGAAAAATATGGACTGAATGAAATCATTGTTAGGTGGATCCGCAACTGGTTGGATAACCATGCACAATGGCTATGCTTCAACCTGGATGATGGTTTCAAGTGGCGTACCCCAGGGCTCTGTCTTGGGCCCGGTTCTCTTTAACATCTTCATCAATGACTTGGATGAAGGGATACAAGGGGACCTCATCAAATTTGTGGATGACACAAAACTGGGAGGAGTAGCAAACACTATAGAAGACAGTAAAAGCCTTCAGGAAGACCTTGACAAGATAGAATACTGGGCTGAAGAATAAGATGAAGTTCAACAGGGGAAACTGCAAGGTTCTACACTTGGGCAAAAATAACCCAAGACACAGGTATAGAATGGGGAAAAGCTGGCTTGGCAGCACAACATGTGAAAGGGATCTTGGAGTTGCAGTGGCTCACAGGATGAACTTGAGGCAGCAGCTGCAAAGAAGGCTAATGCAATTTTAGCCTGCATTAATAGAACCATAGCGTCCAAATCACAAGAAGTTGTGGTTTCGCTTTACTCCGCATTGATGCAACCTCACCTGGAGTACTTGTTCAATTCTGGGCACCTCAGTTCAAGAACGATGCAGCCAAATTGGAGCACGTTCAGAGAAGAGCAATGAAGATGATCAGGGGGCTGGAAAACAAGTCCTATGAGGAAAGGTTGAGGGAATTTGGTATGTTTATCTTGGAGAAGAGAAGACTGAGAGGGGATGTGATAGCACTCTTCAAATATCTGAAGGGCTGTTATAAGGAAGAAGAGACAAATCTGTTCTCATCTGCCTTTGACAATAGAACTAGGTCCAATGGGTACAAACTGCAAGAGAGAAGACATCAGGAAGAATTTCTTGACAATAAGGGCGGTTTGACAATGGAATAGTCTGCCAGGGGCGGTGGTGGATTTTCCTTAACTGGAGACCTTCAAGCAGAGGCTTGACAGGCACCTGCTGGAGATGCTGTAGGAGGATTTCCTGCTACAGGCAGGGGGTGGACTAGATGACCTTGTAGGTCCCTTCCAATTCTATGATTCTATGAAATGACAGAATGGAAAATGCACAAATCTTGATCATATGGAGAGCCCAATTATCACGTGGGCTGGCTTTTCAGCAGTGACACCTCAGCACAGCTCAGCAGCTGATGGTGCTGGGAGAGCCTGAGAGCCAGATAAAGAGCTCCTGCAGGCTTCATTAGGCCTGTGGGCCTTATGTTTGACACCTCTGGACTATAGGAAAGCTAAGCTCACTGGAGGTCATAACTCCTTAAGGGCGCAATCCTAAACAGCATCAGCCTGGTGAGGCCGACAGGCCAGCGCCATATTCAATGCTGTTTAGGAGAGGCCGGAGCCTCCCCGCGGCAAGGGAGCATGCACTCCCTTACTGTAGGGGAGGCTCCAGCCTCCCCTATGTGCTCCTCAGATCTGAGCCCACTAAAGAGCTTAGAATGGGCTTAGAATGTGGCCACCTCCCGAGCCCGCTCACGTCCCGCCCAAGTCCTGCCCCGCCTCCCTCCCTCCCATCAATCAATCAATCAATCAATCAATCAATCAATCAATCAATCAATCAACAGGTACTTATATACCGCTTTTCAACACGAAGTTCACAAAGCGGTTTACAGGCAAATAGTAATAATAAAGTTAATAAAGTTAAATGGCTCCCTGTCCCAAAAGGGCTCACAATCTAAAAAAAGGCAGACCGCCAGCAACAGCCACTAGAAAGACTGCGCAGGGGTGAAGAGGGACAGTTACTCTCCCCCTGCTAAATATAAGAGGAACACCACTGGAAAAAGTGCCTCTTGTCCAGTTAGCAGGGGTTAATCCCTGCGCCGCCTCGACACAGAGCCTCCCTCACGCCAACCGGCTTCGGTCGGCGCAAGGGAGGCTCTCCGTTAGCACTCTGAAGCCAACGCAACGAGTAGCGTTGGCTTCAGAGCTTTAGCGCCAATCCAGGGGTGCTGCTTGGTCAGCGCTACGTGCCTTCTAGGATTGCGCTGCCCGTGTGTGCAGTGTGGTCCCAAACACAAAGAAGCAAGGTATTGTATGTGGCATCCCTGAAACTTTGGAATGCCATCTCACAAGTGATGCATTGAGTCCTTCTCCCACTTCTAAAGCTCTGCTCAAAGGGAACTAAAATTGGGGTTGGACTAAATGTCCTTCAGGGTCCATTCCATCCCGAACATTTTATGATTCTATGAACTTCATTCATTCATTCATTCATTCATTCATTCATTCATTCAAAAGATTTTTCCTCTGTCTTTCCTCTGTCAGGGCAGATGCCCAAGGCAGCTCACAATTATTGGAAGATGATGGTGATGATGATGATGATGATGATGATGATGATACAGTACATAGAAATAAGACAATAAAATAAGCAATAAAAATAAAATATAAATGAAAATAGGGTATGCACTTAACGTCTTTTTCCATCTGCTTTGCTGGCTGAGTTTTTGCTTCTGTTCTGCTCAATGCTGTGTCTGCTTCTGTTGCTTGATTTGGTGGGTGTCAGATTGTTCTGTGTTTTTAGTTCTTTTGTTAGCTTCTCTGAAATGCATTGTCAATCAGGGCTCAACTAATCTTGATATACTTGAGATAGACCCTGGTTGACATCGACATTTCTATCTGTGTTACTCCGGTTTTTAAGCTGAGTGACCCTGAGCTGTGATGCTCAAACTACGTCTTCATAACAAGAATTTCAGCGCCAGTGCAAGAATGAACAGAAGATAGGAAGGAACTGGCTCGGAGCTGGTGGCAGGACTGCTCTTTTGGCCTCCTTAGTGGCATCATCATCTCACACAAAGCAGGGTCTTCCTCTCAGGCCCCTGCCTGACTTGCATGCACAGATTGTCTACAGAAATGATGCTCAGCCTTTTCCATCTCACAGCACACTGTCTAGGCCGGTGGTTCCCAAACTCCTCCTGGGGAGTTAGGTGGTTCCCAAGTGTGTGGGAGCGGGGCAACGGCAGCAAAGTTGGTGTCCAAAGTCAGCTGGGCTCTGCATGCCACTGAGAGCACAATCCATAGCATTCAATGGGCTAGCACAAGTCCCTTGTGCTGGCCCGGTGTTGTTGCACAATAAAGCGCATTTGCAACAGCTTAAGAGGAGAAAAGCCATGTGCTGGCCTCCATGGGCTGACATCTGGTCCCAGGAGGCACACAGGTAAGGCGGGACAAGCTCAGCCGGCGCTGGGGTTGGGAAGAGCGGGGGACGAAGCCGAACAGCCCCAGCCCACGTGGCCCCAATTTGGGCAGCGCAAGGAGCTCGGATCTGTGCTGGCTATACAGCAGGCACAGCTTCAACTAGCCCGTAGGTACGGCTGGCACCTACCCCAGGACGCAAACCATGTCCCATGGAGGCCCCAGCGCTCCTGAACTGTGCTGGATATGGCACAGAGCCACTGGCCTGTGCTGTTCCAATGCAGCTTAGGATTGCACTCATAGTCTCACTGAGTGTTTGGAAGTTCAGGCATTAATACTTTCCAGAACAGAAAGTGCTATCTGAGGACATGACCATCCAATAGGTCCATGGACACGTCCTTGACTTCTACCACCTAAATTGCAAATGCCACACATCTCGCAAACATCTTGTAAGATTTGGACCCGAAATAATCAACACTGTGTTTGGGGTGAATTTTTGTCCATTGCTTGTTAGAATATTGAAATATTGTTCCAAATGCAGAAAATGCAGGCAGTCTCTGAGTTCTGGACAGCCCTACTTGTGCTTTCATGCATACATGGTCCATATAGCCTTGTGCTTTGGCACCTTGGCAATAGCACTGTCCCGATTTGCATCGGTTCTGATTCCCAGACAAACGTCCAGAACAGACCATGGATATAAGTCAAGGACTACCTATATTTTTGAATATCCATGCAGACTTTCCAGAATTGAGAATGTTTTCATCTACTTCTCTACATTGCTTGTTCAGGACTTTTTTTTTCATTTCCAGTGCCACAACAGTGATCCATAATCTGGTATTCTCATAATTCACTCTCTGCCATTAAAACCACCTCCTGCAACCTTGTCCATCCCCACCATTTCACCTTTTCATGTGCTTTTTCATACGCATTGAACATTTGGAATGTTGACATGTCAATTATTCATTATGCCATCCGTGGTAACATTTAGATTATGCCACTAGTGGCATACCACATAGCAAAAACGTATGAAAACAGAATGGCTGGCCTAATTATTGTTCAGAATAGACAAATAATGAGAAATTCATAAATGATGGGAGGGCTTGCCTGAATTCTGAATTGCCAGCATTTCTGCAGACATTTCTTTTGTGCCAAGAAAATCGAATTGGTGGCCAAATTTTTTCAAGGGCTTTTCCAAACTTGTCAGAAATCTAAGACACGTTTTCAAGTTATCTCCCTTCACCTCCCCTTCTGAGAAATGCATTTTAGTGTCTTCGCCTGACACTGATGCCAGCCAGTATCCCAGTTGATTGGCTGATAGATCTGGTTGCTCAGGTCTGATGACTCTTGTCCCTTTGGGAACAATGTGTGTTCTTGGAAGAAGTTGTTTTTCCCTGTATTGTGTGCAAGAGGTGACAACAAAAGCATGCTACTGTTCTGAACAAGGAGATTTTAAGGTAGATTGGCTTCTGTTCTGATGCTAGGCTGTAGGCGGCCTTGAAAGCTAGCCAGAGGGAAAGCAGGAGGCACAGATCACTCAGGATCAAGGCAGGGTTGGCCCAAGACCTCCTGGTGCCTCAGGTGACACACACCGCCTCCACTGTTCCTCCTCCTGCTTTCTGAATTAGAAAAGGAATAGGGGAACAGAGCAGAAGCACAGAGTATAGGGGAACAGAGCAGAGGAGAGTGGTGGGCTAGAGTGTCCAGGTGTTTCTAGTGCACTAGTATCCTCCCTCCTTCCTCTTCTGCTCTGTTCCCTTTTTCCTTTTTAAAACCAGAAGGCAGAAGGAGGAGCTGTGGCTGAGGCAGGTAGGAGACAGAGGCAGGCACTCTCCCTCCCAATTTCCGCCTTAGCCAGCCACCCTCATCAACCTCCTGCATGGGGGTCCTTGGACAGGGTCTGTTGGGCAACCACACAGAATAGAGATGAAAAGCCAGGAATGGCAGCCAAGCTTAGGCTGTGTTTTGAGATGTGCCTAAAATCATATGACCTCAGAAGGGGCCCTGATTATCCAACTGGATGTATTATTTTTCTGTTTATCAGAGATCTGCCTATCCAAAAATGTTCAGGGCAGTGCATAAAGAATAAAATGAAAAGAGCTTAATAAAACATTTCAAAAGCACAACTGGGCAGCCAAACAACAAATACCAGAATCAGTGTGCAACTGCACACTGAAACTAGTACAACACATTTGAAATTTGGATGCAAAACAAGTTATATCGTGTTTGTTTAAATTAAAAAAAATCTCAATCTGTCAATGATGTAAATTAGTACATTTGATTACACATTTTAAATAAAATAATCCCAAGGATTTTAGAGCTGCTAGCTAGAGACATATCAAAATCTATGGGCTAATTTTTAAAGGCTCTCTGCCTTTAACATGAGACTATGTAGTGTAGTGGTTATAGTGTTCTGGGCCTAAGTAAACCTGGGTTCAAGTCTCCACTAGCACCTGCGGTTTATGGCTACCCTTGGACCTGTCACGCTCTCTTCCTCAGCCTACTCTACCTGACAGGGTCATTGTGTGGCTAAAAGGAGGCAGAGGAGCCTCGTATAGTGCTCTGAACTCCTTGAAAGACAGAAGAGCTGCACTGAAATGGGAACCACAAGGAGGAGAAAGGCTGTTTGTGCTCTGGCTTTGCCTGTCATCAGTCCATGAGATGCCATTGGAGCTAATGACACGTCCTGCCATTTGTTGCAAGCGCAGAGGAGGACAGGAGGTGACTGCTACTAGGCACAGCACATTTGTCAAGGAGGACATTTAAATTATACAACCATTCTTGGAGCAATGCCACTTGATTGCACGTTTAAAGATGTGTTTGCATCTTATTTAGCAGCAGTTAAGTCCTATCAGTGTCATGAGATCTTAGAAAACTGGCGAGAACTTCAAATGGATTTGTATTTGTTGCCCCCTCTGATGTTGCGCCAGCAGTATCGTTGTCACTCTGCTTTTTGTAGGTCACGTTTTCCAGCTTGGCGGAGCGTGTGAAGCTGCCTCCTGCAGAGCTCAGAGTCAACCCTGGCCAAGCTGCCCTGTGCCTGAAGCAGCTTGTGCTCTGTGCTGCCCCCAATGTGCCACCATTGCCCCCCCACACTTCTGATTTCTCCTCCTTCTCTCACCCACTTGGCAGTTTCTGCCACCACCATCCTTGTCTTTCTCTGCCTTCAACTTCAACAGCTTGGAAGCGAGTGAAAAAGAAATGTTTGGAGGAGACGAGAGCTGAGGTGGTGACCTAGAGTGTCTCCTTGGAGCAGAGTGGATGCTCTAGGCACCTGCCTCCTCTCCCCTGCATGCACTTCCCAGCAAGGCAGAAGCATCTTCTGCTGGGCCAGGCCAGTCTCTCACTCAACCCAGGCCAGGCTGGGCCAGCTGCAAGGAAGAGTAAGCGAGCATGAGTGGTCCTACAGTGTTTCCAGGCAGAAATGCTGGCGGGGCTGGGTGAGCGGCTGGCCAATGTGTGGTGTGCCAACAACCCACCCTCCAGCCCAGTGCCTGAAGCAGTGGCTTCATCTTGCCTTGTGGGTGGGCCGGCCCTGCTCCATATCATCTACACTAGTGCTCTTCAACTTTGGGGTTGTGAAGTCTCAGATGTGGGTAGCGGCAACTTATGGGAATGGTTGAAGACTACTGGACTAGAACACCACCAGGTAAAGCGGGAGGCATCTGATGTACCTCATCAGGTACCAGAAGATTCTGTCCCAGTCCTGCTCCGGATCTTACTAATTGTGCCAAAATAGATTTCATTCATGGTAGCGTTTTCTGCTCTGGCTATAGTGAACAGTGCTTGGAAGGTGTAACAGGGGTGGGTCCCAGGAGGGTCCCAGGAGGGGGCAAGGATTTATGGTGGGTCCCCAGTTTCATACTTTATTTACTAATTATTTATTGGGTGATGGCACAAAAAGGGTTGAAGACCACTGATCTACACTGACCGTAACAGCTCAAGACGGCTTCAGCCAGGGGTCTTTCCCAGCTCTCCCGAGTGATTCCATGGCTTTAACCAGCAGTGTTATGCTGCCGGAATACTGGGCGGGACATCTGGGTGATTGACAGCCCGCCCATCGCGTTCCGGAGCGTTACGCCGTTTGCGTAACCAATTACGCCGCTTGCGTACATTACGCAAATGGCGTAACGCTGCGGAAAGTGATGGGTGGGCTGTCGATCACCCGGATGTCCCGCCCAGCGTTCCGGCAGCATAACACCGGTGGCTTTAACTAAGGGTTTTCCGCATACAAAGCACACACTCTTCCATTAAACTTCTACAGCCCCATCCCCAAATTGCTTTTTCAGAAGCAAATGAATTATGCTTGTTGTTGGAACTCTTCCCATGTTCTCTGGGGTAATTAATTTAAAACGGCCTGTAAGCAAAAAGGTGAACCAATCTGGTGTTTTCAGAAAAATGTCTCTGGAGGATAAGAAACAATCTTGTAGGCGTGACATGGTGGGTCAGAATGTGAGTGTTTGGGCTAGAAAATACTTGAGTTGTTTGGAGAAACTTGTTCTGATGCCACAGGAATATATCCCCAGAGGTTGTGGTGCATTGCCAGGGCTCGTGGTGAAGTCCAGGCTGCAGGAACAATGGAACTTCTATGAGAACGTTTGAGCACACTCAGCAATGTGCATCTCAAGGGATTATGGGAAGAGTAGTTCCTGGGTTCAAGAAGTCTGGGACATTTTGCGCATTCCTTCCCCCAGGATTTGGGGGCATTCTATAGTATGCTTGGTATGTGAGTTGCTAAACAATTTTGGAATACAGCTTTGTCGTTTTGTCTCTGTTGGATGATAATTTCTTCTCCAAGGTAGCCTACAGAGAACCCTTTGGGGTGAAGGTAATGAGGCAGGGTCATGGGAATGATAAAAGGCCAAGGTTAGTGACACAAGATTGCATGATGAACGTGATGTGCTTTCAGAGCACATATGTGTTCTTACAAGTCCCTAATGGCACACATCTAAATTGTCACTGCTTAACTGTGCCAGGCCCTATTTTCTGTGTCCTCTTCCTGGTAAGCCCTGTCCCCATTCTGGTTACAATAGAGGTGACTTTTTTATGCACAAATCTGCATGAGAGCTTTCCAGGTTTCAATCCCATCGTCTAGGTCTCTACACAGTTGGCGTCTGATTGGGGAATGGTTGCATCTTGAGCCTATTGTACAGTACATGCCTGGACACCCATGGGCTTGCATCAGGTGGAGCCAAGATTCAATACAATCCCGGCTTGGGATCCTTGTTTATTTGCAAACTTGGTTTAGAATAAGCCAGAATTGTCTGGCTTGCAGATCACAACAGACTTCATTTTAACTGCACTGAAAGAACTGAAAGTAGAATCTGGGGACATGATGGTTTGTGGTCTACCTTGGGTCCAGATGTTAAAATAAACCAGAATTTTTGCTAATTTTGTGTTCCTTCTCAACCCAGGCATTATGTTCCATGGCCCAGTTCAGATGTCACCCAGAGGCAGGATTGAATTCTCATTTTGTGAGACATCTTCTGCATCAGGCACAAGTATGACTCTCCTCTTTGTTTCTGACTATAGGGAGAATCAAGAGGAGGCGGCGCAGTGGAGGTAGGCAGACACTTCCCTCAATCTTGACTGGGGCAATTCCTTCCCTTGGCCTCATGGATGGGCTAGCTTGAAGACTAGGGAAGTCAGCCAATGATCTGTGTGTGCACATGTGTGCATGGAATACTTCCCCATTGCGTGAGAGGCTAGGAAAGCTTTGCCTAAGTGGGGCTCAGTCATGGCATAGAAATTCATGCCTCTTTGCCATGCCTTTGCAGAGAGTGGAAGCCAGACAGGCTTTGGGGTCAGAACTGAACCAGGAAGAACAGTAGCTCTGACAACTAAGAATCACACATATATGATGTTAAATGTATAATTTGTACTTCAGCTTATAATTAAAAAGCAATTTCAGGCACATTATAATATATGGAGGAGCTCATGGGAATCTGTTCTTGTCTCTGGCAGTGGATTTGATCACCCAGGTTCCTGGTTCATCCCTTCAAAGATGGAGAGGCAGAACCTGCAGATGAACATCGGCAGGTCATGGTGCAAATCCACAGAAGCAGATTCTTTGCTGATCTGCAGAGCCTAACCCTGGCCTTCTAACCTTTCCCATTCATCTTTAGGTTGTCCTGCGGTGTGTTGAATGCGTTAAGAGGGGGGACAGGGCAACATCGGAGCACATGATTTGCATGCAAAAACTGACTGTGGAGCGGGAGCAGGATGCATAAGGTGAGTTCTCTGCCTGTGCGCGAGCATGCTGGGGGCCAGTCAGAAACTGGGTGGCAGAACCTGGAGGAGGAGTTGGGCAGCGTGAGCCGCTCCTGTCCGTAACAACAGTGCAATCAACACAATCCTGTGCAAAGTAAAGGTCGCCAATATACCTTGCATTTGTCACCACAACCATAGTGTTTACTCGCTTTTCCAATAAATCCTTAACAGAGAAACAAGTACAAGCTTGACCAACTAAATCAACAGCCCTTATTTGCAGACCTGTATGCAGAGAATGCACTGAAAGGTCCCAAACATCTCCTGACAGTTGAGCAGTGACCTCATAATTCACGACCGATCAGGTTTCCTCACTCCTCATGTCCCTGCCATTCATTGCAAAGCCTCTGCCTACATATAGGAGTTGTCTGAGTGTTTGAAGAGATTAGGGGTTGGAGAAGAGCTGTAATGTAAGTCAACAGCAGTTGCCACTTGGGTCAGAGAAGAATGTCACTTATTTACATGCAAGACAAGAGTCCTCTTGGCAGCCACCTCTGGGTGACAATTCACTGGACTCCACAATGGGAGGAGGAGTTTTCCCAGGAAATGGCCTCCTTATCAATAGCAGGGAGGGCGGGGAATTGATAGCAAACTTTTGGACTGATAGCAAACTCCGTTCCATCAGAATCCTGCACAAAGAGAGCAAGTGGAAATGGACAGGTGCGTCTTCAACAAGAGCATGAACTGTTGCTTCATGCATTGCTGTTTTGTAATAGAAAAACCTTTAAATAATAATACTTAAAAAAAGACTGCTCTGCCACCAGGGCCGGCCTTATTCCGATGTGGCCTATGTCATCACATTGGGCCCCATGCAGTGGTGGGATCTAACTGATCCAGGAACCGGAACGGTGACCGGGACTCACCTTTGATTGGCAGCCCGTCCTGTTGGTTCCACCGCCTGCCCGCCCAGGCTGCCCCGGTGGACGTGCCCCACCGCCGCTCGCTTGGGCACCTGGCGCACCCTCACCCATCCCCCCGGCGAGCAGGCGCCCCCTCAGAGGCCAGGAGCGCATTGCAGCGCCGTGTCCATCACGGAGGCGGCAACGAATGGCGGTGGGTGGGCGGAGCTATCCCTAATTAGGTTCAGGAACGGCTGATCCGGCGCGTTCCCCCTGGATGACACCACTGGCCCCATGCTTTGTGGCGAGCAGATCCCTTTCTGCTGTATCACATGCAAAACATGTCATCACATCACTGCCAACTATTTCCACAGCACCAAAAGCACTCTTCTCACCATGGCTGTAAGAGAAGGGTAGAGGCCTCATAGGAATGCTCTGCTACTCTTGGGGCTGGCTTTGCCTGCTACACACAGCAGGAATATTATGGTATCAGGGGCCACTTGATGGGAATGGGCCTTTGTAGGAGTCTGGCTCTCTTATGCACACCATCTCACCTGCCCTGCAGTTTGCTCCAGAATGCTGCTCCTTTCCTCATTCAGCCCATCGCTAAATATTCACCTAAATGCAGTCTTAAGAAGTGGGCATAAAACTGGGAGCATCTCTGACTTCACAGAATGCAGTCAAGATGATACCTTATGTTTGCACAGTGCTTTCTGAGCATGCAAAGAGTGCCACCTGTATCCTCTTGAAAGAATCCTTACAACGGCCCTGTAAGGTAAGAACCCAGTCCTACACCTGTCTACTAAGAAGTCCCATTATGGTCAATCATAATAATGGTCACGTTATGGTAAGCGGACGTAAGATTGCAGCCCGATGGCCCAATCCTATTGGTCGTTTAGGCCAGCATATCATGCATTTCCCCAGCATAAATAGCTTCATGGCTGTCATGAACACAACAGCACCAGTGTGAGCAGACTGGCTGCCACCACAAGTGGTGAATGGCTGGGTCTGGGCGAAGATGGATGCCGGATGCCTGTCTGAGCAAGTACAGCAGCACAGGGATCACGAGGAGGCAGGGAGTGGTGGAACAGGGTGGGGAGTGGGCAGAACAGGGGGGAGGAGGGACAAGTAGGAGGGCAGATCAGGCCCAGGTAGGGGGGGCAGGTCAGGCGGCAGCAGGACCCACCAAATCCAACCTTCTTCCCGGGCCTGATCTCTCTGCTTTCCCAGGTCAACGTGGACTGGCGCCAGATTCAGAGGTGACTAAGGTCCATGTTGACCCCTGGTGGCTGCTGGGGCCAAAATTCAGAGCAGAGGCGGATCTATAGGGAGGGCAAAGCTCTAAGTGTTGCAAGAAGCCTCACCCTGTCATGTAAATCCCTCCTCTCCCTTCCTGCTGTAGCCAGTAAGCAACGCCAAGATGTTGCTGTTCCCTGTGAGAATTGGCTAAAACGGTGCAGGAGAGGAGTGATTTCCACTGCAAGGTGAGGCTTCTTGCAAAACTTAGAGCTTTGCCCTCCCTTAGCTCTGCCTCTGATTCAGAGGCTGAAATTCCCCTGCAGGCTTCAGTGGAAGCTGTGCTGGCAGCATTGCATTGCTGCTTGGGGAGTCAGGAGTGGGCTGCAAGTGTCATTGTGCCCACATTGCAACTAAAAACGAGAGGCCATAATCTGTTTCCATGGCAGAAGCAGAATTTGAATGAGGAAAATCCTGATCACCCAGTATGCTATATCAGTTCTCTATGGGGAGGGGTGGATGATCCTGATCAGGACCACATCACAGAGGGAAAGAGGGGTTAGGCCAAATACCCCACTCCAAAATTGCTATTTGACACCCAAGTGTTTTTTTTTACTTCAAATAAATGGTTTGAGGGCAAATAACTACAGGGTGTGTACCGAATGCATGAAAAAAATGCTCCAGAGAGATATGGTCAACTCCCCTCCCCATATGGTGCAGTCCTAATCAGGATTAGGCCCCAGGTTCAGCTTTGTTTTTGGAAGTACACATCTAAAGTTGCCTGAAGGTGTCTGGGTTGTTTTGCCCCAAGCCACCTATCCCAGCATCTCCTTGTGGCAGGGGCAGCACAACTCAGAATGCCACCTGATGCCTTCTCAGGTCTGCACCACCAAAAACAGGCATCCCAATCCAACCTGAATCCCCGCACTGAGGATGCAGTAGTGCCAGTGTGGGCTATCCTGCACCCTGCAGGGGATTTTTGGCTGCTGAAGGTCTCCTCCAGGTTACATTGCCCCAGGGTAGGTCCCAGCAGCCGCAATGGGTAAACTCGGACCTGTGCCAGCCATATAACCAGTGATGTCATGCAGGGGGTACGCGAGTACCTGTTTCTAGGATTACAGCTGGCCCCGCCCATTCGCCCGCCCACTCGTCGACTCCGCCCTCTGCAACGTTTGAATTTCCTGCATGTTTGAGTTGCCTGCATGTTCTCAGAGCCAGGCAGGCAGGCAGGCAGCGAGCGGAGCCTTTCCTTTCCTTGCCACTGAAAAATGAGTTGCTCTGGGGTTTTAACATGATGCCAGGCCTCCTTAACATGTTCTGGGGGTGCTGTGGAATACTGTTGCAACTGTTGGGTCAGTTTAAAATCATCTGAGGCCTCAAAAAGGGCCTTTTTCATGTCACTTCCTGCCACGACATCACTTCTGGCTTATGATGTCACTTCCAGTGGGCAGGTCCTGACACGTGCCAATCAAAAGTGAGTACCTGTTCTTAAATCATTTAGATGACACCACTGCATATAACTGGCATGCACAGGCAGGAAGACTCCAGTCCTCCTGCTGGGGTGCTGGCTCCCCACACAAGCATTTTATGGCACCAGTGCTGGCAGAACATAAATCCCACTGGCACGGCTTTTCAGTCAGGTTGGGCCAAAAAACTCTTCCTCTGATCCTTCCACGCTGCTGTCAAAGCTGCTAGCTCCATGCTTTCGAGTTTCACAGCAGTACATGGGGAATACAGTAAGGAATGGAATTATTTGCTTCACACGCAAGCAAGCAGGAAGCAGATCTCAGCGGCCTGCCTCAGCAGTGAGCTGTATGGAGGTGGTGGCAGCTTGGGGTGGAACTGGAAGGCACTCCACTGCTGCCTCGGACCCCTTAAATCTGCCACCGATGCAACTTGCATCAGGATGGACTGGCCATGCCTCCCAGCCAGGGAATTATCCAGAACAAGGGACAAGTTTGGAAGAAAGCATGATGCGCACGCACTCAAGCTGACATTGCAGTGGCCAAGGTCACCAGAGTCAGGACGACCACAGAGTCCATTGTGCTTGCTGTGGGGATGGCAGATTGCAAAGTGATGCCGCATGAGGCTCTGCTTACCCTGCCAAACTGGTGTAAGGGGCTGGAATTCTTCTCAAGGACAAATGCTTTTGCCATTGGCAGCATTTTCTGTGTCTATTGCTAGCATGGTGCTCAGTTAAATATCTTTAAATATTTGACCAACCAACTTTTGTTTTCACTTTTTTAAATGCCAACTATAACTATCATAGCATGATAGTATTTATAGGCCAACATATGGCAATGACATGATTCCCGTTCCCATTCCCACCACATGCCCTGAGGGTACAGCCTTGCTGGCATTTAGCTAAGAGTCATCTTTGACAATGGTGATAAAGATGCAGGTACAGACAGGGACTCCAAAGACGCTTGCTCTAGATAGTTCTGGGAGCAACCCAGGCCGTATTAACCCATGGCCGGGCTCCTAGGCTTTCACATATTTTGGGCCCCCTCCAAAACTCTTCAGGAAAAGGAGGGCATGCTCCTAGTCCTTGTGACTGCTCCTCTCTTTGCATGCATCCCTCTGTTTGCATGCATCCCTCTGCATGCATTACCCCTGCTAACTGGGCAAGAGGCACTTTTTCCAGTGGTGTTCCTCTTATATTTAGCAGGGGGAGAGTAATTGTCCCTCTTCACCCCTGCGCAGTCTTTCTAGTGGCTGTTGCTGGCAGTCTGCCTTTTTTTTAGATTGTGAGCCCTTTTGGGACAGGGAGCCATTTAACTTTATTATTACTATTTGCCTGTAAACCGCTTTGTGAACTTCGTGTTGAAAAGCAGTATATAAGCAGTAATGGGATCTGGGGATTGACTACAGGAACTCTAGGCGGGACTTCGGCGGGACTTACGCGTCATTGGCTGCCCGTTCGTTCGGTCCGCTGCCCACCCTGGCCTCGGAGGGGTACCGGCTCACCGGGGGGGACAGGTGGGGGGGGGGCGCCGGGTGATCGGACTAGCAGTGGTGGGGCGTGCTCCCCAGGAAAAGCCCGTGCGGCTGGCGGGCAGCCGAAGGAACGAAACGGGCGGGCTGCCAATCACGCGTAAGTCCCACCCAGCGTTCCTGTAGTCAATCCCCAGATCTCATTACTGTATATAAGTTATATACCTGTTGACTGACTGACTGACTGTTCCTCCCCTGTCTTCCCCCGACTACCAAGTTGGCAGGCATCCTGTGCCACAGATCCAGCTGGCACTGCTGGGAGCCATGGCTGGCCGGGGAGGAAGAAGGGTGTTGTACCACCTGCCTCTGGGCAGAGGCGGATCTACAGGGAGGGCAAAGCTCTAAGTGTTGCAAGAAGCCTTACCCTGTCATGTAAATCCCTCCTCTCCCTTGCTGCTGCAGCCAGTAAGCAACGCCAAGACGTTGCTTTTCCCCTGTGAGGATTGGCTAAAACGGTGCAGGAGAGGAGTGATTTCCACTGCAAGGTCAGGCTTCTTGCAAAACTTAGAGCTTTGCCCTCCCTTAGATCTGCCTCTGCCTCTGGGAGCTGGTTTGGTGGTTGGCTGAGTATGCAGGCACTGCTCAACCCCGGCGCACTGAAGCTCTGCGACATCCACTCCACCTGCCCCCAGAAGCAAGGCCAGGCATCCAACCACATAGGTGCTGCTTGGCCCTGGCTTGCTGACCACCTCTGCAGGCTGGGACCTCACAGGAGCTCCACATTGCCATGGCTTGGCTCCCTGTGGGCAGGACAGACTGCTCATGAACGACAGGCCTTGTGCTCCAACATCAGGATGGGCTAGGGTGCAGGTGACAATGCCAAATTGACAGGCCCGAGTCCCTGCGGGGCCCCTGGGCTTCAGCCTCGTCAGCCTAATGGATAATACTGCCCTGGACGCAACCCACACTGGGATTTGCCCGCCCTGCAGAAAGAACAGTGTGTGATTTGCCTGAAGCCTTATTTCAGGCATGGGTGGAATTTGAACCCATGTCCAATTCCAACACACTAAGCATTGCACAACTGTGATGCACAAGTACAGGTGGGAAAGGACTGCTTTGCCTCCAGGGGCAAGAGCGATTGTTGTAATTGGTTGTCGCAATTCAGTGAGCTGCCCTTATCCTTTCTCAAAGCTTTGCCTTTTTTCCCAGCCCAGTTGGAACAAAATAGGTTTAACAAACCAACCAACCAAAAACACCTGAAGAAAACAAATACTCTGAATCAATCAGAGATTCTGCTCTGGAGGAAACGGTGACGTATTTTTCAAATATGTGTTAATTTTTTTTTGTTACAAAACGGAGGAGTGAATCCATTTTGGTGTTGCAAAAAGACAGTCGCTACGTGTAATTTGAGTCAATCCTATGAACTACAATTTACTATCCCAGAAATTGCACATTTTATCAAAACTAAGTATCTAAAGAGCCACTTTAAGCAAAATAACAAGAAGTGCCAGATGAAGGGAAAGTGACTCGCTCTTTCTCTCTATTTAAAGCTTTCCCTCTCTGCAAAGAATGGCTCTTTGTTTACTTATTCAGCAGAGGTGGGCTGCTTGCCCAGGTAAACACAATGCGACATAAGTACTAGAGATTGGTATTTATGATATTACATAAACATCCTCAAATAGAGATTAATTGTTGCAACTGAGAACTGAAGTCTCTCAAAATGGGAAACCAGCCCATATTCCCTGGGTGAAAATGAGATGTGTTTTCATCAGATTTGGAGACGAAAAAAGGAAGATCTGCCATCAAGGTGTCACGTAAAATACTGAAGCCTACATTTATTACCACTTCTAGTATGGATGGAAGTGACTCGGAAGATAGCAAGGGTCCAGCAGCAGAAGGGCTTAGAGGAGCGCCAGCAAGTGCAAGCCATCCAAGGCCTTTTCCTGCAGACTGTTCCAAGTGTACAAACTGAAGGCACCTGATTTCAGCCACTACTGAAGCAAAAGTGATCCCCTTGTGCATCATCACTCGCATGGTCACAGACTTGAGGTCTATGATGGCACATCAATTGTAACTATTGTCACCAATTGTCATGCAGGTCCAGGGCAACTGCTGTGGGGATCAGGGTCAGCTTTAAGCCACATGGACCAATTGCTCCCTTTGGGGCCCTGCACCTACGGGGCCCCCGTGCTAGTATAATCTAGGGTGCAACCCAAGGCCCTGCATTTGATAGCTGCTAGCATCGGCCCAATGGCAGCAGCGATGGCGTGAGAGCGCTGACCGGCATCCTCACACCAATGCCCAGAGGCGGATCTAAGGGGGGGCAAATCTGTAAGTTTTGCAAGAAGCCTTACCCTGTCATGTAAATCCCTCCTCTCCCTTGCTGCTGTAGCCAGTAAGCAACGCCAAGATGTTGCTGTTCCCTGTGAGGATTGGCTAGAACAGTGCAGGAGAGGAGTGATTTCCACTGCAAGGTAAGGCTTCTTGCAAAACTTAGAGCTTTGCCCCCCCTTAGATCCTCCTCTGCCAATGCCCCTGCCGTCAAAGCTGGCAGCATGACGCTCCTGTGCCAGCCTAATTCGGCTGGCGAAGGGGTTTTCTGGGTGGGAGGGAGGGCATTTCCGGGTGGGAGTGGATGGGCCAGGAGGCATGCCGGCCCGGGGAGGGGGATGGAGCTGGGATGTGGCCGTTAAGCCACATCCAAGCTCCAGTCCCCAGGCCGCACAGCCCCAATTTGAGGTGTGCTAAACAGCAGGCGCCGATCCAAGGAGCCCGTTGGGGTGGCTGGCACCTTCCCCGGGCTAAGGGCGCAAATGTGCCCTTGCCCCGTGGGGGCTCCTGCTTGCTCTCAAGCTGCGCTGGATATAGAGCAGGCCTGCCTTCCTGCCAGTTCCAGTGCATCTTAGAATTGCGCCCCTAGTCTTGTCTAATACACACAACAACACATTGCCTAACACCTAACACCACATTGCAGGTTTTATAGAGAACATGTTAATTTTCTTCTGAATTCCTAACAAGTCTTAACAATTCTGCTTGTTTATGCCATTTAGATTTTGGGTTTTTTTTTAACCGTACTTGAGAGTGCAATCCTAACCTGGAGTTAGGCCGGGCACAGTCAGGCCAGCAAAGTTTGGCCGGCACACGGGACACTGTAAAGTATGTTTGGACCGTTCTCGGAGTCAGAGAGGTCAGCACACAGACGTGGGCCATCCTCCCTGACTCCGAGAGTGGTCCAAACGTGCTTTACGGTGGCCCTTGTGCCGGCCAAACTTTGCCAGCCTAACTTTAGGTTAGGACTGCACCCTGAATTACATAGTAATTAAGAGCGCAGTCCTAAACTGCGCTGAAATAGCAAGGCTGGCCAGCCTCCCCTATGGTTTCCTTGGACCTGCGCCTCCTAAATAGCAGGCACAGAGCCAAGGAGGCAGCTCGGCCTGATTTGGGGTCATGTGGCCTGGGTACAAAGGCTTGGATGCGGCCTACCGGCTACATCCCATCTCCACCCCCTTCCCTGGGCCGGCATGCCTACCAGCCCCCCCATCCCCACCCAGTTCCTCCCTCCCACCCCCCACCCAGAACTGCTCCGCTAGCGTTGGCCCAGCAGCACTGGGGGTGCACTACTGACCAGATGCGGATCTTACCTGTAGCGCCCCATGGCATGAGCAGATCTTACCTGTAGCGCCCCATGGCACCGCGGAGCAGCGGTGGGGTGTCATTGCGTGCGGTCTGGGAGAGACCGTGTGGTTTCTGGCCCTCCCTCCTGCCCACGCCTCCCTTACGCTCCGAAAATAGAGCGTTTCCGGGGTAAGGGAGGCGTGTCTGCGTGATGCGTGGGGGCGGGGTGGGGGGCGCGGTTTCAGCGCCTGCCATGGGGCGCACTCCCGGCCCAGACCGCCTCTGCTACTGACGTTGGGTCGGTGCAAACACATTTTGTCAGCCCAACGTCACTCTTAGGATTGTGCCCTAATGATTGAACAGTGTAAAAATATATTTCCCTGAAAAGGTTAACAAGGCAAATATGTAAATATATGTGTAAGGTGCACATGCACCCTTGCCCCGGGAAGGCTCCCCAGTGCACCCAAGTTAAGCTGGATATGGAGCAGGCCCACCGGCCTCGCCATTCCAATGCACCTTAGGATTGCGCTCTGTATGATTCTGCGGTTCATGTAAAAATGAGTAAAATACTAAAGTTGCAATCAGTGGTGGGATTCAAATAAATTAACAACCGGTTCTATGACGTCATAGCCGGAGCAAAAAAACAACCCTGAAGCCAGCCGAGGTAAGTGAGTGGGCGGGGCCCAGCCATTTAACAACCGGTTCTATAGAACCTGGGCGAACCCCCTGAATCCCTCCACTGATTGCAATCCTGTACACACTAATCTGGGAGCAAGCCCCACTGAAGTCAGTGTGACTTCCCTCTCAGTAGACATATATAGGATTGTACTGTCAGGGACACCAGAAGAAAATATTTAAGGGCCCAGTCCTGTGGGCCGCAATGCAGGCAGTACAAGTGTACTGCCAGGGCTGGTGTTGCAAAGGTGTTGCTTACCTCCAGGCCCTACAGTAAGCCCTTACTGCCCACGCTGGCCCAGTGCTGTTCCCATGCACCCGGACGCTCGCATGTGGAGCTAGTGGCCGGTAAGTGCAAGGGCCGCCGGTGGTGTGACATTTCTGGACAGGCGTGGAGGGCAGATCTGTGCAGGGGGAGGGCGCAATCCTAAACTAAGTTAGGCCAGCATAAGCTAAGCCAGCAAAGTTTGGCTGGCACAAGGGACACCGCAAAGTATGTTTGGACCACTCTCACTCACACAGACGTGAGCCATCCTCCATGACTCCAAGAGTAGTCCAAACGTGCTTTACGGTGGTCCTTGTGCCTGCCAAACTTTGCTGGCTTAGCGTATGCTGGCCTAACTCTAGTTTAGGATTGCGCTCTGAGGGGCAGAGTGGGGTGGGACCAACAGTGGCCTCCCCTGCCTGATCCTAACCTCCATGTCGGGCCATGTGGCCCAACACAGAGATTCTCAAGACTGGGCTCCCAAAATAGCTGGCGCAGACTCTGCACCTTGACTCCAAGGGAAGGGGATGAACATCTGGGTGCCCGCCTGGCACTGGTAGAATACAGCAGCTCTGATGCCCAGGCAGCAGAGGATTGGGCTGTAAGTGGTTGTGAACAGGGGGCCATGCAAAAAATGTTTCCAGTTGGACCCCTCAGTTACAGGGTGGGGATGAATATAACATATCTGGTGCCTGAGGACCAGATGCATTTTAGCCAAGATTTGGTTAAAGCTTAAGGTGAAAGCATAAAGCAGTGTTTCTCAAATTGTGGGGTGGGACCCACTTGGTGGGTTGCAACCTAATGTCAGGTGGGTTTCAGAAAGGTGGGAGCAGATGTTTGGAAGCTGCAGCCCTTACTCTTGCTATATTCTTTTTGTGAGTGTTAGCACTTTGAATTTTCAAGTGAGGTTTTTTTTTCAAGTCATGGTTGTTCCATTGCTGCAGCCCCCATGGTGCCAGTTTGCATTCTAGGAGTGTCATTTTATTATGTCAAAATGACAGCACTTCCTGCTTGATGATGTGACTTCTGGCTATTACATCACTTCCAGGTTAATTGCATCACTTTTGGCAGGTCCTGACACAAGTGCCATTCTAAAAGTGGGTCCCCGTCTAAGAAGCTTGAGAACTACTGCCTTAAGGAAAAGAAAAAAAATATTTCTTGCTGTCATAAGCACACATTAATGTTCCAACTCCTATTTGGCTGCATTTTTGATGTCATGCTCCAGCTGTGAATGCTTGCCAGGCTAGTGTCAGCCAAGAAACTGATTTCGGTGGAGGCGCCTGGGGACTTGAAAGACTGCTGCAAGACTTGAAAATGAGGAGGGAAAGCTGATGCCAGGGCAGTAGCGTAGCTACAGGGGGGTGGCATGGTAAATATTGCAGACCCTACAATGCGCCTGGTTAGAAAACCCATTTTCTCCCGTCAGCGTGTTAGCGCATTTCTTTTTCTTTTGCCTTTTGAAACATGTACAGGGGGCCCCCCTCTCCGGTAAATATGTGTTTGGAACCATGTCAAGTGTTCCCATATACCTGAACTGAAATTGGGTCCTTTGCCCGCCAATGGTACTGAAAGCATAATTTTTACTGTGCAAAATGGCGCGCTATCCGTGGTGCTGTGTATCAATTTCTATGGAAATATTGAAAAAAGCTACCTTTACCCCTGAAAATCTTTTAAAAACACATTGTTCACTGAGCACACAGATTGCTTACTTCAGGAATTTGCAGAAGGGGGCCCTAGAGTGCAAATCCTGAAGTAAGAAGTTCATTCTTCCAAAACTGAATTTTTGGCATAACTTTGACTGCTGCTAGGCTAAATTAGGTGTTTTGCAGGCTTCTGCTACTTGTTTTGCACCCCCTCTAATTAGCTAGAGACAGAATTCTTCTGGACTTTCCTTGATCTGCCTCTGCTTTATAAACATCTTGGGAAAAACCCTATTTTTTCACAGAGCTGGCTTCTGCAGCTTGCAGCTTCCATAAACTGATAGAAGGCGAACCTGAGTTCACCTTTTGAGGTTCCCTCCCACCCCAGCCCTAGAACAAGCTGTGAACAGTTCGAAGAAAAAAGTATCTTTCTCATTGATTTGTCTTCTCTAGCAGCTACAGAGGCAAGAAATAACCTTTCATAAACCCTTTAGTTGCTGGAAGGATGATTCCTATGTGAAACAAAGCAAAAAACCCACTATGAGATGGAAACATGACTCTTCAGTAGCTATTGGACTGTGTCCAAAGTGCTGATTTGGAGGAATATTATATGAATCTTATTCTGTGTTCTTGCACCATTGACAAGACTGTACCACACTGTTTGTGCTTGTACAACTAATATAATTTATTACTAGTATGTTCCTGTTCTTGTGTCACTGAGTAGGTCATTTTAGCTTTTCTTTGAGGGACTGTAGCCTGAGGAACTCTATGAGGCCTCCATGCTGCAGTGAAGCAACTAAGTGCCCAATCCTATTCAATTTTTCAGTGCTGAGGCAGCCACAATGAAACCCCAAGGTAAGAGAATATTTGTGCCCTTACCTTGAGGAGACTTCTGTGACTGTCCTCACACTGCAGGATGCAGCACATGCCTCACTGGTACAGCTGGATCACCACTGGAAAGTTGGATAGGATTGGGCCCTAGGTACTCATGCCAGTGCCTGCAACCTGTGAACCTGGGTCATGGGTGCATCAGAAGCACCATCATTTCCCCTTCAGCCAATAGGTAAATGGTAAAGCTACAGTTGATGACTGAAAGCAAAGACGCATTACAGATTATGTACATTGCATATGTTAATATGTCCCTGCGGTGGGGAAGGGAGCCCTGAGTGTGCATGTTGGCTATGCCCCAGTAAAGTTTGCTGCCATGGTGCAAGAAACAGGATGACCCTCACAGCGTGAATCAGGGCAGGGCAGTGAGGTTTGTTTTGGTGACTAGATTGTAACACTGAAGTAAGAGTGGTCACCTGATTTTCTAAATGGCTTGGGAATTCTCAGTGATTAGAGGAGTGAATAGGAGAGCTTTATCTAGATTTTTTGTCCCTAAAGATGCTATCCATGGTAATTGTCCTAAATAGCTTTGGGAAAGGTAAACAATAGGAGAGCATTTTGCAGATTTCTGCCCTCAACTAGCTAATCACCTAGCTAAATGCCTTTCTTTAAAATCAACCATCAGGTGAGATGGTTGATTCAGGTAAACATTGCAGTTGATTGTCTGCCTGCACCCAGGCAACCCTGTGAAGTTGGTGAGAGGTCATTATTGATCTGAAGTTCATACAGCCTTATGATATTTGATCTTGGAGTTGCCTTCTAATGTTTTGTGTCTAATGTTTTGTGGAGTATAAAAAACATTGTCTCTATTGCCACACGCAATAATTTATTCACAGTCTCTGAATTTACCTGCAACCTGCAAAAACTAAAAACTGAAAAAGGCAAGACATATCAGAACATTAGAAATAACACAGGACAAAGGTTAGGAGATATGTGTTTCCTCTATGTTTTCACCTAAATTGTAAAAAGTAAACTAAAGCAACTAAAGTTGCACAAAGAAACACAGAAAGAAACAAAGAAACACAGTTTGAATGGAAGGAGATGTGTGAACTACCATCGGCGGATTTGCGTGCCAATTATTACAAAATTATTATAAAAATTATTACAAAAATTATTACAAATAATTTATTACAAAAATTATTATAAAAATTTATTACAGGTGCTAATTGTACCTGAAAACTTTAAAGTTGACTCAGTGAGAAAGGTTAGCCCCTGCCCTAATAAAGGTAAAGGTTTCCCCATGACCGTATGGTCTAGTCGTGACCGACTGTAGGGGGCAGTGCTCATCTCCGTTTCAAAGCCTGTAGAGCCGGCATTTTTGTCCGAGGACATGCTTCCGTGGTCATGTGGCTGGCATGACTCCACGGAACGCCGTTACCTTCCCACCAAAGTGGTCCCTATTTATCTACTTGCATTTTAGGTGCTTTCGAACTGCTAGGTTGGCAGGAGCTGGGACAAGCAACGGGAGCTCACTCCATCATGCAGTCTCGAACTCCCAACCTTGCGGTCGAAAGCCCAGCAACAGCGGATTAACTCGCTGCGCCACAACGTCCCTGCCCTAATACAGGAAGCCAAAATGGTGAGATTCATTTCAGATTTGGGCCCCCCCCAATCAGATTCAGAAACAGCCCCCCATAAAACAAAAAAACCTCAAATTCTGCCCGTTTCCTAAATGATGACATGGGTGGACAGTCAAAACAACTGTACCTCTAAAAAGGTCTATCCTTACACTGTTTACAGTGCAAGTTTCAGGTCATTTGGTGGAGCCACTTTTTGACAATCTCTAAATCATAAATTGGCGCGCAAATCCGCCGATGGTAGAAAATGGCCCCCTCCCACCCTCCATAGCTACATTACAGGGCCAGCCAGAAAGGGGCAGGACCCAGAAGCAAAGGGGTTCGAGAATGAAAGCCAAGGGCAAGTGGTAGGACAAAAAGGGCATGAGATAAAGGGCCTGTGCCGCCCATACACCAGGGGAAAAAGAACAACACAAAGGAAGGAACTGTGCCTTGGTGGAGGAAAATCTGCTTGTCATGCTGCTGCTTCCACACTCAGAATATGAGAAGAATTCCTTCCAGAATGCTGGAATGCTGCTGCCAGTCAGTGTGGACAATGTTGAGCTGCAATAGAAGGAGCTATGATCTGACTCAGTGGAAGGCAGCTTCTTATGCTCTTTTGGTAACCTGGCAGCTCTGTCTAGGAACAGCTATCTCAGACCAGTGGTTGTCTGTCGACCATCTAGATGTCTGCTCCAATTAGTAGTTTAGCAACTGAACCTGACTGGCAGAAGATTTAGGATAGGGACTTCTTCACACAGCACATAATTGGTCTGTGGAATTCTCTGCCACAAGAGGTGGTGACAACCACTAGCTTGGATGGGTTTTAAAGGGGGTGGGCCAAAGCCATAGAGGAGAAGGCTATTGATGACTACCACTCATGACTATCTGCTGCCTGTGTTCAATGGCAGTCTGCCCTTGAGTGCCGGTGGCAAAGGAGCAAGAGAAATCTGCCCTTTTCTCTTGCTACTTATGGATTTCCCAGAGGCAACTGATGGGCCACTGTGGAGGAATAGAATGCTGGATTAGAGGGACCCCCTGTTGTGTATTTGTGTAAATAGTAGCAGAGTTGGGGGCTTGGAGA